>OY728135.1:808553992-808925492 GCA_963277665.1 Viscum album | reverse complement strand
CGACAAACAAACATGTTTTCTATTACACTGTAATTTTTGCAAGATTTAGAGGGGAATTATTTTATTGTTTCTCCACTAGAGCTTCTAATGAAACTTCCACTGAAATTTTTAATGGAGATTCCAATAGAACTTCCAGGGAAGATTCCACTAGAAGTGGAAATTCTAGTGGAGCTTCCAGTGGAAGGTCCAGTGGATCTTCCTGTGGAACTTCCTGTTGAAGTTCCAATACTCCTATTGTTGGAAGTTCCAATGGGAAGCCACCTCAAGGGATGACTAGAACTTCCACTGAAATTTTTGAAATACCCACTAACACTTTCCACTAAAATTATGTAGGCTTGAGAGGGGCAATGGAAAGGTTTCTTCCCCACTGTAAGTTCCATGAATAGGTGACCGCAACTTCAAATGGATCTTCCAGTGGAAATTTTAGTAGAACTTCATGTCATCTGTCACACCCTAACCAAGGCATTTATTTTTATTTTATTACTTCCTTGGCCTTAAATTTTTTTGGGGGGTTCGGGTTGAGTTGCGGACAAAATTTTTGAGCTTAGGATAAAAATTGCGCTTTATGAGACGACGTCGTTGGGTGCGCGAGTGGAATGTGTTTTGGAAACCCCGCGCGGCTCCGCCTGGGTAACTGTGCATCCCGTTGTCTTCAGAAAATTGAAATAAAAAGTTTATATTTTTAGAACGCACATTAATTGTTGTGTCATTTATGGTTTTTATTGTGTTAATGATTGTATTAATATTGAGATAATATGAATACTTTTATTATTTTTATTTTTAGCATCATGATTTTATTATTTTTATTATTGTTATTATTTTCATTATTATTATTATTATTATTATTGTTATTATTAAAATTATTATTTTTATCATTCTATATTATTGCTAAAGGGGTTTTATTTATTATTATTTGTATTATGATTCTTGTTGTTACTGATGTTAATATTAATATTGTTATTAGAGGTTAAAGTATTTATTATTATTATTATTCTTTCCTTATTATCTTTATTTTTGTTTTCATTTATTTATTTATTTATTTTATTTCTTTTCTTTTCTTTATTTTTCTTTCTTTCTCCCCTAACCCCAACTCCCCTACTTTTTTTTTTCCCATAGCCCTGTGCGTCGCCCCCCCTGTTGCCTCTCCCTACGTCGCACCACCTTCACAGCGCCCCACCAGCTGGACGCCAATCCGGCCTCTCGCTGCCAATCCAGCAGGCCGCCGCACCCAGGCCTTGCCTCGCCCTTCTCCTGCACCCGCCGGCGCGCTACCCCCTCCTGCCCTGCTCGGCCCGCACGCACGAGCCCGCATCCCTGCCGGTTCTCCCTCTCCCCGTTGCCAGCAGGTCACCCCACCCTGTACCTTTCTTCCCCCGCCCAGCCGACCTCCAGCTCCTTGCAGTGCACACCCAGCCAACCTCCGGCTCCTTGCAGCGCACGCCCAATCAACCTCTGCGCTCAAGCCTCGCAACGGCGCTCCCTCCTGCCCTGCTCCGTCGGCACCACCCAGCCAGCCCGCGCAGCGCCGCACCACCCTACGGTGCTCCCAGACGCGCCTCCTCCTCTACTGCATCGAACCTCAGGCCTTTGACCCCTCCTGCCTCTTCGGGCCAGCAGCGGTGCGTGACCTCCTCGGACCCAGGCGGCTCCCTCCCTCGCGCAGCAGCCTCCCCCGGTGCGCTACCCCGTCTCCCCCTACTCAGCGCGCAGCCAGCGCGTAACCCCGCTGCCCCGGTCACGACCCCGACCCCCTTCGTCGCGAGCAGGACACACGCACGAGCTGCCGCGACCTCCGACCAGCCGGTGCGCCCCCTTCCCGGTGCGCAGCAAGGTCTCCGGCCATCTCCCTGCTCAGCGCACCCGACCGGCAGCACGCCCCCTGTCCTGGTCGGCCGCCCGGCCGCCCCCTTTCCCTGTCCTAGCCGGCCAGCAGCGGCGCGACACCCCAACGGCTTTCCCCTTTGTTGCACTGGCCGCGGACCTCCTTTCCGCAGCCGCGCACCCACCTGATATCCTTCAGGCTGCGCGCCTTTTGGTTGTGCGCCTTCCGACCCGCCACGCATGGTCCAGCCGGCCCCGACAGCGCAATGTGCGCGCTATCGGCCAACGCGCCTCTAGTCCACCCATCCCGCACCCTCTTAGTCGGGTCACGCTTCACTGGCATCCTCCCAGTCATTTCCTCTTTCGCACGATCCCTTTGATCGAGCGCACCCTGCGCTAGCTCTTTCCTCCTTCGCTCGTTTCTTTTCGCCGGCACTAAGGTTTAGGTGAGGTTTTCTTTGTCTTTTGTTTGTTTTATTTTAAATTGTCGTTTATGTGTTTTTAGTTTTCTTTACGGTTGCAGTGCATCGGCGAGGTATTTCCGTGATATTGCGGTTATCAGCTTGCGCATATTTGTGCGTCTGTGCGAGGCGTGACACGACTTTGTTTTTGGACACCAAGTCGAGATAGGATTTCCCTTTGCACTTCCTTTTTAATTCAAGATTCATTTATTTCATGTTTTCCACACCTTATTTAATTTATAAATATTGAAGTATAATTCTTGGTTTCATTGCTTAGCGTGCAAAGGTTGGTTTGGGCTTGTTAATAAATTTTTTACTTTGGAAATAGTGATTGTGGGTTTCGTGAAAATATTTGAAGTAGTGTTATGTTTAAAAGAAGTGTGTATTGGTTTTCAAAGTGGGTTTTGGTTTTATAAATAAATGGGTGTTGAGTTTTAGGGCGTTTTAAAATGCGTTGTCAATTAATGATCATTTGACACTTTTATAAAAATGTGTGCCCTCTTTAAATAATGTGGATTTTGTGTTAATGATGAATGTCAGTTTATGAAAAAGAAACGGTTTAAGGCCCGTTTGGCCACTTTGTGAAAATTAGTGAAAATTTGTTTATTATGAAAACCTCATGTGGATGTTTCTCATGTCATACTTGCGTGTGTATAATGGATGAGATGTCCTTACTAAGGAATCCTCGTGATCCATTATGAGAGTGTCTAATGTTGGACTCTTTATGTTCTTTGATAAATGGTATGAGATCAGTCCTTGAAGTGGTTCAGGGTGATGCTTGTTGTGCATTATTATTATGTATATATATATGTATGTGATTGGATGCTCGACTGACATCGGTTGGCTCACCCCTTTTATAAATACTTGAGACATGAGAATCTGGCATATTGGGAGAATATTCTAAGAGTGATTACTGCACTGGTAGGTTATGGTACTGACCAGTGGCCCATAGTAGGTGGATATCTTGGGTTTATTACTATGGGATTTGCCCTCGGTCTGCCTGAGAAAGGATGGTCGAACGTATTGGGCGTTTGATTTCATCGTGTGTGACATGTCAACGGGGATGAGGTCTCATGTATTGGTGTTTTCTGGTTTATTCTTGATCTTCTAGGTTCACCCATGTCTATTCGGCTTTTGTTGTTTGTAGTAGTGATTATGATGCTTATATGTATACCTACATTGCCTTTGCTGTATGATTTCTTTTGTGTATTTTTTGAATATTGTTTTCCTTGGAAAATGGTAAAATGGTTTTGATTAGGTTTCTAAAAATGGTTTTCAAATGAAAGTGTTTAATCCTCTTTGTATAAACTTGAAAAATATAAACATCACTTTCCCTTTCTAAAAAGCCATTAACACTAATGAAATGAATCTAGATTTGAAGATGGTTAAGGACAATGGTTCATACTTTGCGTTTAAGTAAAATATTTAGAAAAACATACTTTTATAAATTGCAGTTCAAGCTTGAGATGGTGTTTCTTTTATTTTAAAGGTAGTACATTGGGAATAAATATCGGGCTAGCCTACTGAGTTTTAATACTCACGCTTATAGTTCTTTTCTGTTTTTAGTGTTTGTGCAGGCTACAGCTTGAGTGCATTCGCCCTGGGCGACGCTTGATTGTTGAGTCGGAGAGTGACCTGCGAGGTCACACAGAGTTAGTTTGGATGTCGAGTCTGGTTAGTTTTAGTTTCTTTTGTTCTTGTTTAGTCGTTTAATTTGGTTTATTTATTCTGCGGTGCTCTGTATTATTTTCTACTACTTTATTTATTTGTATTGGGAGAAATCGTTCCCACAGTCTCTGCTGATGCCTTGGCGCTTGTCGCCAGCCCGGGAGGATCGGGAACGCCTCTCGGGCCATGTTGCAGACCAACTTAGGTGATTGGTTCAGGGTCGACCCAGGTTGGTTCGTGACAAAATGGTATCAAAGGAGGTTCGGCTCTTAGCGGGCCTCGCTTTTCAGAGCGCCCTTTGTTATTTGGGACGCCAAGGTAGATGAAGTAGGATTGTCGGGACTCGAGGGGTAGGTGCGGGAAGAGCGTCGCGAACTCTTGCTCGTTCTGATCCTCAGGTTTCCATGGAAAGTCCAGTTTAATTAGTTTCTTTGGATTTTATGGAGCATTTTGTTATTGGGATACAACAAAGAGAGTTGGGCTAATAGTCCTCCTAAGCTGCACGGTCTGGCAAGCCATGTGGAGCTATGGGCATGGTCCTAAAAGACTCTCTGTGTCGGTGACGTGTTTAGCATATGACCGTTAACCATATGGTCAAGTCACTCACCGACACTAGTTCCCAGTTGATTTTTTTGGGTTTTCTCTGACTTCTGAAAGTGGTTTGGATCAGAAAAGTTGGTTTTGAAAAAAAAAAGGTTGTTTAAAATGACATGATTAATTTGGGAATTGTTTTTAAAGGGAATAGGATGAATGTTTTTCTTTTTGAAAATAAAGTTGCTTTGTTTTGGCCTTGGTGTTCCGATGGGTGCTCACATGCATAATGGTATGTTGGAATATGAACGGATTTCTGGTATGGTGGATAGATGTCTGGGGTGGCACGAATACATGCATGTGAGTGAGACTCTAAAGAATACCAAAGGCGAATGTTTAACCCACCAAGATTGTTTTAAATTAAAGATGTTTTCAGAAGGAAAGTTTTGGCGTTGTGATGAATCGTTTTCTTGTGTTTAGAGCTTGTCATATATGCAATGTTTGTTTTTGAGGATTTTTATTTATTGAGTTGGCCTTGAATAAGTTCTTGACTTTTCTTGTCCAGCGGTTTCCCCCTTGAAGCTTCGATGGGTGATCGTAGTGCAGTTGATCAACCTAAGGATTTTATGCTTGAGTTTCGGAAGCTAGATCCACCTCTCTTTTATGGTCAAGCAGACCCTTCCGTAGTGGAGGAGTGGATGCGGAATATTGAAAGGGACTTTAACCTCGTTGAGTTGCCCGAGTCGTTGAAGGTCAAGTTTGCAACCTTCATGCTTGAATGTTCACCGTGGATGTGGTGGAAGTCAGTGTCTCGGAACAAGCCTGTCAAGAGATTACTTGGGAGTTTTACAAGGCTTTGTTCATTCGTCAGTACTTCTCTGAAGAAGAAAGGGTGACAGAGGGGATGGAGATGTGTTGTTTGCAGCAGGGTGACATATCTGTGTTGGAATATTTCCAGCACTTTGTGGAGCTAGTCCCTTATGATTCAGGGTATGTCACAGATGACTCCATGAAGACTCGACGCTTCGAGGTGGGTCTCCGCCCAGATCTACAGTCGAAGTTTCCAGCGTCCAACCTAACTTCATTTACCGATGTGGCGAGACAAGATTTTAATGTCGAAGCCGCAATGGCAGGAGTGCTCGAAGTAGTCCTCCCTCCTTCGATCCCTATGATCAGTGGTGAGGATTCTGGAAAGGAGATGGGGAAGAGATTGAAAGTCATGGAGCAGGTCATGGAATCAAAAGGCCTCGGGATCTTTCATCAACCTCTTCGAAGCGAGAGACCCTCGTGTGTTATCAGTGTGGCAAGTTGGGTCACAAGAAGCTGTCGTGCCTAAGTGCTCTGAAGCCCTGCCAGGCATGTGGATGCCTCAGTTACTTGCGACGATTCTGTTGGGGTGTTGTTAGAAAGCGTTGCGGAGGAAGTTCTCAGAAGTGATGTGATTTTGGGTTTTTGTTTAAAATTTATTGTGTAAGTCTTCTTTCAATGTAAGGGATCTCTTATCGTTGCAGTTGTACTGATAGTGTTTTGGGTTTTGACATGTATGGGAATGTCGTGGGTCTTTTGATGAACTCTACTTTTCAATGTCAGCGTGGTTTTATTTCAAAATTATGTCCTTTCATCTGTCAGATCAAAAGATGTATGTTTATTGTTGGGATTATCAGAACCTGACTGCGAGGCAGGAGACGCTTCATCCATCAGAGCTCCAGCTAAAATGCCTCAGAGTGAAGCAAACACATGGTCAGGAACCCTGGGGAATTTTAAGAAGCTTGGCTAATGTTGTGCCTCTATCGTTACGTTGAGGCAATTTTAGCGTGTCTGTTGTGGTTCCTTGGTCGTTGTAATTCCCCTCTTGTCTCAAGGCCGTGATGGAATTATCCCTCAAGCAATATCAATAATTGTGCCTTTTTGGATGCGAGGTGCCGATTAGTGGCCTTGCGTGGACCACCCATGTGAATCAGTTGCGGCTTTGGTTTGTGTCCATCCCAAAGTGATGGGTCGTGAGTAGTTGTTCATTGTGGGTTCATTGATCCAATCCTTGGGCCCTCCCTCCCCACCCATGGGGTGAGGGTTTTTGGTTCATGCAGAGTTTTTAGTTCTGCTCTTGTCCCTTTAGGGCAAAGGTGAATGGTTAGTGTTGTGTTCTTTCTAGCTTCGGTAAGGCCCGGTTCAGGCCTAAGTTAGTTTTTCTGTTTGGTCGCTAGTAGGTTGGTTCTCTATGGTGGGGAGACCCACCATCTCTTTGGGTTTTCTATTAAGTCGTTACGAGAGGCTAACTGAATTCTTATGGTGGGGAGTTTGGTCAGACCTCTGCACTGCTGGTGATATGTTTCAGACAATGAGGTTGAGTCCTATCGGTGGTCGCTGGAATGTCCTTGACTTAGGAGGTTAGATCGTGTTTATGTGGAGTCCTTAGGTGTTGATCGATTAGCTGGATAGTGTTGTGGCTTTCCGAGGGCGGAAGACATTATGGTGGGGAGAATTGTCACACCCTGACCAAAGCGTTTATTTTTATTTTATTACTTCCTTGGCTTTAATTTTTTTTGGGGTTCGGGTTGAGTTGCAGACGAAATTTTTGAGCTTAGGATAAAAAGTGCACTTTATGAGGCGACATCATTGGGCGCGCGAGCGAAATGCGTTTTGGAAACCCCACGCGGCTCCACCCGGGTAACTGCACATCTCGTTGTCTTCAGAAAATTGAAATAAAAAGTTTATATTTTTAGAACGCACATTAATTGTTGTGTCATTTATGGTTTTTATTATGTTAATGATTTTATTAATATTGAGATAATATGAATACTTTTATTATTTTTATTTTTAGCATCATGATTTTATTATTATTATTATTATTATTGTTGTTGTTGTTGTTGTTGTTGTTATTGTTGTTGTTGTTGTTGTTATTAAAATTACTATTTTTATCATTCTATATTATTGGTAAAGGTGTTTTATTTATTATTATTTGTATTATGATTCTTGTTGTTATTGATGTTAATATTAATATTGTTATTAGAGGTTAAAGTTATTATTATTATTATTATTATTATCATTATTCTCTCCTTATTATCTTTTTTTTTGTTTTCATTTATTTATTTCTTTTTATTTATTTATTTTCTTTTCTGTATTTTTCTTTCTTTCTCCCCTAACCCCAACTCCCCTTCTTTTTTTTCTCGTAGCCATGTGCGTCGCCCCACTGTTGCCTATCCCTGCGTCGCACCACCTTCACAGCGCCCCACCAGCAGGCCGCCGATCCGGCCTCTCGCTGCCAATCCAGCAAGCCGCTGCACCTAGGCCTTGCCTCTCCCTTCTCTTGCACCCGCCGACGCACTACCCCCTCCTGCCCTGCTCGGCCTGCACGCACGAGCCCGCACCCCTGCCTGTTCACCCTCTCCCCGTCGCCAGCAGGTCGCCCCACCCTGTACCTCTCTTCCCCCACACAGCCGATCTCCGGCTCCTTGCAGCGCACGCCCAGCCAACCTCCACGCTCAAGCCTCGCATTGACTCTCCCTCTTGCCTTGCTCCGCCTACACCACCCAGCCAGCCCGCGCAGCGCCGCACCACCCTACGGTTCTCCCGGACGCGCCTCCTCCTCTGTTGCATCGAACCCCAGGCCTCCAACCCCTCCTGCCTCTTCGGGCTAGCAGCCGTGCACGACCTCCTCGGACCCAGCTGCCTCCCTCCCCCGCGCAACAGCCTCCCCCGGTGCGCTACCCCATCTCCCCCTGCTCAGCGCGCAGCCAGCGTGTAACTCCGCTGCCCAGTCGTGACTCCAGCCCCCTTCGTCGCGAGCATGCCACACGCACGAGCTTTCATGACCTCCGACCAGCCGGTGCGCCACCTTCCCGGTGCGCAGCATGGTCTTCGGCTAGCTCCCTGCTCAACGCGCCCGACCGACAGCACACCCCCTATCCTGGCCGGCCGGCAGCGATGCAGCGCCCCTGCGTCATCCAGCCAGCAACGACGCGACACCCCAATGACTTTCCCCTTCGCTGCACTGGCCGCAGACCCCCTTTCGGCAGCCACGCACCCACCTGATATCCTTCCAGGCGCGCGCCCTTTGGTTGTGCGCCTTCCAACCCGCCACGCGCCGTCCAGCCAGCCCCGACAGCGCAACGTGCGCGCTTTCGGCTAACGCGCCTCTAGTCTAGCCATTGCGCACCCTCCTAGTCGGGCCACACTCTTCACTGGAATCCTCGCCAATCGTTTCCTCTCTCGCACGATCCCTTTGATCGAGCACACCCTGTGCTGGCTCTTGCCTCCTTCACTCATTTCTTTTCGCCTACACTGGGGTTTATGTGCGTCTGTGCGAGGTATTTCCATGATATTGCGGTCATCAGCTTGCGCATGTTTGTGCGTCTGTGCGATGCGTGACATGACATTGTGTTTGGACAATGAGCCGAGGTAGGATTTCCCTTTGCACTTCCTTTTTAATTCAAGATTCATTTATTTCATTCTTTCTGTACCTTGTTTAATTTATAAATATTGAATTATAATTCTTGGTTTCATTGTTTGGCATGCAAAGGTTGGTTTGGGCTTGTTAATAAATGTTTTACTTAGGAAATAGTGATCGTGGGTTTCGTGAAAATATTTCAAGTAGTGTTATGTTTAAAAGAAGTGTGTATTTGGTTTTCAAAGTGGGTTTTGGTTTTATAAATAAATGGGTGTTGAGTTTTAGGGCATTTTAAAATGCGTTGTCAATTAATGATCATTTGACACTTTTATAAAAATGTGTGCCCTCTTTAAATAATGTGGATTTTATGTTAATGATGAATGTCGGTTTATGAAAAATAAATGGTTTAAGGCCCGTTTGGCCACTTTGTGAAAATTAGTGAAATTTTTTTTATTATGAAAACCTCATGTGGATGTTTCTCATGCCATACTTACATGTGTATAATGGATGAGATTTCCTTACTAAGGAATCCTCGTGATCTATTATGAGAGTGTCTAATGTTGGACTCTTTATGTTCTTTGATAAATGGTATGAGATCAGTCCTTAGAGTGGCTCGGGGTGATGCATGTTGTGCATTATTATTATGTATATATATATGTATGTGATTGGATGCTCGACTGGCATCGGTTGGCTCACCCCTTTTCTAAATACTTGAGACATGAGAATCAGGCATATTGAGAGAATATTCTAAGAATGATTGCTGCACTGGTAGGTTATGGTACTGACCAGTGGCCCATAGTAGGTGGATATCTTGGGTTTATTACTATGGGATTTTCCCTCGACCTGCCTGAGAAATGATGGTCGAGCGTATTGGGCGTTTGATTTCATCGTGTGTGACATGTCAACGGGGATGAGGTCTCATGTCTTGGTGTCTTCTGTTTTATTCTTGATCTCCTAGGTTCACCCATTTCTATTCGGCTTTTATTGCTTGCAGCAGTGATTATGATGCTTATATGTATACCTACATTGCCCTTGCTGTATGATTTCTTTTATGCATTTTTTGAATATTGTTTTCCTTGGAAAATGGTAAAATGATTTTGATTAGGTTTCTAAAAATGATTTTCAAATGAAAGTGTTTAATCCTCTTTGTACAAACTTGAAAAATATAAACATCACTTTCCCTTTCTAAAAATCCATTGACACTGATGAAATGAATCTAGATTTGAAGATGGTTAAGGGCAATGGTTTGTACTTTTCTTTTAAGTAAAATATTTAGAAAAACATACTTTTATAAATTGTAGTTCAAACTTGAGATGATGTTTCTTTTATTTTAAATGTAGTGCATTGAGAATAGATATCGGGCTAGCCTACTGAGTTTTAATACTCACGCCTATAGTTCTTTTCTGTTTTTAGTGTTTGTGTTGGCTACAACTTGAGTGCGTTCGGCCTGGGCGACGCTTGATCATTGAGTTGGAGATTGACCCGCGAGGTCACACAGAGTTAGTTTGGATGTCGAGTCTAGTTAGTTTTAGTTTCTTTTGTTCCTATTTAGTCGTTTCATTTGGTTTATTTATTCTGCGCTGCTCTGTATTATTTTCTATTGCTTTATTTATTTGTATTGAGAGAAATCGTTCCCACGGTCTCTGTTGATGCCCTGACACTTGTCGCCTGCCCGGGAGGATCAGGAACGCCTCTCAGGTCATGTCGCGGACCGACTCGGGTGATCGGTTCAGGGTTGACCCAGGTTGGTTCGTGACATCATCCTATTCTAAGTTCTATGAATTTCAATTGATATTTTCCATTTTCAAATTTTAAGTGTACATTTTATATCAAATATGATGGCCTTACAACAACTTATACAAAAAATTCAACCAAATTTGAAAGAGAGTCATACAACTACTTTGCAAGAGACAAATTTTGTAATATGTTTAATAGTTTTACATCTAACAATGTATCGACATCAGATTGTAATAAATCTGATAGCTTAGTTTTTTGTGCTCGATAGGTATGATCCATCAACAAATACATTCTGAATCAGTAATGTGGATGTAAAGGTTTGTGAAGGTGATATTAAAAGGAGGTTTGGGATTATGAAAGGGGAAACTGAAATCACTGACTACTATTCATTCAAACTTATGAAGACACCTTTATATATACGTCAATTTGGAAATGGTGTAAGATTGCTTACACAAAATGTAATACAAACAACAATTATAGAAGTTGTTATGGGGGGTAAACCCGAGGACCATGTTGAAACAGTAGCACTCTTTTGCTTGTACACATGTTCTATTGTTTTCTTTCTAAATACAAGTGCTTATTTAAGATGGGATTTTATAATATTTTTCAATAGCTTGATAGATATGCGAACTCTTAAGTGGTCTCATGTAATACACCAACAACTGATGAATTCTGTCAAAGAATCCCACAAATGCCATTCTAAGGTTTTAGGGTTTGTTGTGTCATTGCTCGTATGGTTTGAAATTTAATTTCTTTTATATCCAAACTTTCTCCTGATACTTATGATATTCCTATAGTATTGGCATTTTGAAATTAATGGCCTCATGAAAGCAAATGAAAAAAGTGGAAGTCCACCTTTTATAAAATGGAGCTTAGCGGAGTTGGATGCGGTTGTTAAGAAGCAACTCAAGGGTCAACCACTTCAAGCTAGTGGGATAAGTCTTCAAGTTTTAGTCTTATTTTAATGACTCTCTTAACAAATATGGATATGTAAAACAACTACCCAATGCTAGTAAAGATGAAGAGGGTGCAAAACAAACAACATCCACCATGGGATGGGGTGCAGTAGCAAAAGAGGCTACGAAGGATGATAAGGACAGACTATAGGTCCTAGAATAAGAAAATCAAATTTTGAAAAGAAAATTACTAAAGATGGAATCCAAAATAAGGGAAAATGATAAAAAAAAATTAAAAACTAAAGCAATTTATAGTTTGAGACAACAATAAAGACGAAAGTGGACTGAACCCTGTAAGGGAAGCGATTAGTAACTGAGAAGAAAACCAAGTGATGAACATTGTTGTAATAGATGAAAAACATATAAGGGCATATGAATTTCAAACAAAAAACTATGAAGAGAGAGTTAGACTTGTAGGAGAATTTGAGTTTACCAACCATAAAAATGAAGAAGCACTAGAAAGCAAGGAAGATGCTAAAGAACACTACACACCCCGTACATTGAGAAACACAACTGAAATGCCTAGATCAAGAATTCATTGAGCCAGATCACTTATTAAAAATGTCAAATCAATAATAAGAAAATAAAAGAAGTGGGACTAAGCATTTTTTTATGAAACCAGAGGAGGAAGAACAACAACAGTAGGAGAACATTCAAAATCAAAAGTTGATTCAGTTGAGCCACAAAAAAACATCGAGATACCTAATTATTTAGTGAAATGAGTACATAAAAGGGTTATTATAGGTCAGTTTTTCATACCAAAATAGGTAAGTCAAAGTCACAAACTCAAAAAAATAGACTATAAGTGGCTTGAGAAAATTTTGGAGTTGGATCCCACCTGGTATGTTGTTAGGACCAAAGAGAATGACTGCCCTAAATTTAAATTTTTCTATTAAACTCCCCATAAAAGTATAAGATTTCTTATAAATAATTGTTATTTTTGTGTAGTGAATATGTATGGAAATATGAAAGCAAGTTCTATTCGATGGAAATGGATGATATTTTCTCTCTTTTCAACAAAGCAATGACGATTAGTAGAGTGAGTATTTAAGTTAACCAAGTTTATTGTAAAATAATTTTCAATTAGTGCTACATCCTCCACTCATTTCCAATGATATAAGGTAATAGATGCATATGGTCAAATAATAAAAAGCAAGTGTTAAATAAGGGGGGCAATTGGAATTTTCCCAGATGAATCGACATTTATTATCAGTGCTGCCATGACGAGTATATTATTGTCTACATTCTTTAAGTTGCAATTGTAATGGTTCATAGTTAGTCTAAATTTATTAATATTTAGAGGGAATAATATTAGGGGAAAATAAAAAATTGATAGAGAAGCTGATATAGGAACCAGTTAAAGATGCACAATAGTTAAATGGAAAAAATTTCAACCCTACCAACGCTAAAAATGTACACTGGACATCGTTCATTTTTAATGTAAGAGAAAAAATATTTCAGCCATGACAACTTGATGTAGGCTTGGTTGGGTGGTGGTGAACATGATATTTATTAGAATGATGCATTAGTAATGATGCATTTTCTTCTCTTTAACATGAAATCCATTTTAAAATTAACCAATAAAGATAATTAAATTTGTACAAATATCCATACTTGCAGAAAGCATTTATCGAAGAAATCATCAAGAAATGGAGCCCTGATTACTTGGACAAGACTACTCCCACGCTCATTGTGGAAGTCACTCCTCAATAAGGTGACACAAGATTGGATTGTGAAATAATAGTTTTTCATCTTATGGTGAAGTTAGAAATAGATCAATCTTATAAGAAGGGACTAAACCAAGAAGAAGTTGATGACATGTGGCTTTATATTGTCCACTACTTTCTTGTTGACCCTGATAACTGTTGTTCGAAAATATCTTATAGAAGCAGGAGTTTCCTGTTGGAGTCAGTGCCACCAACATCCAAATAAACATTCAAACAACCCTGTTTTATGGGCATGACATGAAAGTGGAATAGAACATGTTGTCAGGTTGTTGGAATTGTTCAATTTTTTGGTATAATTGATTGAACACCAAATGGAATGGCGCAACATTGTCAATATAAGTGGTCTCAAATGTTAATCTGGTCGCATTACAATTCAAAATGGAACATTTTTTCTAGTTTTGTTAACAGTGTTCAACGTTGTCAATATAAGTGGAACATTTTATAAGATTATAGATATAATAAATATATTTCTTCTAATTTTATAATTATTTAAATGAATATATATATTTATTTATAATTATATCTATAAATAAATAAATATTTATTTATTTAAATAATTATAAAATTATAAAAAAATATATTTATTATATTTATAATTTTATTAATATATAATTAATATATTTATTATAATTTTATAATTATAAATAAATATATATATATTTATTATATATATAATTTTATAAATAAATTATTAACATTATATCTTTATTAGGGATTTTTTATCGCTGATAATGATAGACCTTTATCAGTGCTAAAAAAATGCTGATAAAAGTTGTCTTTATCGGTACTTTCTATCTTAACGCTGATAAAACATGCCTTTATCAACACTTTTTAACTAGCGCTGATAAAAGTTTCCCTTGATTTTATAAATGAACCTTAAAAGTCGGGTTCTTCTCTCGCACGCCTCAAGCACTCACAGAAGTCGACCCCTACGTCGTCGACCCCTCCTCTGCCCCGACCTCACCTCTATAGCCGTCGACCCCTCCTCAGCCGCCAACCCCTCATCCACCACTGTGAATCCCTCCTCCACCACCATAAACCCACCTTCATCGTACGCCGAACCCCACCTCCTGCCATGAACCCCTCCTTCATTGTGAACCCTCCTCTGCCACGAACCCCACCTCCACTACGAACCCCTCCATGGCCTTCGCCGCCATCACCGCTTACCCCTCCTCCGCCGTCGCTGGACCCTACTGCTACCATTGGAGGGGTATGCCATTTTTTCCACACTATAATGAATTCCTAATATATAGATATATTTTGGCTTGGTTTTGGTCTATTGAGCCCTATTGTGTCTACTAATGATGTTTATGTGTATCCCTATGATGGATTTTTGTGATGTGATTCATGTTGTGCTTATGGGTTAGGGAACTTTCTATGGGAAATGTGTGTGGTGGAAAGGATCTGATTATGATGTTAAACTTTGGGTATTTTTATTGGAATAGACATCCTTTGGTTATTTCATGAGGAATCATGGGTTGGATAGTGGGAAGTCTTTGGAAATTTCTAGGCCAGTTGAGATTATGCACTAGATAGTCTCCCTAGTTGTACGTAATACTTGGATAGTGGGAGGGTCACTGATGAGATAAGGTTTGAGTGATTCAATTGATGAGACGTGTGACCATTCGCCCACTGGTAGTAGGTCCACCATTGCATGTATTTTACATATACCATTAGTCCCTAAGGTCTTGTCTCATGATATGTATCGTATGCTATTCCATTAAATATTTATTGGAATCTATGTTTTTATGACATGGATTGATATTATTTTATGTATTGATCATCTTGTGATTTAGTGTTGATATTTAAAAGTATTGTTCCATCTATTTAGTCACATTCTTTATGAATACCTTTGGTTTTATTTTAATTATATTTTACCTTGTTCCTTTATTACCTTTGTGTTGGGTGTGTTAAAGACTTCAATGGATAGTGGAATGTTGTTTTCAAAGTGTTATCCTTTATTAAAAATGCCTTTGAAATTTTTTAAACCATGTGTGGGTTTGTTTTGAAAATATTTATGTTTTAAAGATAAATGAATGAGTTTTGAATTGTCATTGTTTTTTTGAAAATATCTTTATAAAATATTTTATAAATGTGGTTCTTTGAGAAAGTAAACGTTTTATATTTTTTCAATCCTATATCATATAAATGAAATGAAAACCGATTTGTTTATATTATTTTCAAACTAGCAGTTCTTCTTTCATTTATAAAAGGAATGAATTGGAATCATGGTGATATCCTACTAGACTTTGGCTCACGCACTATATAGTCACATTGGTTGGTATGTAGTCTTCATGTATTATACATGTTTCATCTGTTCTTGGCCTTTGGGTTTGATTTGGTTCCATTTTTATTGGGAATCAGATAGTTCTTATGATTATGGTTGTGTCTCAAGTGTCACTTGGAGATGGTGGTTGGTCCTTCAGTTTCAAGGAACCATTTGGATCATGTTATATTTCAACCTCTTCAGACTCTAGATATTTTTTTAGTTTATTATTTGTGGTTTTGTGATGTTATATTAAATGTTCATTTATTGGAAACGACTTTGTTGAAATTTATTATTATTTTTAATCTTTTTTATATTCTATTATTGGATGTTTATGATTAAGTTCATTAGGTTGAAGTCATCCCCAATGGCCATGCATGTCACCCTTGATGCTTATCATCATCCTGAGAGGATCAAGAATGTGTGGATAAGTAGGGTGAATTTTCTATTTTTTTAGGGTTCAACATAGGCCGACTATTGCCCTCATTAAAGTGTGAGTACAAAATGAAGGAATAATTGATTTACCTCTATGATTTTGATACATTTCAGATAATAGAATTGAAACTAGGAAAGAGGGTTCTATAGAACAATTAGATTTATCATCTAAAGGAGAAAGTGGATGATAGGAAATAGTGCAAGGTGTCTCTAGTTGAAAATGTATTTCAATAATTAGAAGGATTAAATTTCAGTTAGATTTTATCTTCTATTGTAAAGCATATCATAATTTAGATGGTTCTCAGCTTGGTTTCCGTTGAAGGTTTATTTCTAGAACAAATGGATGTCATGATTATATTCCTTCATAGAGATTTGGAGGAAGAGATATATATAGATCAACTGGAAGGTTTCATGCTAAATGGAATAGAAGGGTCAGTTCCAGTCTCAAATGGAATTTTGTGGGCTTAAGTAGGCACCAAGACAGTGTAACTAGTATTTTAATGCTTTCATAGTAGAATTAATGTTCATGTAGTGTAATGTAAATAATCGATATTATATGAAGGTGTATTATGATGGGAGTTTTGTCATTTTACTTCTTTATATGGATGAATTTCTCTTAGTTGGACTAATGAGGGAAATGCTAGAAGAGTTGAAAATTGATTTATCTAGAAGATCCCAAATAAAGGACATTGGTTCTAGAAAGTGGATATTAGGGATAAATATTGAAAGATACTTAAAGTCTATAACTTTTTTTTTAGGTTTGGTTATTTTTTAAATCAACATTTTGTGTATTTATTTTGTTAAATATTAATATTACCGAATCAAATAGGATAGATATGAATAAATAATGGATGTATGTCAATCGTCTGACAAAAGAGTATAAAGATGGAGTGAAAGAGTTCATCAAGTTTGCAAAAGATCATGCATATGACTCTTATCAAATCCTTTTTTCATGTTTATGTTGTTATTCAAGACAAATTAGTCCAAATTAGTTGGAAGAACACTTGATCTGTCATATAATAGATCAAAGTTATAAATGTTGGAATAAACACAGGGAAAAAGTGAATGGAGCTAGTATTTGGGATAACACTATGTTTTACGGATCATTTGATATGATTACAAGTGTGGACAATGAAGAATACCGTATTGAGGATACGATTACAAATATGAATGATGATGAAGACCGTATTGAGGAAATTACAAGGACTGTTGAAGATGAACTTTGTGATTGCCCAAAATTATTTGACAAGTTAAAGAGTTGTGCAAAGACGTTGTTGTATGCTAGTTTCTCTAAATATACAACATTATCAGTCGTACTGAAGTTGTATAATTTGAAAGTAGAAAATGGATGGAGTGAATCCAGTTTTACGAAACTACTTACTCTCTTGAATGACATGCTCCCAGAAGATAATGACCTCCTGATCCGAACATACGATGCTAAATGAATGCTATGCTCGATGGGTATGATCTATGAAAGAATACACATCTTCTCAAATGATTGTATACTGTTTCTCAAGGACCATAATTCAATTACAAAATTCCAAAAATGTGGTGCTTCTCGATACAAGAAAGATGAATATGGTTTTACGAAATGTGTATGGTACTTTCCAATCATTCTAAGGTTTAGGCACCTATATAGAAGTGAGGAGACTGCATGACAATTGATGTGGCATGCAGATACAAGAATTAAACATGGGAAACTATGTCACCCAACAGACTCTCCTAAATGGAAGGGAATTGATCACGAGTATCTGATTTTGGAAACGAGCCGAGAAACCTTCATCTTGTATTATCTTCAGATGAAGTGAATCCTTTTAGTTTTCAAAGCAACACTCACAGTACATGGCCGATTATGTTGGTAAATTATAAATTTCCACTGTGGTTATGCATAAAAAGAAAATACATCATGTTATCTATGCTTATATCAAGACAAAAATAACCAGGTAATGATATTGATGTTTATTTGGCTTCATTTATCGAGGATTTGAAATTATTATGGGATTCAGGTGTTACATTGTATTATTCTTATAGAAATGAAGATTTTACATTGAGAGACATGTTGTATAGGATGATAAATGAATTTCATGCTTATGAAAATTTAGCAGGATATAACATTAAAGGAAGTCAAGGGTGTCCCGTTTGCGAACAAGATACACATTCAATTAGGTTGAAACATTCATCGAAAACCGTGTTTCTCAGACATCGCAGATTTCTACCCCGATGATATATGTACCGATCTTGGATGACATCATTCGATGGAAGTTCAGAAGAATATACAACACCATATTTACTAACAGGTGATCAACCATTTGATAAAGTAAAAGATCTAGACACTGCTTTTGGTAAATTATTTTCATAAAGCCTTACCAAATCCGGTTAGAAAAAGAGACCAGTTTTTTTTGAATTGTCATACAAGAATTGACCATACGTTAGGAATTTTCTTGATGTTATGAATGTTGAAAAATATATATGTGATAGTGTCATAGACACGTTGATAAATTCACCCAACAAAACAAAGGATGAAATTAAGGTTAGGTTGGACATGGTTGACATGGGAATACGAGAAGAATTGATGCCAATAAAGGGTGAAAAACAAACCTTTCTTTTTCCAACTTCTTACACTCTTTCTAGGTAAGAGAGATATCAGTTTTGCAACTTCTTGAATGACATAAAAGTTCCAGATGGGTATTCATTGAATATTAAGAACATTGTGTCAATGAATGATTTAAAGTTAAATGATCTTAAATCACATTACTGACATGTTTTGATGCAAGATCTAATTCATATAGCTTTACGTTGTATTTTTCTCAAGAATTTCCATCATATATTAACTAAGCTTTGTTTCTTCTTCAAAGCTATATGCAGAAAAGTTATAGACCTGGTGAAATTTCCAACTATTAAAAGAGAAATTGTCATCATATTATGTGAATTGGAAATGTTATTCTTACCAAAATTATTTAATATGATGGTTCATTTGATAGTTCACTTAGTGAGATAGATTCAACTATGTGATCCTGTACACTATAGATGGATGCATCCCACTGAACGGTATATGAAGATTTTGAAAGGGTATGTCAGAAATTGAAGTTGGACAAAGGGTTGTATTACATAGTGATATATTTTTGAGGAAGTTGTTGAATTATGTGATGAATACCTATCTGATGTGGAAATCATTGGTCTACCGAAATCTCATCACACTGGGCGTCTTGCAGGTGAAGGAATTTCTAGAATAGATGTTGTCACAATTAATAGAACAGATCAGGAGCATACCCACCTTTACGTTTTTCATAACAGTTTGGAGGTTGTCCCATATGTTGAAACCCACAATTATATGATGGTTTTAGGACCATATTTTTAAGGAGTCAGATGAAAATCCATATTCAATTTCATAACAACTTCGATGGCTAGCTGGATGGCCAAGTGTGTATGTATTATCTTACAATGGTTATGTAATTAATGGTTACATGTTCTATATAAATGAGCATGATGAAGATAGTACCATGAAAAATAGTGGAGTTACACTTGTGTCTAAAGTAATGCATGTTTCAGGTACTAAGTACAAAAATCCAATTTACATGAATATGTCATACTTTTGCTATAGCGACCCTAGCCTTTTACACAAAACATTACATGATTTTAAACATAATTATACATCAGAGTACAATACAAGGATTGTGAAGTCTAGCGTCTTTGAAGACTAGGTACATAAAACATAAAACATAAGGCTAAAAAAACACTTCTTTATTTAATCTCCATAATGATCTCCTAACTTCCATTGTGATCATATATCTGTATAGGATACCCTGGGGAACACATGAACAAAAGGATGAGCTAAAAAGCCCAGTAAGGGAATGAACATAAGAATAAATCTTAAGAACATGAGTTAGGAGGCATGGCATAATGATATAAAAAACATGGAACATATGGAATCATAACATACAAACATGGGATCATATAAACATGGAATCATATAAATGTGGAAGCAACATAACACATGACTTTAGTATGAGTCAAGGCTAACCGCCAAGATCGTTTCCCATAGTAGCACAAGCCAAGGCTAAACGCCAAGACCGTCACACATAACATCTCATGAGACACAACTTTACCCGATGCATTGGAGCGCTATCTGGGTGCACCCATCTTAAAATTTTCATGAATATTCTTACCACATAAATAATCATACATAATCAACCACGCATAAACATAAGGGTACCCATGTAAATAAGTAGGTATCACAATCATGTCATAAAGCATAATAAATGGGCGTATCATAAAAGTGCCCATGAAAGAAAGGAACTAAAATATGCATGGACAATCATAAGGTAAAGTAGGAATGTATCATGGTGAGTGATTTCAATTATAAGTGACAACATGTAATAAATTTATTTATAAAACTTTAGCATTAAAACATTTTTGAGCGGTTTTAAGGAAAATACTATAGAGTCTTTAAAATAGAAAAGGGAACAATCGTTTATACGAAACCAGAAGTGAACCAAGAAGTTTTTCATAATAAAATGACTGATTTTATAAATACAATGGTGACTTAAAATATAAGATAGAATGTACTTGAAATTGGGTAAGAATTCAGGATGTTCCCTTAAAATAGGTTTGCTTATCATGAAGAATTAAGGAGGGAATCACTTAAAAACATGTATATACCCAAAAGAGAATAAGGGATGGATCTTGAAACATGAGTTTGGAGCATAAAAACCGAATATATAAGTTTTTAATAAAAAGAAAAGACAACTTCTTTTGGGTAAAAAGAAAGATAGAGCAACCCGAAGGAATAAAGGCGGTTCGGGTAGAATTCCTTACAGAATATCGGCATGGTATCAGTTGTACTTAGGAGATCTTAATGAGAGAGAAATGGATTTATCATATTTTATAAATCATGAGGGAAGTATGGGGGAGGTGTGAAATCATACCCCAACATTAGGAATTATACATAAATTGGTATAACATAGTGGGCATTCTTGAATAAAAGGGAAATAGAGAGGATCCCTTACCTTAAGTCTGATGGTGTTCTCCACTTGATATTAATGACCTGAATAATAAAATTAGGTTCATTAATTAATAATTCCAGAGCTTATTCTATATGTAAATGATTTATTAAAACCTTTTTGAGTTCATTCATAACCTTTTTGATTGATTATGAGGTCCAATTTCATTGTTCTGGTCCGTTTGTTTCCTTGGTTTTAATGATTGGTTGACTTATATTCATATTCAGAGAGTCATGTAAAATGGGGATGGTTTTCCAGAATTGGAGTTATATGTTATTAGTGAAAATATAGGAGGTTACATGATTGTAAGTTCCATTTGGTTACTTGGCGTGAAGATGAATCATTATATAAATTATTTAATGATAATTGTTTGGGTTAATTGGTGGGTTTTGACCACAAGGAACATGTTTTGTTTTACAAATCAAAACCATGTTTACAAAATTATTCCAGAACCAAAGATGTGACATAATACATATATTATGGTCTGGTTCAACCATTAAAATGGTTTCATGACCAGAATTGAATACGATAATAGAAATTGAAAACCCATCATCCTTGAATGGGTAAATTAGCACATCTGAGATGGTGTTTTCATTTTAGTATAAAAGAAAGAGAAAGGAGAGATGATGAAGAATTATTCCTTTATAATGAAAAAATTATAGTACATGTAAGTTACTGAATTCATCAAAACATTTGGATAAAATTAGGAAAGGAAAGAAAAATAAAATAGATGATCTTTAAAATAAAAGAAAAGTTGAGAGATTCCTCACAAAAATTCGGCAGCCTAACGGTGCCACTTAAAATTTCATAAAATAAATTTATGAGAGCGAAGAGGGTATCTCATCATATGGAAAACAAAAGGATAGTAAGAGGGATACATAAAATCAAACCCCAACATATGAAAATGTAAATTCAAAGAGATGACATAAAAGAAGTGTTAACGAAAAGAGGAGGTTGAAATGTTCCTTTACCTTGTGGAGTTACTCCTAAAACCTAAAGGTTGGGATCTTGGGGGATTGTGGAAACCTTGGGAGGAATCCTAGGTAAGTAAAACCACCATATCTTCTAGTAAGAGGTATTTTTAATGAAAGAAAATGAATAGAAGAGTGGGTATTTATAGTAAAAGAGAGACAATTTTTTATTAATTTAAAAAGACACCTCATTAGAGGTTTTTGTAAAACCACAGGCTTGCCCATGGTACTTGCCCATGGTATTAGCCACTTGGGACACCTAATATGATATTTACTATACACAATTCGACCATAATTTTTTATTTATTATTAAATCATTATGATTTCATTAAACATACCGAAAACTCAAAACGATATTTTTACTATTCACGAAAAATTCAAGTATTTTAGAAAAATCCCAAAAATTCACCCTAACCATTTTTCAATGTGTAGAATCTAAAAATGAACTCCATTTTCTGAAAATAATTTTCTAAATATTTTTAATTTAATTTTTAAATAAAATCATAATTTATTCAACAAAATCAATATTAAAACTATAACTCATTTTATAACACCTTGAAAAATTATTCAAGGTCCCATAAAATTATCATATAACCATAAGGAAATAAAGTAAAAATTTATGATTAAATTTTATGAAAATAAATTTCCATTTTAAATTATTAAATTAATCAAAAAATTGTAAATAAAATATTTTTTTCAAAAATACCAATTCTTATACTATGATCATTTTTTCACTTTTAAGATGTCTAAATTGTATTTGTACATTCATGAGTGAAGTTTCTATTTTTTTGTCTGATTTTCTATTCATTACTATTCATAAAGATATGTTACTATTCATAAGGGTATGTTACTATTTATCAAAAATTAAGCTTGTCTTATCAGACTCCAAATAACTTACTGATCACAATTATAGATGAATGTTTTTCAAAATTCAAATCTCATAAGTGACAAACTTATGTTTAAAGGTCACATAGTACTTAGTAGTTCATTGTGTTGTGACTTCATGTTATTATATGACATAATTATAAGAAGGGATTTTCTATTTGTAAAACATCGGGTCGTTACATTCTTCCCCCCTTAAGAAATTTCTCCCCCGAAATTTTGTTTTATATTCTAGGCCATAAACAGGTGTGGGTACTTTTCCTTCATTGCTTCCTCTAGTTCTCGTGTTGCCTCTTTGTACTTATGGTTCCACCATAGTACTTTGACCAGGTGAGTAGTCTTGTTACGTAGAACTTTATCTCTACAATCCAAGATCTTCACCGGCTGCTCCTCATATGAAAGGTCATCCTCCAATTGTACTACCTCTGAAGAGAGTACATATGAAGAGTATGGTATGTACTTCCTTAAGAGAGATACATGAAAGATATCATGTACTTTGGCCATTGTAGGTGGAAGTGCTAGTCGATAGGCCACAACTCTGACTCGATCCAGGATCTCGAAGGGGCCGATGTACCTGGGACTTAACTTCCCTTTCTTCCCAAACCTCATGACCTTCTTCCATGAAGATATGCGTAGAAATACCATGTCTCCAACTTTGAACTCAAGGTCTTATCGACGATTGTTTGCATAACTCTTCTATCAAATTTGGGCTGCCTTGATATGCTACTAAATGGTTTTCACCTTATCCACCATTTCTTCAATCATTTCAGGTCCTGGTAGCTTACTCTCACTGATTTCATCCCAACACACTGGTGTTCTGCACCTTTTCCCATAAAGGGCTTCATATGAAGCCATTCAGATGCTTGAGTGGAAACTATTGTTATAGGAGAATTTGACTAGTGGAAGATGTTGGTCCCATCCTCCTTTGAAGTCCATAGAACATGATCTCAACACATCTTCCAATTTCTGAATAGTTTGCTCAGATTGGCCATCAGTTTGAGGATGATAGGCCATACTGAAGTTCAGTTCAGTGCTTAGAGCATGTTGGAGACTTTTCCAGAACTTCGAGGTGAATCTCGGATCTCAATTGGATACAATAGATAGTGTTACTCCATTCATCCTTACCACTTCTTTAATATATATCCATGCAAGTTGATCCAATGATAAGTCCTCTAAAATCACGATAAAGTGAGCTATCTTCATAAGATGATCCACAATGACCCATATAGCATTGTTTCTTCTGGATTCCCTTGGAAGTCCAGTGACAAAGTCCATGGTGACACTCTCCCACTTCCATGTTGGTATGGGTAGTGGTTTCATCATCTCCTTAGACTTCTGTATTTCAGACTTCACTTGTTGACATACTAGACACTTTGATGTATATTCAACAATCTCCCTTTTCATATTGTCCCACCAAAAGTTCTCTCAGAGATCTCGATACATCTTTGTGCTCCCTAGGTGGATAGAGAAGGTTGAGATATGCGCGTCATTCAGAAGCCCCTTCTTTATCTTTGGATCAAATGGTACACATAATCGTGACCCAAATCTTACAACTCCTCCCTCATAAATCATGAACTCAGAGGATTTTCCACTTCTAATAGCTTCCACCCTTTTCAGAAGTTCCACATCTTTTCTTTGAGCATCCTTTATTTTCTCCATGAGATATGGTTGAGCAATCATTTGAGAAAGGATTTATGATGTCCCTCCCTTAATTATCCTCATATCCATCCTCATAAAATCTAAGAAGATTGAATCCTTTTCAATTCTAATCATTGATAAAGCTGCATGATCCTTTCTACTTAGAGCATATTCCACCTTGTTTGCCTTACCGGGATGGTAGTGGAATGAGCAGTCATAATACTTGATGAGCTCTATCCATCTTCGCTGGTGCATATTAAGCTCTTTTTGTGTGAATATATATTTGAGACTCTTGTGTTCAGTATATATCTCACACTTTTCCCCATAGAGATAATGTCGCCAGATTGTCAATGCAAAGATCACAGACGCCAACTCCAGATCACGCGTGGGATAGTTTTGCTCATGGATTTTCAGCTACCTTGATGCATATACTATAACATTATCATTTTTCATTATAACACAACCTAACCCCTTCTTATAATAATCACTATACACCACAAAAATTTCTCCACTTATTGGGAGTGTGAGTTCTGGTGCAATGATTAGCCTTTTTTTCAACTCCTTGAAACAATCTTCACATTCCTGAGTCCATACAATCTTTACTCCCTTATATGTCATCTTGGTCATTGGGTTTGAAAATCGTGAAAAGTTCTTCAAAAATCGTCGATAATACCCAGCTAGACCCAGAAAGCTACGGATCTCCATTACAGATGTTGGACTGGGCCACTCTTCAATTGCCTTTGTCTTGGAAGGGTCAACATATATACTTTTCATACAACTTCTCCCTTTGCAAAGTTTTTAACATAGCATTCAAATGCTCCTCATGTTCCTCCTTACTCTTAGAGTATATTAGAATACCATCAATAAAGACTACCAAAAATTTGTCCAGGTAATATCTAAAGACTCTATTTATTAAATCTATGAAAATTGCTAGAGAATTAGTGAGTCTGAAGGGCATAACTATGAACTCATAATGTCCATACCTCGTTCAAAAGGCAGACTTGGGAATATCTTCCTTCCTCACCTTTAATTGGTGATATCCCGACCGAAGGTCCACCTTAGAGAAATAATAGTCCCCACAAAGCTGATTGAACAAGTCATCTATCCATGGAAGGGGATACTTGTTCTTTATCATGATTTTATTGAGCTCATGATAATCAATGCAGAGGTGAATTGAACCATCCTTCTTCTTGATGAAGAGGACTGCCTCACCCCATGGTGAAGCACTCGGGCACATAAAACCCTTCTCCAGATTCTCTTATAACTGCTTCTTCAGCACTTCTGGCTCTATGGTGGCCATTCTATAAGGTTTCTTTGAGATAAGTAGAGATCTAGGAATAATTTCAATTGAGAACTCAACCTCTTGATCAAGAGGAATACTAGGAAAATCTTTAGGGAATACATCAGTGTAATCCCTCACAATGGGCATGTCTTCAAGCATGATTCTCTCGCTTGTCTCAATCATTTGGTCTAGATATGTTTTCTCATAAGAAAGAAATATCCACACTTGATATGATGATTCTAAAGAAGATTCATCTGCCTACTTACACTTGTAAAGAATCAGAGGATGCTTCAGGACATGAAGAGTGATCTCCCTTTCTTGACTGTTGATGTTGGATTTGTATAAAGATAGCCAATCCATTCCCAAGATAGCATCAAACTCCACTAAAGGAAGTATGACAAGATTTTCTGGGAGGTTCAGTCCACAAAAATTAATAGGGGAGGAGTTATAAACCATGGACGCAATAAGTGCCCCATTTTTTGTTCTTACAAATAACTTTTCCTCCAAATTTTGAGGTGGTGTTTGAATAGTTCTACTAAACTTGTAAGATATGAAAGAATTCATAGAACCAGAATCAAATAGTACATTCGCTATTCTTGAATGAATAACTAGCATACCTGTCACCACATCTTTTTCTGGCTCGACCTCAGTAGTAGTGATAACATAAGCTCTTCTTTGTTGCCTTGGAGGTTGTTGTTGATTTCCTCCGACAACCCTTGGCTTAGGGAAATTATTTTCATAATGCTCATGATCCTTGTAGTTGTAACACTACACCACTGGATGAATGTTGATCTGAACCTTCCTTTATTCTTCCACATTAGCAGGATTTTTCATATCCCTTTGGTAGTTCTTGTCCAGATGTCCCAACTTTCCACATTTGAAGCAATTCCTGGTTCTCTTTAAACAGTTCCGAGGATACTTCTTCCCACAACTTTTAAAAGCGGGATATTCATGCTTCTTTCCATCATGGGACTTGTTTGTTGAACCACCCATGTTGTTCTCCATTTTCCACTTCTTGTCACCAGGCCCACGAGACCACTGAGAGTCCCCAATATCCATTTCAACCTTAAGGGAACAACGAGAAATCTTCTTATAACCGTCAAAGTCTTAGATCACCAATACCTTCTATAGACTCAGCTTTAGCCCACTAAAGAAGTGATCCACTTTGCTTTTAGTGTTCATGACAAAGCCAGAGGCGTACCTTGCAAGCCTTGTAAAGTTTGTTTCATACGCCCTGATGGACTCATATTCCTTCTACCTGAGTCCGAGGAACTATATTTCCATCTTGAGACAGAGGGTTCACGGAAAATATTTATTAAAAGTCATCCTCTTGAATTCCTCCCAATCTATGGAATAAATTTCCTTTTGGGACTTTGTATTCTTGATCAATGTTCACCAATGATCATCTTCCCCATCAAAACGATAGACCGCCAATACAACTTTCTCTTCTTCCGAGCACTAGAGGATGGAAAATATCTTTTCAATGGAGTTAATCCATTGTTCCGCGAGGAGGGGATCATAAGATCCGCTAAACATGAGAGACCTTTGCTGCATGAAGGATTCTACGACAACTTGCTCTTTTCTTGGAGGAAGAGGGATTTCCACACGATTCAAGTTATTATTCATAACTTGAACCAACCGAGCAAGTACTGTCATGAAATTTTGAGCACCCATTCCCATCATATTAGGCATATAATTTGGGCATTCTTCACATTCCCTTTCACATTGATTTTTGGAACATTTTCTTCTATTTATTTACATTATCTAAGAAAAATAATATACAATTAGAGGGCTTTAATACTTAGCTATTGAGGAAAACAAAAAAAGAAACGTCAAACATAAGGGGATAAACTTTTAAAGGAGACGTATATCCTAACTTGTGATTCCCTATGTTTCAATATAGGTTATCCTTGATCTATTTCTTATCTTATATTCTTATGGTTTTTTATTTCCCTTAATAATAGTTTGTACTAAGCTCATGAATTACCAAGGCATATCCCCCAGGAGTGTCAAAACCAAGAGTGCAGTAAGGCCCGTTGTCGTGTACCAGGATACCCCAGGTCAAGCTCAAAACTCCTTGTTGGACTTTTCACTCCTAGGTACATCTGTGCCAGAACCGCCTCTACCTATTTTTATCCAGACAGGGACGTATTTTCTTGATAAACCACTTACTCTATACTTACCCAAATTTAGGGATGTCTTCTTATACTTTGTCTCATCCTTAAGGTTTTTACTAAGGTTCTCTATTCCTAATCTCCAAAAATAACTAGAACATCCTCTGATACCAACTATAGTGACCCTAGACTTTTACACAAAACATTACATGATTTTAAACATAATTATACATCAGAGTACAAGCCAAGGATCGTAAAGTCTAGTGTCTTTGAAGACTAGGTACATAAAACATAAAACACGGGGATAAAAAAACTTCTTTATTTAATATCCATAATGATATCCTAACTTCCATTGTGCTCATACATCTTCATAGGATACCCTAGGGAACACATGAACAAAGGGATGAGCTAAAAAGCCTAGTAAGGGAATGAACATAAGAATAAAGCTTAAGCACATGAGTTAGGAGGCATGACATAATGATATTAAAAAACATGGAACACATGGAATCATAACATACAAACATGGGATCATATAATCATGGAATCATATAAATGTGGCAGTAATATAACACATGACTTTAGTATGAGTCAAGGCTAACCGCCAAGATCGTTTCCCGTAGTAGCATAAGCGAAGGCTAACCGCCAAGACCATCACACATAACATCTCATGAGACTTAACTTTATCCAATGCATTGGAGCGCTATCTGGGTGCACCCATCTTAACGTTTTCATGAATATACTTGCCACATAAATAATCACACATAATCAACCACACATAAATATAAGGGTACCCATGGAAAGAAGTGGGTATCATAATCATGTCATAAAGCATAATAAATGGGTGTATCATAAAAGTGTCCATGAATGAAAGGAACTAAAATATACATGGAAATTCATAAGGTAAAGTAGGAATGTATCATGGTGAGTGATGTAAAGTATAAGTGACAACATTTAAGAAATGTATTTATAAAACTTTAGCATTAAAACATTTTTTAGCAGTTTTAAGGAAAATACTATAGAGCCTTTAAAATAGAAAAGGGAACAATCCTTTATACAAAACCAGAAGTGAACCAGTAATTTTTTCATAATAAAATGACTGATTTTATAAATACAATGGTGGATTAAAATAAAATATAGAGTGTACCTGAAATCGGGTAAGAATTCAGGATGCTCCCTTAAAATAGGTTTGATTATCATGAATAATTAAGAAGAGAATCACTTAAAAACATGTATATCCCCAAAATATAATGAGGTATGGATCTCAAAACATGATTTTGGAGCATAAAAACAGCATATAAAAGTTTTTAATAAAAATAAAAGACAACTTATTTTGGGTGAAAATAAAGATAGAGCAACCCGAAGGAATAAAGGCGGTTCGGGTAGAATTCCTTACAGAATATCGGCATAGTATCAATTATACTTAAGAGATATTAATGAGAGAGAAAGGGATTTCTCATATTTTATACATCATGAGGAAAGTATGGTGGAGGTGTGAAATCATAACCCAACATTAGGAATTATACGTAAATTGGCATAACATAGTGGGCATTCTTGAATAAAAGGGAAATATAGAGGATCCCTTACCTTAAGTCCGATGGTGTTCTCCACTTGATATTAATGACCTGAATAATAAAATTAGGTTCATTAATTAATAATTATAGAGATTATTATATATGTAAATTATTTAGTAAAACCTTTTTGAGTTCATTCATAACCTTTTTGATTGGTTATGAGGTCTAATTTCATTGTTCTGGTCTGTTTGTTTCCTTGGTTTTAATGATCGGTTCTCTTATATTCATGTTCAAAGAATCATGTAAAATGGGGATGGTTTTCCAGAATTAGAGTTATATGTTATTAGTGAAAATATACAAGTTTACATTATTGTAAGTTCCATTTGGTTACTTGGTGTGAAGATGAATCATTATATAAATTATTTAATGATAACTGTTTGGGTTAATTGGAGGGTTTTGACCACAAGGAACATGTTTTGTTTTACAAACCAAAACCATGTTTACAAAATTATTCCAGAACCAAAGATGAGAAATAATACATAAATTATTGTCTGGTTCAACCATGAAAATGGTTTCATGACCAGAATCAAAGATAATAACGAAAATTAAAAACCCATCGTCCTTGAATGTGGTAAATTAGCACATCTCGGATGGTGTTTTTATTTTAGTATAAAAGAAAGGAAAATGAGAGATGATGAAGAATTATTCCTTTATCATGAAATTTTTTTAGTACATGTATGGTACTGGAGTCATCACAACATTTGGATGAAATGAGGTGAGGAAAGAAAAAGAAAAGAGATGATATTGAAAATAAAAGAAAAGTTGAGAGATTCCTCACGAAAATTCGGCAGCCTAACAGCGTCACTTAAAATTTTATAAACTGAATTAATGAGAGTGAAGAGGGTATATCATAATATTGAAAACAAAAGGACAGTAAGAGGAATATATAAAATCAAACCCCAATATATGAAAATGGAAATTCAAAGAGATAACATAAAAGAAGTGTTGATGAAAAGAGGAGGTTGAAAGGTTCCTTTACCTTGTGGAGTTACTCCTAAAACTTAAAGGTTGGGATCTTGGGGGTTTTAGGACACCTTGGGAGGACTCCTAGGGAAGTAAAATCACTAGAGCTTCTAGGATGATGTATTTGTAATGAAAGAAAATGAAGGGAAGAGTGAATATTTATAGTAAAAGAGATAATTTTTTATTAGTTTAAAAAGACACCTCATTAGTGTTTTTTGTAAAACCATGGGCTTGACCATGGTATTAGCCACTTGGGACTCCTAATATTATATTTTACTGTACAAAATTCGACCATAATTTTTTATTAATTATCACATCATTATGATGTCATTAAACATACAAAAAACTCCAAACATTATTTTTACCATTCATAAAAAATTCAAGTATTTTAGAAAAATCCCAAAAAATCACCCTAATCATTTTTCAACGTGTAGAATCAAAAAATGAACTCCATTTTTTAAAAATAATTTTTTAAACAATTTTTAATTTAATTTTTAAATAAAATCATAATTTATTCAACAAAATCAACATTAAAACTATAACTCATTTTATAACACCTTGAAAAATTATTCAAGGTCCCATAAATTTATCATATAATCATAAGGAAATAAAGTAAAAATTTATGATTAAATTTTATAAAAACACATTTCCATTTTAAATTATTAAATTAATCATAAAATTGTAAATAAAATATTTTTGACATATAAAAATACCAATTCTTATACTATGATTGTTTTTTCACTTTTAAGATGTCTAAATTATATTTGTACATTTTTGGGTGAAGTTTCTATTTTTTTGGCCAATTTTCTATTCATTACTATTCATAAAGGTATGTTACTATTTACAAGGTTATGTTACTATTCATAAAAAATTAAATTTGTCTTATCAAACTCCAAATAACTTACTGATCACAACTGTAGATGACTATTTGTCGAAATTCAAATCTCATAAGTGATAAACTTATGTTTAAAGGTCACATAGTACTTAGTAGTTCATTGTGTTGTGACATCATGTTATTATATGACATAATTATAAGAAAGGATTTTCCATTTGTAAAACATTGGGTCATTACATTGAAATCATCAAAAAAGTATGGGAGTTGGATTATACAATATTCCAAGTACCGATTTTTCAATGCAACCGGGTTGATAATAGGAGTGCTGTTAAAATAGATAAATTGGGATTCATGAAAATTAATTTCCGTAAGGAAGGGTAAAAAGACGAACCATTTATAATGGCATCACAAGTAGTACAAGTATTTTATGTTCCATATCCCGAAAATCAAAAGTGGTTAATTATTCTGTTACCGACCAAAACTACTGAAGGGTTAGATGAAAATTCAACTGAGGATGACCCGTTCATTAGGACATCATAATCATTCATTACTACAAATATGGCCTTTATCAACGCTAGAAAAGTTGATTAACAACACTAAAAAAGCATTGTTAATCGAGGCAAAGATAAAGGGGGGTACCTTTTATCAGCGCTCAGAAAAGCGCTGATAAAGACCCCTTTTATCAGCACTAAACAAAAGCGCTAATAAAAGTTGAAAAAATATTAAAAAAATATATTTTTGCAATTCTGGGGGGCTTCAACAGTGCTTGAAGCCCCCCCTTTAATAGCGCCCACTGCCCATCGTAGCCCACGCACGCCCCAGGCCAGCTCCACCCAACCCCACCCCCCTTTAACAACGCTAGGTAATTCCCCACACCTGCACACTCGACCTGCCTCCCCCAGGATTCGAACTCGAGACCTCTTGCCTGCGCGCCTAAGCCTTTACCACTCCACCATATTGTTTTTCTTTTCTTTTATTAATATATCTATATATTTATATATATATATATTTAGTTATATTTAGTAATATTAATATATATATCTGTATATTAATATATATATATATCCGTATATTAATATATATATCTGTATATTAATATATATATCCGCATATTAATATATATAAATATATTAACACACACATATATATATTTAGTCATATTAATATATACATATATATTTATTCATATTAATATATACATATATTTAATTATATTAATATATATATATATCCATATATTAATATATATATATATATATATATATTTAGTTATAATTTTTTATTCATATATTTATTTGTATATTAATATATATTTATAAGATTAGTTTTAAATACATTTATAAAATATGTTTTCTTATGTGTGTTTTTATAAATAAATAAATAAATAAATAAATACATACATATATACAACACACACCCACATAAATATATATTATATGTATATCTATAGGTATAATTATACATATTTATATATATTTACAAATATTATATATTAATATGTATATACAAAAGTGCTAGAAATGGGGTCTTGAAAAACCCAACAAATCGCAAAGTCACAGAATAAGGCATAACTTCTGCTCCGGGTGTCCATTTCAGCTCCGTGAAGAGTCAAACTAAATCCCATGGAACAAAAAATGATAAAATAGGTGGTGGGGGCTTAACAAACATACATATCAGAATTTATGATAGTTTTAAGAAAAAATTGACAGGGGTCCGGACACAGAAACTGAGTTTTGGAGGCCTCCTGGTGGGTTTTTGGGGTTTTTAGGTCCCAATATAAGTGAGACTATGTCTCATTTAATCTTCTGCATAGATCTATTTGCTAAATTCAGTTTGATATGTGGTAGATCCCAAACGGATACCCGAAGCGAAAGTTATGGCCGTTTGAAGTTGGACTTTTTTTGGAGTGCTATAACTGATATATCTTTCGTTTCTATGATCTTCTAATGCTTTAAACTAGATTTGGTCGTCACTCATTTCACGAGATTTGATTTGATTAGTCACGACGCTCAATCGGACAACTGGAGAAAAAGTTATTCCCGTTTTAGTGAGTTACTGGTTTCTTAGGTTTTTAGGAGATACGAGAGTTGTAAAGTTTCAAACGATAATAACTTCTGCTCCGAGTGTCCGTTTTGGCTCTACCACATATAAAATTGAAGCTTGTGACCAGAATTATACTACGGTAACCATTTTAACACCTTCTCATATTCTTCAAAGTACTAAAAGGTCCTTAATCCCTACAAATGGCCATAATTTCTGCTCTGGGGTGTCCGTTTTGGGTCTACGACATATCAAATCGATATAAAACATATTTTAAAAAATATTTATTATATTTATATCAATATAAATATACTTATATATCAATATATTATTTTTTATGTTTTTTTTGAAATATACACATTTATCAGCGCTAGGAAAATGAGCACTGATAAACCCCCCCTTTATCAACACTAAAAAAAGCGCTGATAAAGGGGGAGGGGGCCTTTATCATCACTTTTTTTAGTATTGACAAAGCCCCCCCTTTATCAGCGCTCTTTTTTAGCATTGATAAAAGGGCAACACTTTCCTTTCCCCATTTTGTGGTAGTGATTTCACAGTGGTCCCAATAAAGATGACATTTTGTATGTCAGAGGAGACCACGATGAAGGGATTTGGATAGTCGATAAAGGGTTCAAATCCCTTCAACCTTTAAAAAAGGAAAAAAAGTTCAATAATCAGGTTATATTTTTTTAATATATATCATGTTACCTCATGCTATTATCCATTTGTTGTTGTATTTATGTAATCTAAATTAAATGTTTAACCACTTATGTTGATAATGACTTCTGCACATACTAGTGCTCCCAATCCTGAGGCACAACAAGTCTCTCAACCTGCTGTTGCTCGCAGTGCAGAGGAACGACCTTCTGCACGTGTTGGTGCTCCAATTCCTAAGGAACAATAGGTTTCTCAACTTGTTGCTGCTCCCAATGCAGAGGTATAATGACCATCTGAACATGTCGATGATACCGATCTAGTGGAACATATTTGTTGGTCAGAGTGGATACTCAAGAGGGGGGTGAATTGAGTTCCAATAAAAAATTCGGTTTTAAATATCTCTATTAAAATCCCCAAAATCGAATAACAAGATAATCTGTAATGAATTTATATTAGAGTAAAGGGTCATTCAGGTTCTCAAGAGATTGATTATTTCTCAGTTAATTAAATCTGAAGATTAATTAACTTTTGAAGCTAACCTAATGATTTAAAATATATACAAACACTTGCTAGATTAACTATCAAAGTAACTTTAAAACAATTTTATATTTCAAAGTAATTGGCAGTAGAATAATCGATATAGGTTAAAACTAAAATGAGTAAGCACAATAGTTTTAAAACAAGAGGTTCAGTCTCAAGCCGAGACTTAGTCCTCTTAAATAATTTATATAAATTTTGATCCACACCCTGGATCGGGGTAAACAACAGTACATAGATTGTCCAGGTATTAAGACCTCTACCACAGTTCTTCGTGGGAAAACAAAAACAATAGCACACAGGCTATCCAGGTCACACTTGACCTCTTCCACAATTCACAGTGGGATAAAGTAATATGTAAGAAGTTTGGAGTGAGGATTTAGTATCTTCCAGTTCAGTCCAGGAGTCAGTGTGTAAAAACAACACACTCTGCTCAGAAATTAATTAAATAAAACACAATAGAGATAAACAGAGAGAGATGAGTTTAGAGTTCTCTATGTGTTGTTAGTGAAGCTCTAGACTCCTTGGATTTATGTAAATGAAGCTCTGAGTCCTTCTATAGTTTTTGTCAAGAAAACAGAGTGTCGCAGTTCTTGTTTCTTCACTTCCAGTGTAGGTGTTCAGCTTCAATGTGAAAGTGTTCTTTGTAATACTTCAGCTTCTTCTTCTTTGAACTTATATTCGTGATGAGTATGAGTGTTCTTCAAGTTCCTCATGTGTTCTTATTTGTATGTGTGTGCATGGAAAGAATCTTCTTTATGCCTCTTCGCATCTCATTTCAGCACACTTCAGCCTTTGTTTTTTGTTACTTCCCATATATCCTTAGTTGCTTTATGCCTGGTCTTTATAGCTTTTCAGCACCAACAAAAGGTAATTATTACCTTTTTACAGGTACGAGGTATAGTTTCCTGACATGCCAACAACCAAAATTAAGTATCATTAATTTCATTAAAATCAACAAATATGATCGTTGGAATTAAATAAGAGTTAATAGAAATTCAAACAGTTTTCATGACTATCGGTGAGTCATGAGATCGGTAGGTCATTTTGAATCTACATTGGTTTCGGTAGCTTGTGATCAGCATCGGTATCATTATCTTGCGATCAACATCAGTATCGGTAGCTTGTGATCAGCATCGGTATCGGTAGCTTGTGATCAACATCGGTATCGGTAGCTTGTGAAGCATCAATATCGGTAGCTTGTGAAGCATCGGTATCGGTAGCTTGTGATCAGCATCGGTATGACTGTTTCCATTGGTGCAACCGTTCATCATCTGTGTGACCATTCATCATTAGTGTGACCGTTCATCATCGGTGCGACCGTTCATCATCGGTGCGACCGTTCATCATCGGTGTGACCGTTCATCATCGGTGCGACCGTTCATCATCGGTGCGATCGTTCATCATCGGTGAGATCGTTCATCATCGGTGCGACTGTTCATCATCGGTGCGACCGTTCATCATCAGTGACTTAAGAAAATAACTAACAGTGAGTCATAAACATGAAATTCACACTAAGTGTCTGTCCAATCTATAATACTTCCAGGTCAATAGTAAAACTAAATTAACATAGATAACCATTATGTAGACAAGATGTAAACATATGTAAATATATTTAGAACCAATTATACAAAAGACTAAATTGTCATAAATAAAACAATGATTTGTGATTATTAAAATAACCATCTCACAGAGAGTTCAACAATCTCCACCTTTTTGATAAACACAAATCAATGACATAAATGAAGAGAAAAAAGAGTATGTAATTCAGTATGCATCCCCTATATAAAAAAAATACACCAAAAGATAAACAGATCATCAGATAATTACATCAAAGTATAAACATAGCATTAAAAAGTAGTCATTTCACCCCCTATCATTATTTCTCCCCCTTTCATTATATGTCCCCCTTTAATTATTTCTCCCCCTTTAATTATTTCTCCCCCTTTCATTATTTCTCCCCCTTTGGGATTATCAAAAAGAAGAGTAGAAGGAAGATAATCAAGAAGAAAATGCCACTTAAAGAGAAGTTCGGAGAAAAATTACAAGAACCAGATACAAATGTTAAAAGTACAAGAAATAGACACCCTATCAAAAATGACAGGCACAACTACTTATTTGGGTCCAATGGAGCTTTCCCTTTCATAGAAGGAGGAATGGATGGTCCAGAGGGTGCTTTGGTGGAAGGTTGATCTGGCCAAATGGAGAGAGGAGGTAGGACAACTCTGGCTGGTAGCACAGTGGGTGCTAAGGTCACTTGCTGAGGAGTAGAAGATCTTTCTGAAGGTGGCTACTGAAAGACTGGCTGTATACTGGATAGATCTTGAGACACTGAAACCTAACCAGGAGCAACATCTGACGAACTGAGAGGCTCTGCAGTAGGAAGAACAATTTTCTTCACTTGCGCACGAAGATATGGTTTGAGTAGATTGATAAAATCTTGAATTACTTCACCACCATATTTCATAGCCTTTTCAAATCCATCCTTGTTCTGCATGAAAATTTCCAGAGTAGGAGTAAAATCCTTCAACTGCTGGACTTGAGCCTTGAAAGCTTGAGTGACTGGAGGGAGCCTCAAATTCTCAGCCAAAACCTTAAACTAATGATTCAACTCATGCTTGGTATAAATCTTAGAAAAGTAGTGATCCAATTTCTCTTTTATTTCTTTCTGAGCCTTAGTAGTATCAACTGAATACAACTGCACCATTTTGTGGATATAATCACTATTTTCTTTCATCTTCTTTAAGGAATCCAAATCAAGGATCTGCCCAAGATCTGCTAACTCATCTATTATAATATCCTTTAAGGTATTGATTTCAAGACCAGTGATCTTGGATATTTTGGAGGAGCTGGCCTGAGCAACAATCTGAGTGATCTTAGCTTTCAACTTCCTCAAATCAGCTTTCTTCAGGCGTTCTACCAAATTTCTTAACACTTCCATCATACCAGAGATAGTTGTTCTAAACTCACCTGACAAAGATACTAAACCATTGCTTAAATCTTTGAGTGTTTGATTCAGATAGGTAATATGCCTGAAAATAATCTATCTAGTATTGCAGAGGTCTAGTTTGATGATATTTACCACTCTCTGGGTCAGATCATCCATAACAGCCTCAGATAAGTTCACAACAACAGGAGTAGGAGTATTAGACAATTCCTCTTTTATTGTCTCTCTAACTTCTTGAAGCAACTCAGATTTAAATCTGTCAAGATCAGATTGTTCCACTGTAGGATAAAATCTAGATTGAGAAATGGAAGGACCAGGTCTGTCTGCTGTCACCTTCATATACTCAGCTACCAAACGAGCCTTAAGAGAATCACTTACACTTGTAGTAAGCACTTCTTCCTCCTCTTCCTATGGATAATCTAAAACCAAAACTACAAGACCTGGGTGTTCTTCCCATGCAGCTTGGCATGAAGGATACAGAGGTTTCATAAACCTAGTTATTCCAGAATTTTCAGGAGAGACTTCTTCATTCACATCAATCTCTGGCTAAACTGCCCTTTCAGTCTCAGGAACAGGTTCTTGCTCATTTAGTTGGGGTTGAGGATCAGTTTGAATCACATTTTGACCATCCACTGGTCGAGTACTTACAACATCATCATCACTAATGTCATCTTCACTACTATCACCATCACTGCCATCACCCTCATTACCATCTTCACCATCATTGACCGATTGTTCATTTGAACTGTCTTTACTGCTAGATTCATACTGCTCAGAATTTGATTCTTCAGTCTCACTTTCTTCTTCATAATCTAAAAGAGGTTCTATCTCTGGTAACTTGAGAGGTGGACTAACTGGTCCAAATTCCATTCTTCTTTTCTTCGGACTAATAGTATCAGGATCACTCCTATCATCATGAGGTGATTTAGGATCCTTTTCAGTATTAGATTCAGCTTCAGCTTCTTCTTCTATTCCCTTCTTACTGGACTCACCAGTTTCCTTAGGAACTACTGCTTCCTATTCTTCATCAGAATAAACCACTTCTTCACAAGGTTTTAAACTAGGATCTCTCATCCCCTTTGGTCTCTTAGGATGATCAACATGATTGAAAGAGTCATATAACTTTTCTTCATCAGCAACCCAAGCCTTCTTCCATGGGTTCCAGTTGATTTTCATCATTTTAAAAATATATTTATTAATACAGAAGCTACTACTGGATGAGATACACTCATATCCATCATCAACACGACCCAAGAATTTTAGCATGGCATAGATTTTCTTGGAGTACAACAGGGTTGTAGCTTTCTTGGATGGCTTCACCATCTCAGAAATATGGACAGTAAAATATCTACATAGGTTGATCTTTTCACCATTCAACAAAAGAAACAACAGAAAATCATCTTGATACTTTACCGAAGAAAAATCACCTTTTCTAAGACAGAATTGGTGTTGAATAAACTTAAACAGAATTCTACACTCACCATCTAACTCAACAGCAGTTATTCTTCTGGATTCATAATTTCCAGTCAACATCTCTAGAGCTAGTTCATAAGAAAAGTATTCAGTAGTAGGAGGTATATTACCAGTGTAATCCTTGTATCTTCCATTATGAAATACTCCTAAACATTCAGCCCACTGCTTCGATGAAAACGTTATCTTTTTCCCTTTGATTATAGAAGATAGTCTTGCAGCTTCAACTCCATCCAAAACAATACTTAAGTTCAGATAAAATTCATGAACTAACTTTGGGTAATAAACACGATCATTATCATAGAACCAGTATTTCCATCCTTGTATCTCTAAGACTTTTAAAAGAGCAGACTTGCTAGATAACACCCATTCGGCACAAACTTCCTTTTCTGCAGTAACTATCAGTTTTTTCAGCTCTGGGTTTACTGACCTTTGTGTCGTGCTGATAGATTCTCCACGAGCACATTTTACAGGAGATGAGCCTTCATATTCCTTGATTTGTTGCTTTTTATTGTCCATTTGGAGGTTCGAGAGGATTGAGCGATTGGAAAGGTTCGAAAGGTTCGGAAGGTTTGGGATTCGAAAAAGAAGAGAGAGTTCAACAGGAGATGGAAGGTCAACAGTCATTTAGAAATAGCTGTGGGTCATTATTTTTATCATTTAGGGTTACTATAATAATAAAAAATAATAACGATTTAGTAAAACAATGTCATTTTGATAAACACTAACGGTTTTACTAACTGTACAACTCAATCGGTAGCACAGATTGGTTTCACAGATTGGTTTCACAGATCGGTTTCACAGATCGGTTTCACAGATCGGTTTCATAGATCGGTTTCACAGATCGGTTTCATAGATCGGTTTCACAGATCTATCATACCTAACTCTTGTTTGATAAATTCTAACCTTTCAGATCTTAATGGCTTGGTAAAAATATCAGCTAACTGATGTTCAGAGTCAATAAATTCTAGAGAAATATCACCATTTTGATAGTGATCTATCAAGAAGTGATGTCTGACATCAATGTGTTTGGTCCTAGAGTGAGACACAAGATTCTTAGAAATGATAATTGCACTGGTGTTATCATAGTTAATTGAAACATGCTTAAAATCATATCCATAGTCCAAAAGAGTGTGTTTCATCCACAGAATTTGTGCACAACAACTACCGGCAGCAATGTATTCTGCTTTGGCAGTGGACAAAGCTACAAAATTCTGCTTCTTACTACACTAAGATACTAAGGACTTACCCAGAAAATGACATGTTCCAGATGTGCTCTTTCTATCCAACTTGCAACCAGCAAAGTCAGCATCTGAATAACTCATTAATTCAAAAGATTTTCCTTTTGGGTAAAACAAACCTAAATTTATAGTGTGTTTAAGATACTTAAAATTTATTTTAACAGCAAGTAAATGAGATTCTTTTGGATTAGCTTGAAATCTTGCACACATACATACACTGAACATAATATCTGGCCGACTAGTAGTAAGGTAAAGTAAGCTTCCAATCATACCTCTATAATTGGTTTGATCAACTGGTTTCCCAGTTTCATCATCATCCAGCTTATAGGTGGTACTCATAGGTGTGTCACTTCCCTTATTACTATCCAAACCAAAACATTTTAAAATATCCTTTGTATATTTAATTTGATTTAAAATAATACCATCCTTCTTTTAAAAAATTTGAAATCCAAGAAAATACTTGAGTTCTCCCATTAAACTCATTTCAAATTCATTTTGCATAATCTTTGAAAAATCAGTACATAAAGAATGTTTTGAAGATCCAAAAATAATATCATCAATATATATTTGGACAATCAAAATGTCTTTCAAAATTCTTTTAATAAAAAGAGTGGGATCAACAATTCCTTTAGTAAAACCTTTTGAAATAAGAAAATTTGTAAATCTATCATACCAAGCTCTTGGAGCCTGTTTTAAACCATACAAAGCTTTAGAAAGTTTAAAAACATGATTTTGGAAATGGGGGTTTGTAAATCCAGGTGGTTGTTCAACAAAAACATTTTCAATTATAAACCCATTTAGAAATGCACTTTTGACATCCATTTGATATAACTTAAAATTCAGATGAGCAACATAGGTAAGTAGAATCCTAATAGCCTCTAATCTAGCTACAAGAGAAAATGTTTCCTCATAGTCAATTCCTTCTTCTTGACTGTAGCCTTGTCTAACTAATCTAGCCTTATTTCTAACTATGTTTCTAGCTTCATCTACCTTATTTCTAAACACCCATTTAGTGCCTATGATGAAAGTGTCCTTAGGTCTTTCCACTAATTCCCAGACTTTGTTTCTTTCAAATTGATTAAGTTCTTCTTGCATAGCCATTACCCAAAATTCATCATTGATTGCATCATTAATGTTTTTAGGTTCAAGCTGTGACAAAAAGTCTTGATGTTCAACCTGATTTCTTAGAGAAGCTCTAGTCTGTATCCCTCTATCAAGATTACCAACAACAACATCTAAAGGATGATTCTTTAGAATCCTAGTTGATCTAGTAAAGATAGGACTAGAGATTTCAGGCTCTTCTCAGGGTTCGGGTTAACCAGGAGTGGATTTTGGAATACTCACAGAACTGGTTGTCTTTACAGTAGGTTTATTGATTTTATCACTTAGGTTCAGAATATACAACTCTTCTTCAAGATTTTCAAGAGGAGGTTTAGGTTCATGTGGATCAGTTTCATCAAATTTGATGTGAACAGATTCTTCCACACACTTGGTTCTCTTATTAAACACTCTATAGGATTTGCTATAAAGTGAATATCCTAAAAAGATTCCTTCATCACTCTTGGATGAAAATTTGTCTAGATTATCTTTAGTATTGAGAATGAAGACCTTGCAACCAAAAACTTTTAAGTAGTTAACCTTAGGTTTCCTATTGTTCCAAAGGTCATAAGGGGTTTTCTTAAGAATAGGTCTGATCAAAACTCTATTGATAATATAACAGGATGTATTAACAGCTTCAGCCCAAAAATAAATAGGTAGGTCATATTCATTAAGCATGGTTCTTACAATTTTCTAAAGGGTTATATTCCTCCTTTATACTACACTATTCTGTTGAGGTGTCCTAGGGGTAGTGAAATTGTGACTATAGCCATTGTGTGAGCAATAAGATTCAAACTCATGATTTTAAAACTCACGACTATGGTCACTTCTTAGGGTCTTAATCTTAAGTCCACTAATATTTTCTACAGACTTGGAGTATTTAGTAAATTAGGAACAAGCTTCACTTTTATGAGCTAAGAAGTATACCCAAGTATATCTAGAAAAGTCATCTACTAGGACATAGACATAGTGATTCCCATTTAATCTAGAAACTCTGGAAGGTCCAAACAAGTCCATGTGAACCAACTTGAGAGGTTGAGAAGTTGAAACTTCTTTCTTTGACTTGAAAGAAACTTTATGTTGCTTTCTCTTTTGACAGGGATTACAAACTTTGTCTGATGGGAATTCAAGTTTGGGTAGGTCTCTAACTAAGTTCTTCCTAGCCAGTTTTCTAAGTGAATGAATGTTGCAGTGTCCTAATCTTCTGTGCCAAAGCCAAGATTCCTTATGAAAAGCATTCAAACAAGTAACATTTTTCTTGGATAAAGAAGTTAAATCAACTGCATACACATTTTCATTTCTCAAAGAAGAAAATACTAAAACATTTTTAGAGTTAAAAACATTACAAGAATCATTTTCAAATTTAACATTGAAATCATCATCACATAACTGAGAAATACTTAACAGATTATATTTAAGTCCATCAACAAATAAAAATTTAGAAATTAAGACTGAATCAGTGTTACCAATCTGGCCTAGGCCGATGATCTTTCCTTTAGAGTTATCACCAAAGGTAACATGGCCTCCATCAACTTTGATTAAACTCTTAAAGCATGAGTATTCCCCAATCATATGCCTTGAACATCCACTGTCCAAGTACCACATCTTCTTATGAGAACTCTTTAAGCAAGTTTCCTATAAAATAGATTTAGATGGAAAATGATTTTGGTACCCAGATCTTCTTGGGTCTAGATAGGTTAGCAAGCAAAACTTTAGGTACCCAAATTTGTCTCATGGGTTTCATATAATTTACAGAATCAATAGATTTTGAAAGATAAACTTTATTTGATCTATAACTATGTGAGTAACTAGTTGAGACATATGAATTTCCAGAACTTGAACTAGCCCCATTCTGTTCAGAATTTGAAATAAATCTAGTTTTAGTAAATTGTCTCTGTCCAGGATGATAGCCTAAACCAGTAGTATACTTTGGTGCCACTTGTTTTCCTAGCATTTGAGTGAGAGTATCTTTTCCACTTGTGATTTTTTCTAATTCCTTCCTTAATTTCTCATTAGACAATTTTAGTTCAGTATTTTCCTTAAACAATTGAGCATTCTTTTCCTTTTCTATATCAAGTGAAGATTTAACAGAACTGGTCCAGGCATGCTATTTTTTAAGGTCTTATATTTTTCCTTCAATTCATTACAGGTTTCTTTTAGCATATTATAATATTCAAATAAATCTTCACTAGACATATTTTCAGATTTAAAATCAGATTCAACTCCAGAATAATATGAATTTAAGGCAGGAGCATCTAATGTTACCTCAGAGGTGCTTGTCATAAAACACATATTAGCCTTTTGAGATTTTTCACCCTGAGTAGAATCAGAGTCACTTGAAGTGTCTTCTGAAGCACTCCAAGTTGCTTGTATTCGTGTTTCTTCTTGAATTTCAACTTTGGATAGTCTACTTTTACATGTCCTTTCCTTTTGCACTCATAGTAGACAATTTCATCACTTTTATCAGACTTTTTCTAATCCTTCTTCCAATGACCCTTGTTGTCATATTTTCCTTTGTAATTTGATTTTCTGAAGAATTTTTTCTTCCTGTAGAATTTCTTGAATCTCCTAGCTATCTGATCCATTTTAGCATCACTTTCAGAATATGAACTTTCACTTGTTGAGCTCTCAGTAGGTATGTGAGCTTTTTCTTTGTCCCTGCTCTTTGAGGCAGTAGACTTAAAAGCCACTGAATTCCTTTTTGGTTCATCATTATCTTCCTTATTTACTTTAAGCTCTTATTAATACATCATAATCTTACCAATATGCTCCTTAACAGGCAACGTACCAATATCACATGATTCTCTAATTGAGACAGATGTGCCTCTCCATCGGTCTGACAGATATCTTAGTATTCTCATGATTTTCTCCTTTTCAGGAACAACTTTTCCAAGTGAGCTCATAGTGTTGAAAATTTCATTGAACCTGAGATACATATCAGAAATAGGTTCATCAGGCTTCATTTTAAAATTATCATATTTAATAGTATAGGTGTTCAGTCTCATTTCTTTGACATTGGTTGTACCCTCATGGGAAACACCCAGGGTATCCCAAATTTCATAAGCAGTTGTACAAGTAGATATGCGATTGAATTATTCATCTCCTAAAGCACAGTACAAAGCATTCATTGCTTTACAGTTATTATTGTATGCAGTCTTAGTAGCTTCATCCCAAGTAGTTCTATCAGTTTTTGGAATCTTATATTGAGTTTCTATAGCAGTCCCGATATCAAATCCCATACTTTCCAAATGAATTTTCATTTTAAGCTTCCACTGAGCATAATTTGTGCCATTAAAGAAGGGTGGAATGTTGGTAGCAGCACCTTCAAGTCTATTGTCCATAGTTTGATTTTAGAAAATATATTCAAAGAGATAAAATTTAGAACTGACAAAAATTTAAGATCTTTAAGATACAACTAAAATCACAGTTGAAAAACAGAGTATTTTGAAAAATTTGATAAAAAAACAAATCCTTTGATACCAAATGTTGGTCGGAGTGGATACTCAAGAGGGGGGTGAATTGAGTTCCAATAAAAATTTCTATTTTAAATATATCTATTAAAATCCCACAAATCGAATAACAAGATAATCTGTAGTGAATTTGTATTAGAGAAAAGGGTTACTCAGGTTCTCAAGAGATTGATTAGTTCTCAGTTAATTCAATCTGAAGATTAATTAACTTTTGAAGCTAACCCAATGCTTTACAATATATACAAACACTTGCTAGATTAACTATTACAGTAACTTTAAAACGATTTTATATTTCAAAGTAATTGGCAACAGAATAATTGATATAGGTTAAAACTAAAATGAGTAAGCACAATAGTTTTAAAACAAGAGGTTCAGTCTCAAGCTGAGACTTAGTCCTCTTAAACAATTTATATAAATTTTGATCCACACCCTGGATCGGGGTAAACAACAATACAGAGACTGTCCAGGTACTAAGACCTCTACCATAGTTCTTCATGAAAAAAAAACAATAGCAAACAGGCTATCCAGGTCACACTTGACCTCTTCTACAATTCACAATGGGATAAAGTAATATATAAGAAGTTTGGAGTGAGGATTTAGTATCCTCCAGTTCAGTCCAGGATTCAGTGTGTAAAAACAACACACTATGCTCATAAAGTAAATAAATGAAACACAACAAAGATAAATAGAGAGAGATGATTTTAGAGTGCTCTATGTGTTGTGAGTGAAGCTTTGGACTCCTTGGATTTATGTAAATGAAGCTCTGAGTCCTTATATGGTTTTTGTCAATAAAACAGAGTGTTGTAGTTCTTGTTTCTTCACTTCCAGTGTAGGTGTTCATCTTGAATGTGAAAGTGTTCTTTGTAATAATTCAGCTTCTTCTTCTTTGAACTTGTATTCATGATGAGTATGAGTGTTCTTCAAGTTCCTTGTGTGTTCTTCTTTGTATGTGCGTGCATGGAAAGAATCTTCTTTATGCCTCTTCACATATCGTTTCAACACAATTCAGCCTTTGTTTTTTGTTACTTCCCGTATATCCTTAGTTGCTTTATGCCTGGTTTTATAGATTTTCATCACCGGAAAAAGGGAATGATTACCTTTTTACAGGTACGAGGTACGGTTTCCTGACATGCCAACAACCAAAATTAAGTATCATTAATTGCATTAAAATCAACAAATATGACCATTGGAATTAAATAAGAGTTAATAGAAATTCAAACAGTTTTCATGACTATCGGTTAGTCATGAGATCGGTAGGTCATTTTGAATCTACATTGGTTTCGGTAGCTTGTGATCTGTATCGGTATCGATAACTTGTGATCAGCATCGGTATCGGTAGCTTGTGATCAGCATCGATATCGGTAGCTTGTGATCAGCATCGATATCGGTAGCTTGTGAAGCACCGATATCGGTAGCTTGTGAAGCATCAGTATCGGTATCTTGTGATCAGCATCAGTATGACCATTTCCATTGGTGCAACTGTTCATCATCTGTGCGACCGTTCATCATCGGTGCGACCGTTCATCATCGGTGCGACTGTTCATCATCGGTGCGACCGTTCATCATCAGTGCGACCATTTATCATCGGTGTGACCATTCATCATCAGTGTGACCGTTCATCATCCGTATGACCATTCATCATCGGTGCGACCGTTCATCATCGGTGCGACCGTTCATCATCGGTGACTCAAGAAAATAACTAACGGTGAGTCATAAATATGAAATTCACACTAAGTGTCTATCAAATCCAGAATACTTCCAGGTCAATATTAAAACATAAATTAACATAGATAACCATTATGTAGACAAGATGTAAACATATGTAAATATATTTAGAACCAATTATACAAAAGACTAAATTGTCATAAATAAAACAATGATTTGTGATTATTAAAATAACCATCTCACAGAGAGTTCAACAATATTGACAATGTTGAATCTGGGGAAATGGTAGGTGATGAAGGACCAATGATGCAGAAAAAACAGGAGCGTCGAAGTTTGATGGTGTTTACAAAAATAATTAAGGTGAAAGTAAAAGGCATCAAATATGAGGTCAGATGGAATGCGAAAGGCCAACATGTTAACCCCAACAAGACCATGTTTAGTAGTTACATTGGAACTTTCACTTGAAAACGCGTGTTGATTGATGTAGATTCGTGGCACCATGTTGTGTTCGGGCTTAAGACATTGATGTAAGAATAGATTACGGTAACATTATGATATCATTTATTTATTTTACTAAAAAAATAAAATAATGAAACATTGACTTACTCTTCATCACCCATTTCAGAGTGCATTTACAGTAGATGGATCCCACAAGAAATATGTATTAATGCTTGCTGGAATGATTCATAGAGGATTTCACACAATTCTAACATGACTTCATCTTAAAGATGTTGAAGGGAAAATAAACCCGCACCCACCACTTATCTATGCACACTTGATAACCCAAGAAGCGTGGGATGCGTTTACTGGTCATCGTGCATATGTGTCTTTTCAGGTGCATTGTGGCCAGTAATACGTTGTTTAATGATATGTAAATTCATCACTTTGATTGATAATTTTTCATTTATCAAACAACAACTAAGTGCTGGAAATAAGGAACGAGCAGCAAAACCAGCGTACCCCTACCGTAAAGCAAGGATGGGGTACACTTCATTTGAAAAAAATTGGTACATATTTTAAATCTACCATAATAATTTTATGTGACATAAAACAACACTATAATTGTGATCTTCTGTTTATATATAGATCGATGACTCCAAATCTAAAGCCACTTCCATCCCACACCATGTGCTATGGAAAGAGGCACGTGTAAATAAATACGAGATACTAATAGATGAAAACACACAAAAAGTGTGGGAAACATGTGTAAGTATTACATAAAAAAATTATTTTGCTTTAAATCATTATTACATAACAATTATCACTTAATTTCTTATATTTTCTATCTGACATAGTCATAGGAGTCAACAACAACTCTATCATATGAACACATACTATCGATGACCTTGAAGTAGCCAAAATAGTATGGCCGCGTCAGAGGTGTGGGTTTTGGGGTGCCACCTCAAACATATTTTGAGAAAAAAAAACAAAAGAAGGGTCAAAGTGAATTAATAAGATAGATGAGAAAAAGAATGACTACCCTTGAAGAAGAATTCCAATGGAATAGAGATGATGATAACTTATATATATATATATTTATAAGATTATAGATATAATAAATATATTTATTCTAATTTTATAATTATTTAAATGAATATATATTTATTTATAATTATAGCTATAAATAAATAAATAATTATTTATTTAAATAATTATAAAATTATAACAAATATATTTATTATATTTATAATTTTATAATTATTTAAATATATTTGTATTTATTTATAATTATAATTATAAATATTTGTATTTATTTATCAATATTTGAATATATTTATAAATATATTTATTTAATTATATATAACATTATATAAGAATAATAAATATATATATTTTTTATAAATTTATAATTATTTAAATAAATATTTATTTCTTTACAATTATAACTATAAATAAATAAATATTTATTTGTAATTAAAAATTATAATAAATATATATTTATTTATAGTTATATCTGAAAGTTTAGGGCATAGTCCTTATTAAAAAAAAGCAAACAAAAGACAACATGAGGGATGACAGGGTCATACAAGCACACATGCCCTCATACTAAGGAGAATCAAAGAGAAGAACTCAAAAGTCAAAGTCACATTGATAGGAAGTATCATAGTCTCCATCCTAGTTAGACGCAAAGTCCAGAGGGCCATGAGACCTGGTAACCATGGTTGGATTCAGGTATGAGTAATCCCTCCTCGGTCTCACTTTCCTAAAAGGAATAGGCTGAGATCCTTCAACATCCACCACAACATTTTTCCCTTCAGACAAAACTTGACTGTGTGTTGGTTTTCTTGGGGAATAATCCTCAACTTCATCCAATCTTCCCTTTATGTCATGTGTGTCCTTTAGTTTAATAATTTCCATGCAAGTCCTTGAAATCCTCTCACCTTGCTCCTCAAGAATAAGGTCCATTATTTCCTGCTCCTTTCCCACAATCACTTCTGGCATCATGTCACCTTCACCCCCAGTAGTGCACTCCTCTATTTGATGTGCCAGATCTGCATCCTTATCCACTTGAGGCTCATGGGCAGTCTCTTGGGGAGCATCATCCACTGATCGTGATGCATTAGCCTACATTGATTGTTTCTTCACCTTCCTACAAGAAGTCTCATGATGTCCTTTTAATGAGAAAAAGGTGCAAGCAACATTTTTAAAACACCTCTCTTTAGCATGTCCAATAACTTGACAATCATGAAAAAAATCAGGCAATCTCTCATACTCCACCTTGAGAGAGATATCATCATCCAAAGTAGATAAGACTATATTATGAATTAGACAAGTACATAAATAAACTTCCACTAGAACTCTAGCATAGTGACCAAATTTTGTAGCCTCGGTGCTCCGGTCCATTTTAATTGGAATGCCATCCGCAAAGGCAATGTCAAATAGAATTTTAGGATGCCATAAGATCTAGTGAAGGCTAACAGTTTTGATCCAGACTTGAACTCTGGTATTTTTAATAGAGAAAGGATTGAAACAGAAATCCCATTCTTGAAAGCAAACCATACCTGGCTTTAGAGAAATTGGCCTGAACCCCCAAGCTCTCCGCTTAAGACTGTCTGATGGAAAAATAATATGAAAGAATCCACGTCCCATAGGTATGAATCTCCAATTAGAGAACCCCCATATAGAGGTGAGTTTCTGAGCCAAATCATCAATTATCCATGTTTTACCTCCACTAGGAAGAACAAGTCTGGCCATAACTGAATGCCCACAGATCTTAAATCTGTCAAGAATAGCCTCCCTACTAGCAATAACGTGGGCAATGTCACCCTTCCTAACAATTCGCTCAGAAATACAATCGCGCGCGGATGTAAAGTGCCTTCGTTCAGATTCTCCTGCAACTCCTGATATTTATAGTTATAATTATATATATATATATATAATTATAAAATTATAACAAATATATTTATAAGTTTATAAATATATATAATTAATATATTTATTATAATTTTATAATTACTTAAATATATCTATATATATTTAGAATTATAATTATAACTATTAGTATTTATTTATAAATATTTGTATATAAATACATATAATTAATATATTTATTATAATTTTATAATTATTTAAATATATTTAAATTTATTTAGAATTATAATTATAACTATTTTTATTTATTTATAAATATTTTTATATATTTATAAATATATTTATTTAATTATATATATTTATAACTTTATAAGTATAATAAATATATTTATTATAATTTTGTAATTATTTATATATATATATATATTTATAATTATAACTATAAATAAATATATTTATAAATATTTTTATATAATTATATATATATATATATATATTTATAAAATTATAATAGATGTATTTATTGTAATTTTATAATTATTTAAATAAATATATTTATTTATATTTAAAATTTAAAATAAATATATTTAAAAGGTATTTATATATAATTAAAATTTTATAATTATAAATATAATAAATATATTTATTGTAATTTTATAAGTATTTTTTAGAACATAATATTTTCATGGGTATAATATGAATGAATCATATACCTAGTAGAGTATAGATAATAAAAAACGAGTCATCATATATGGACAACATGAATAATAAGAAGGGTGTAATGTATAAATGAACATTCATGATGAATACATAACATATATGCACGCCAATTATACTCACGCATTAAAAAAGTTTGTTGACCAAATTCATTGGAAACATATATTTATTTATTTATAATATTGTATAATTATAAATATATATATTTAAAAAGTATTTGTATATAATTATAAATAAAATAAATCTAATAAATCTAATAAATCTAATAAATCTAATAAATATATTTATTATTTAATAAAATTTATTATAATCTTATAATTATTTAAATATACATTTATTTAATTATAATCTTAGAAATACTTTTTTTAAACATTATATATATATTTTAATTATTAAAAAATATATATTTATTATAAACATTCATTTTTTATTTAATGTATACAAATAAACATTATTTTTAAATATAAATATAATAATTTTATATAAATTAATAATATTTTTTGTTAAAAACTTTTATCTGCACTAATAATAGCGTTGATAGATCTACCCTTTATCAGCGCTAAAAAAAGTGCTGATAAAGGGTACACCTTTATCAGTGCTCTTTTTAGCCCTGATAAATGGTAGATATATCAACACTTTTATCTAGTGTTGGTACAATACCCCCTTTTATCAGCACTTACTATGCATTCCTTGCCCGGATCTATGGTAGTGCAAGGCATAATCGTGCCTCTTCCATGTACTCAATAACACTTACCATTCATCGGTCTCAAACCCAAGGCATCTACCCATGCTTACCCCGACCCACTAGGGCCTCTTCATGCCTCCCACTAGAAGCATTCCTCCATCATCACCACCATAAGATCTATAAGACCTTCCACTAGAATAAAACATATATACAAGTCGAGCCAACTGAGTAAAATGCCACTAAGTACTTATATGGGAAAACATCGTATGAGTAGTTGATAACACTTTAAATAGCTGAGCCTCAATCATCAGTGAAAATAATCACACTTGCAGGCATATATCATGTGGACCCTATGTTCCAAATATGATGCATGAACACTGATATCCTTCCAACGGGCCAACACTACTACAAAACACACTTTTAACAACGCTAAAAATGTTCTTTTTCAGCATTTAAAAGTGTTGAAAATCTAAGCTATATTAAAATATCACTACCTTTATCAATGATTTATCTAGTGTTGATAAAAGGTCTCTTTATCAGCACTAGATAAAGAACTAATAAAGATACCCTTTATCAATGCTAGATGAAGCAATGATAAAGAGACACTTTATCAGCGCTAGATGAAGAGTTGTTAAAGTCCATTTTAGCTGCTACACAGTTGCTCCCATATTGCAGCCGTGCAACAACCCTATAAAATCAAACCCAATCAGAATACCAAAAAATTAATAGAAATATACAATAAATTGGATTAAAATACAAATAAAACATTGCACTTTTATTTCAATTTAAAATTTATATACAAAATATTTACATTAATGTCATATTTACAATTAACCAAAAAAATTACAACCCGTATACAAAATCAAAACTAGCAGACTCTTTTCAATGATCAACCTATATATAAAAGTATTTCCCTAAAATAAAACCCATGTTTATTTTAATAACATTAAATAAAAAAAATAAACAAATTATAATTTTAATGTTATATAATCTACATATGATAAATTATATTATTAATTAGTGTATATATTAATGATATTATCAGTTAATCATGTGTTAGATTGACGCGGGGTTGATTCCAACATGTCAAAATTATATTATGGATCATTGTCCTAAATTTTGAAAATAATATGATATTGTTTGCTCGGTTTTTTCTATGCAGGGCGTGTTTTAAACTAAAATGACACTTATATTGAAAACACGCACTTTGAGTCATACCAACCACATCGTGTGTTGGATTGACGTTCGATCAATTCCTACACATCAGAAATGAATTATGGATCATTTTTATAATGTTTAAAAACAATATAATCTCATTTTCTTGTCTTTTTCCCACATGATGCACATTTTAACATAAAATGACACTTTTATATTGAAAACACACACTTTGAGTCATACCAACCACATCGTCCATCATATTGATGTGCGATCGATTCCTACATGTCACAAATGAATTACGGATCATTGTACTAAATTTTAAAAATAATCTTATCTTTTTTTCTTAGTTTTGACTATGTGAGGTAGGTCTTAAACTAAAATGACACTTATATTGAAAACATGCACTTTAAGTCATACTGACCACATCGTGTGTCAGATTGACGTGCGGTAAATTCCTACACATCAAAAATATATTATGGATCATTTTTATAAAATTTGAAAATAATTAGAGCTCATTTTATTGTTTTGACTATGTGTTATGTGTTTTAAACTAAAATGACACTTTTATATTGAAAACACATACTTCGAGTCATACCGACCACACTGTGTGTCAGATTGACATGCAGTCAATTCCTATATGTCAAAAATATATTATGGATCATTTTAATAAAATTTTAAAACATTTTGAGCTCATTTTCTTAGTTTTGGATATGTGAGGCATGTTTTGAACTAAAATGACACTAATATTGCAAACACACACTTCAAGTCATACCGACTACATCGTGTGTCAGATTGACATGTGGTCAATTCCTACACATCATAAATATATTATAGATCATTTTAATAAAGTTTGATAATAATAAAATCTTATTTTCTTAGTTTTCGCTATGTGATACGTGTTTTGAACTAAAATAACACTTCTATATTGAAAACATGCACTTCGAGTCATACGAACTACATCATGTGTTGGATTGACATGCGGTCAATTATTATGCATAAGAAATATATTATAGATCATTTTAATAAAATTTTAAAACAATATGATCTCATTTTATTGTTTTTGTCTATGTGATATGTGTTTTAAACTAAAACGACACTTTTATATTGAAAACACACACTTTGAGTCATACCGACCAGATCATGTGTTAGATTGACATGAGGCTGATTCCTAAACATCAAAAATATATTATGGATCATTTTCCTAAAGTAATAAAACAATAAGATATCATTTTCTTTATTTTTTTATGTGATGCACGTTTTAAGCTAAAATGACACTTCTATATTGAAAACACGCACTTCAAGTCATACCGACCACATTATGTATCAGATTGAAAAGTAGTCAATTCCTACATGTTAGATATATAATATAGATCATTTTCCTAAAATTTTAAAACAATATGAGAATTTTTTATTGGTATTTTCTATGTGATATGTGTTTTAAACAAAAATGACACTCTTATACTGAAAACATGCACTTTGAGTCATATCAACCGCATCATGTGTTGAATTGACATGTGATCAATTCCTACACATCAAAAATATATTATGGATCGTTTTCCTAAAGTTTTATAACAATCCAATCTCATTTTCTTGATTTTGTCTATGTGATACACATTTTAAACTAAAATTACACTTCTATATTAAAACTACACACTTCAAGTCATATCGACCACATCACGTTCCAGATTGACATGCAATCAATTCCTACACATCAGAAATATATTATTGATTTTTCCTAAAATTTGAAAACAATCTGACCACTTTTTCTTGGTTTTGGATATTTGATGTGCATTTAAAACTAAAATGACACTTTTATATTGAAAAAACACACTTTGACTCATACCGACCACATTATGTGTCAGATTGATGTGTAGTCGATTCTTGCACATTAGAAATATATAATGGATCATTTTCAAAAAGTTTGTAAATAATATGAGATCGTTTGATCGGTTTTGGATATGTGATATGTGTTTTAAACTAAAATGAAACTTTTATATTAAAAACTTTCACTTCAAGTCATATCGACTACAACATGTGTCAGATTGACATGCAGTTGATTCCTACATGTCATAAATATATTATGGATTGTTTCCCTAAAATTTGAAAACAATCCGAGATCGTTTGACTGATTCTGGATATTTGATGCGTGTTCTAAACTAAAATGGCACTTTTTCATTGAAAATAAGCACTTTGGGTCATATTAACCACATCATATGTCAGATTGATGTGCGGTCGATTCCTACATGTGAAAATTAATTATGGATCATTTTTCTAAAGTTTGAAAACATTTCGATCTCATTTGATTGGTTTTGACTATTTGATGTGTGTTTTAAACTAAAATTTCACTTTTGTATTAAAAACACATACTTCGAGTCATACCAACCACATCAGGTGTCAAATTTATGTGAGGTCAGTTCCTACACATGAAAAATGAATTATAAATTTTTTTTCCTAAAGTTTTAAAATAATTTGAGCTTGTTTTCTTGGTTTTGTCTATGTGATGTGTGTTTTAAACTAAAATATCACTTTTATATTGAAAACATGTACTTCAAGTCATATAGACCACATTGTGGGTAAAATTGGCATGTGATTATTTTTTACAAGTGAAAAATGAATTATGGATCATTTTTTTGAAGTTTGAAAATAATCTAAGGTCATTTTCTCAGTTTTGAGCATGTGACATGTGTTTTGAACTTATGTGTAAATTTAACAAAATAAGTATTAACTAAAAATGATAGGTAAATTAACTAAAAAAGTAAATAAGATGATTATAAATTTAACTAAATAAGTAGTAGGAAGTCACCTCTTCACGATGTCTGTATACATTCTGACACCATGTATTCTAACCATTCGTTTCTAAACAAATTGATTTCTTCTGTTATAGTTCTCCATGAGAAATAAATCAAGAATAATATATAATCATTATGATATTAATTATTCACACCCCAAATATATTTCTATAGTCATAGCCCATACTATATCACAAACTTAGTAAATTAATCACCTAAATTTGATGTCGGTAAACATTCTGACACCATGTATACTGCCCACTAATCTCTAAACAAATTTACTTCTTCTTTGAGTACGTAGATTGTTAGAAATTTTGGTTTTACTAAGAAAATATAGAAAAACAAATGATTTAGAAATATTTTTAATGAAATTATAATTAACTTTACAAATTATCTATTTGGGGATGCTAGTATTTTTATGGTTTAGGATATCTTTCATAAATTTTCAATCATAATATCCACAATCGTTGCTATTATCTTACTTCGGACACTATATAAACATTGAACAAAACAAGTAAATTATTTTGAAATATGTTTTTATAGTTAAATATTTCTATATATACCTTAATCTATTTCCATTTTAAATAATCCATAGGCTTCTTATATTTAATCACCAACTTCATACCATGATTTAGCCTATATTTAGCGATCACCCTATCATAACAAAATTCTTATTAAAACACAGACATAAACATATAATTCAAATTTTATCTATAAAATGTTGATTACAGTGCATTATAAATTCACAATACACATCATGCATGGTCATTTTGTGGGATATCCATGCATTGTATCTAAAAAAAATATTTGGGGTATCCAGATTGATTGAGATCAACATCCAGTGATTCATAAAAAAATAAGTAATGAAAAACATAAAAATATATTCTATATAATTATATTTAAGGGCTTACCCCTATATTATAGTCATCAAAAAGAGACTATCATATATTATTCTCTTCTAAAATTCCTCATTTATCACATCTTTTTCTTATCAATTTCTTTCGACTCCAAATTAATTTCATCTATAGAAACAAAAAAGGGATTAATGAATCCAAATTGTGATTTGTAGGGTTTTACCTTTATATAGTAGTAATATAAATTCCTATAGAAAATATTAATAGTTATTAAATTCAATGAACATATTAGATCATTTTTTAGATAGATATATTATGAAAATTCACCTTATGTATGTATTCGGAATTGAGACTCCCAACCATTCAAACTTGAGAATATCATTTATACTCTCGATATTAATTGTGTCTGTATTGATAGTTTCAAATATTTCTTATTCATATGGAATGAGGGACACATCTCTATCTTTGAATGTGGAATCTTCATGAAGTTGTAATGATAATATATGTTACAGTGAAACTGGTGGTGAGAAGGTACCCCCAGAAGGTATTTTTGTTTTCTTGGTCAATTCACTAGATTGTCTTGATTCAACCCCCTGTTTCCCCATCATTTCATCTATCTTTAATACCATACCTCACATCAGAACTTTTTTTATCAACTGTTGTAGTTTTTCATTTGAAAAAATTTGTTAAGGGCATAACTCACATATCTTTATAAAATCAGATGACCATTATATGAAAGTTCTAATAGCACCATTGATTGTTGTAATATCCGGATCATCAAGTGGAATAGGAAACTCGGTGCTCGACTCTTGAGCTACCTCAATCCCCACTATCATATGATCTTTTTGGATTTCTTTGTTGTGTAGATTTTCTCCTGGGATATTATACAATGTACCCCTTGCAATAAGGCAGTTCATGGGTGTTGATAGATACAAATCACATACAACTTTACCCTGTAAAATTTTAGTAATATAAAGTTATTGGGAGTTTTTTATTCACGTTTAAGAGAAAGAGTAATGAAAAAATTAATTACCTTGGGTAAGGTATTTAGTTGATGAGAATGACTAGACTCAAATATAGTGGGGTCATTTGGTTGTTCATGTGTTGATATTTGTTCCATTGTTAGTTCGATTTGATCTTTTTTCATATATTGGTCTGCTAAAACGGGCTGGACAATAATATCTTGTAAATCATCTACTTTCTCTTGCAATATTTTCATCATCATATTTGTATCTTCTTACGGTTTTGTCTTCTCAAAACATTTTCAAGGAGAAACTCCAAAACCTACACCACTAATGCGATTATATTGTTCCAACTACTTCAAAGCTACTGAAAGTAGTTTTTATTTTGGTACAGTCACTGTCGATTCTTGTGTATAAACCATATAAAAAAAATATGAACATAAATAGATATTTTTATGTCACACTATTATAAAGCATAATGATTTACTATTATTCCATAATCACACATGTTTCCTATACTACTTTTATGTTTTCATCAACCAGTTTACCCTCATTTATGTGGGCCTCCTTCCATAGTACATGATGTGCGATAGAAGTGGATTCAGATTTTGATTCATCAATATGCATATAAACAATGGAAAATATGTAGTTTTATATAACATAAAACTTTTATATTTGATTTAAAATACATACCCATTTTTCTCTAGTGAAGCGTAACCCATTCTTACTTTGTGATAGAGGTACATTGGTTTGGATGCATGCTGTTTAATTTTATCACTTCTTTAATATTTTATAAATTAAATTTTTTGAATCAAATTGGATAAAATAAATAATGTCAAATAATATATTATCAACTAAAATGAACCTAAAATTATTTCTCACCGCGATGAATAATGAAATTATTCCATGTTTACTACTTTATAATGTGTGAATAAGTAACTGGTGGGTGGGGCTTTACTTTCCCATCAACATCCCTAAGATAAAACTTGGTAAGAAGAGTTCAAAATCCTTTATGGGATTTCACAAAATCCATTAAGACATATTTATTATGGAAATCATCTAAAATAAATAAACTCTACAAGGAATAATTAAAATTAAATCAACATTTCATTATATAATTTTTCAATAAAATAAATAAATTATATCTTAAAATTACCTTTATATCTTCCCAAAGGGTTTCCTTTGTTACAAGATGGACATGGAACCATGAATCTTTATTAATTGACATATTCATCATCATTTTGACCCCAACATAACTAATGAACATTGACTTATTGGGGTCAATAGGTTTTCCACTTTGATTCCATCCAACCTCAAATTTTATAATCTTACTTCTTGCCTTGATAATTTTAGTCAACACTGTGATGTTGTTTCGTTCTTGTTTTTTTCATCAACATGCTGTTGATCCCCTAATAATTCTGCAGTTTTAGCATCAACCACCTATTCTTCCCTGAGATTGGTAAAATCATCATGCGTAGAAGATGTTGTCTATATGAGTAGTCAAACATTTAATTTAGATTATGTTAATACAATAGGGAATAAATAATATTATGAGGTAAAGAATAGTATATTAAAAACACATTAACCTACTCATTGAACTCTATTTCTTTAAGGTTTAAGGGATTTTCCTCCTCTATCTAAAATCAAAACCCCCTCTTTGCGGACCCCTCTAACATACATGACAATGTATACATTGGGACTACATTAACTGATTATGATCTTCCAATGAAAGGTTCATCCTCAATTTAATTTTCATCTGACCCTATAGTAGTTTTAGTCACCACCAGTACAATTGAACAATTCTTGTTTACTAGATCTAAGACATAAAAATACTTGTAATACTTGTGATGCCATTATGAACAACTCGTACTTTTCCCCTTATACACTAAAATTCACCTTCACAAAGCCCATTTCATCAAATTTCACTACACTCCTATTGTCAAACCATTTGTAATAGAAAATTGGCACTTTAAATGTTATATAATACAACTCATATATTTTTCTAATAATTCCAAAATATGACATATTCGCATAAATTGGATTTTTATCCTTGGAACCAGATATGTGCATCACTTCCTCCACAAGTATAACTGCACTTTTTTTTCATTATACTACAATTATCATGTTATTTTTTATAAAATTTATAACAATTTATTAAAAAACCAATATAAGATATAACATTTTCATTTGGTCCCCTGGCTAGACATAGAAGTTATTTAACAATTTAATTCAGATTTTTAGACAACTTCTTATAAATATGATATTGGAACCATTCTATAAAATGTTGATTATGTTTATTTAAAATTAATCCTTCAACCATTGATGGATTCAAATATCTAATAATTTATTTGTGGGCTTCAAGGTATGGATAAACATCTTCACTATTATGTAAAATGTAAAGGTTCTCTTTCTCCCATTCTATGATGGTAATTATAACAACATCTCTTCTGGAAATCCCTTCACCAATAATGTGTCCACTATAATGAGACTTTGGGGGACCAATGCTATCAACGTCTAATAGGTAATCGGTATACAATTCAATAGTTTCTTCAAAAATATATCGTTCTGCAATACAACCTTCTAGTTGACTTAGATTCTTGACATACCCTTTCAAAATCTTCATATACCATTTAATGGGGTACACCCATCTATAATGGGCAGAACCACATAGTTGAACCTCTATAACCAAGTTAACCATCAAGTGGACCATTATATCAAAGAATATTGGTGGGAATAACATCACTAGTTCACATAATATGAATTCAACCTCCTTATTCATGATTAGAAACTTCACTGAGTTTATAAATTTACTGCATATTTCTTTGAAAAAGAAGAAAATTCTGGTTAATGTATGTCGTACATTTTTAGGAAGAATGAAATGTAAAATGATATATATCAAATCTTGCATCAAAACATAACAGTCATGTGATTTTAGTTCCTATAACTTCAGATTAGTAATTGGAATGATATTATTTATATTTGATGAATACCACTATGGAAATTTTACACCATTAAGGAAAATAAAAAATTGTATTTTTTCCTATTTGGATAGAGTGTAAGCTAATAGAGGAAGAAAATTCCGTACTTTACCCTTCACCAATTCCAACTCTTCCCATATACCCATGTAAGTCATGTCTAACCTAGCCTTGATTCTATATTTTGTTTTTTAGAAACATTTAGTAACATTCAAATAACACTATCAAATACATTTTTTTATAAATACATATGACATCAAGAAAATGTATGATGTAAAAAAAATTCAGATATGACAATTTAAAGAAAATTGATCTATTTTTCCAAACTGATTTCATAAGGTTTTTTAAAAATGGTTTATTGAAAAAAGTTTCAATATATTTTACTCTATCGAATATCTGATCACACGTTAGTGGAGACAACTTTGTACCTTATTCAGTATTCCCATTGAATACTATCATCCAAGATCAATATTTATGTCATTGAGGTAAAGATTTATGATGTATTAAAAACATATTCTTTGAGGAATGTTTTAACCGAACTGAGTGTGTTCATTCTTCACAAATAGGACACCCCAACATTACTTTAATGCTCTAGCCTGAAAAATTTCCATAAACAGGAAATTCATTTATTTTCCCATACAACATGGAACTCAATGTGAATTCTTTACTTGTATGAGAATCATACATTTTGACACTTATATCCCATATCAATTTTAGATCTTCTATCAATGAATCCAATTAGACATCAATATAATTACTGGGTTGTTTTGGTTCAAATATAAGCAGAGACAACATAATGTATTCACAATTCATGAATAACCATGGTGAAAAGTTATAATTTACCAACATGAATGGGCATATACTATGAGTAATAATCTATACACTAAAAGGATTTATTCCATCTATAACTAATGACAGATAAAATTTTCTTAGCTCATTTCTAAATTCAGGATACTCGTAATCAATTTTCTTCCATGGAGGAGGGTCTACTAGATGACATAGTTTCCCATCTTTAATTATTGTATCTAAATTCTATGTTAATTATCTCACTATTTCTTAGCATCCATATAGTATTCTAAACCATGGAATGATAGGAAAGTACCATAAAATTTTCAAAGGACTTGATTCATCTTTATTGTATTGATCCGCACCACACTTAGGGAATTTTATGAGTGATTCACGGTTATTTAAAAACAATATACAATCATTTGAACAAGTATGTATTTTTTAGAGATCATTCCCATTGAATGTAACATTTTTTAGTGTCATATGTTTGATAAGGAAGTTCATTTTCTTCTGGTAGCATATCATTCAGGAGACTAAGTAGTTCTGTAAACTTGGTGTCGCTCCATCCACTGCCAACTTTCAAATTATACAACTTAAATACAGTTGACAATGTTGTGTATTTAGTACAACTGGTATAAAATGGTCTCATAAAACAACTATTTAACTTCTCAAACAACTCTGGACAATCACAAAATTCATCTTCAATTTTTATTGTCATTTCTTCCATACAATCTCCATTATCATTTACACTAATATTCATATAAAATGATTTATAAACCACGATATTATCCCAATTGGTGTGAAAATTTAGTTTTTACCCATGTTTAGTCCAATATTTATAGCTATGATCTATTTTTTGAAAAATAAAATAGTCTTCCAACTCTTTTGGACTAATTTTTCTTGAATAAAAACAACGTAAACACAAACACAGGATTTGAGAAGTGTTGTATACACACTCTTTTACAAACTTGATGAACTATTTAACTCCATATTCATACTATTTTGTCATATAATCAGTGTGAATCTATTTTTGATTCATATATATCCTATTAGGTTCATAAAATATTCATTTTGTATAAAAAATAAATAAACACACATAATATATTCATAATGAAAGGGATAATTTATAGATAATTCTAATAAAGAGAACACAACATTTGAATGTTATTGGTTATGATTCCTTAAAATTTATCATTTTACACAAGGGTGACATGAAAAGAAACAACATGGGGTAAACATGTGGATATTGGTATAGTTTCTCGATTTAATGTTGTGTGGGACAAAAGGTGGTAATTCTAGGATGATTTATGTAACCTTGAAAGGTGGGAGAACATCAAGTGGGAGGAGTTTATGTTTATTCATTTCTTCAGTTGGTATGTGGTGCTCCGGGTGGTGTTTCATTGTCAGTCTAAGTAGAGCTTTAAAGGAGTGAGGGATTTCAAGAGACTGTCACCTATTAGTGAAAAAAATGTCATGTATGATTAATTTAAAGATCCAATAAAGTAGTAATCAATTGAAATCATATAAGACATTTGACCACTAACAAGTATCAGTCAACACTTGATCCTCCTTTCTTTTAATTATGAAATCTTACCAATGATAAGTAGTAACTTTAAGAATAAATGTTTCTTCACTTATTTATTCCCATTTACCACATTCTAATACACGCTACATCATAAATCAATGAATTTAAAATAATTATTTCATGTAAAATTATAAATTGCATTATTAAAAATGTTAATAAAATAGATTTCTTACTCAACTGAATCACTTACAAACATATATTAATCTTATCATTACTAATAAATATGTTGGAAAATAAAATTTATTTATTATTTAATGGAAGAATTCCCTTGGAAATTCTTGTATCTTTCTTTCCATTTAATTGTGACCTGGATTTCTAAATTTGTGTAAAAATATATTTCCTAAGAACATACAAGGTCATGTAATCACCATATTTTGTCATAGGGTCAAGGATCTTGGAATTTCATGAAACCAATGGATGAAAGTGTTATTGACCACATAATTGAAATTGAATTCCATGTTACTCTCTTTTTCTATAGATTATTCTATACCATTTATTATATGAATACCGACCAATACATTTTTACTATAACCCACTAACATTTAGTTCTTTATCATGGTCTTTAAATTCATATAATGATTGAATACATTGTTTTTTGTTTCTATTCATATCCTTTGGCATCATTAACATATATTATATTAATTATTCATGTAGTAATATCAATGATATTTCCTTTTTCATTAACTATAATATTTCTATAAAGATAAAATTTTCCATTCCATTCACAAATTAATCAACCATTTTATAAATTTATAATGCTGATATTTGAATAAATATTTTTACAGTCATAACTAAATTGGTCATTTTTTATTCATAATGATCTACACATCCTAGTTAATTTGGTATAACTTTTCATTTATCTTATTCATTTATTTTTGTTTGATTTTATTCCTTATATATATTCCACTAGATTTATGTACCTTTTTCTATGAAAAAATGTTCCATACCATTAGAAAACTATTATATTACTATGTTAGAACTAGGTTGGTTATATATATATATTAAAATATCATGAACTCTACTTTAGATTTTTTTTTAATTTTTAGACCAAACCTATAAATATTGAAAAATTTACATCGTATTTATCTATACACACCTATAATTTTCTTGTTTTTTATTTTTTTATATGACTTTCTAAAAATACTATAGTAAATAACAATATGTTCATACATCCCATTAAAGAGATATCATTCCTTTAAAGGTTTACCAATATCTATTTTCATTTGAATCTACCTATGAAATTTTACTATCCATGAATCTGTATATTATTGAAAGGATAATTCATTAGTAGTTGACTATATAACCCTTAATATTATTTCTAATTAGTTAGTAGATTTAATCAATAAATATTCTCTCATTCACTATCATTTCTTTTATATAATTCCCTCTTAAATTTTTTTATTTAAATATCTAAAAAATTTAATGTTAACCCATAGTGTATTTTAAAATGGTTCACTACTCAAAATGGGTAGCTATATCCTTGGAATGATTAGATAAAACCCATGTTCACACAGTCCATTAAAATCAATATATAGATTAAAAATGAGCAGTGATTATCCATTAAATCTTATAAAATATTTTTTTTCCTAACCTATGTAATTTTATCCCTCACAAACATTGATATAGATTTTAAACTTTAATAAATAGCGAGTCTTCACCATGCATAGACTTACATCATGATATTTTCATGAATTCTTCTTATATTCCTAATCTTATTCTACCTATACATCCTCTTCATTATCTCCTTTCTCTATGATTATAGACTATTTCACTACTGTTTTTTCCCAACATTATCATATAAAAAGACTCAAGTGGGGAGTGGGGTGAATTGAGTGATTTAAAATGTTTTTAAAATTAGAACCTCCTTATTTATATTGGTTTAGTTTCATCCTTTATCTTTTAATTAGATTATCAAAAAAATAAAATGTAAATAAATATTATGAAAAAGTGGTTTTTATAGTGGTTCATTGCTATAAATAATATCCCCGAGTATACTCCATCAACACCCATTGTAGGCTTGATGATATTTATTTAGATCATTTTCCATGTGATCTCACAACTGAGTGAAAGAATCTGAAACTTTGTACAAGGTTCCAAGATATTTTATCATGATCTCCATTAAAAAGATTATACACGACCTTTAGATACTTTTCTTAGGGATCTAATAGTTGAGTAAAAGTAACTGAAACATTATCTCTTACACTTTTTACTAGAAGTGAGCACTTAAAATAGAAATAAAAATACGTAGAAAGTTTAATACAGTTGAAAACATATGGTTGAATCCATAATTTTTAGATTATGATTCTTATTCAATAGAATATATATGTCTCAAAAGTGAATGTCTAAAAAATCCATTAATAGAATCATCAATGTTTCATAATAGTAACAAACTTATTTCTTCTTTCTTCTCCCTTATATTTCTATTGAAAAGTTATATTAAATTTTAGTAGTTTGAAAATAATTATGATATTCATAATTTTTAAATCCATTATAGCTTTTTTCTAATTACTAAAAATTCATATATATAACTCAAAAATAATTCTGACCATTCCATCCTCCCTTCTTTAAAAATAAATTAATTCAATGTAATCCATGACTTTATCCTTAAAAATAAGAAATCTTATAATTATTAAATTTTTTGATTTTTACTAAAAATTTGAATTATATATATGTGTGTGTGTGTGTGTGTGTGTGTGTATTTGGAAACCACATTATATAAATAGATCTTAGAAAAATCTAAGAAAAAAACATTTTATAAATCTAAAACCATCTTTTTAAAAATTACCATCTATAATTTCTTATAACTGTTGCGAGGGGATTTGGACTTCCTTAAAATTATAAATTGAATCAACTTGGTCATGCCTCTCTAAAATATATTGAACATTTATAATATTAAAATTCAAGCAATTATCTCATATAAATATGAAACATCAAAAAATATTTGATTTTAAAATATATAAATGTAATCAATATATAATATATAATGGTAAAAAATTTCAACTTAAAGGATAGAAAAAAGTATCTTCTCTAAATATGTAAAGGTAAACTTTATTATTTGAGTGTTAATTAATAATAATAAACACTTTAGTGAAATGTGGTCTAATATAGAGTATATGAAATATTTATTAAAATATATTTCAACCTTAAGAAATCTATAAGAGATATGCTCTTCCACCATGAGGTAGTGACCATACTATACCATAACAAGATGAGGTAGTGGAGAAGTGGATGAGAAACTATACGAGGTAGTGCTAGAGAGCTCCTAGAATGGGGTGACACTAAGAACAGGAGGAAACCAATAGTCATAGAGTTGGTTGGAAACAAAAAACAAAAACACAATACATGAACTGAGCAGGACCTATGTGAGTCATAGTAGGGTAAAATTAGGAACATAGAGACCTAAAAACAAGGAACCACCAGAGGAGGATGAATGATGGTGGGGAATTCATTGATAGAGTTCCTAAACATGGAACCATGAGACCACTGAGCCAAGATAACACCACACTACTACACACCGCTGAACTCAAACAAGCAAGCAACGATAGGGGGATAAAAAAATAACATACCTTATATTTTAGGTTTGATTCGTTTGAGAGAAGGTTGAGGGAGAGTAGTGATAGTAATGGACTTTTGTGAGAGCTTGAACGACACAACTGAAATCAATGTGATTAGGGTTATTTTTAAAAGACCGGGGAGAGTTTTATCAGCACTTCCAAAAAGCTTTGATAAAGGGGGTTTTATCAGTGCTAAAATAATAAGTGCTGATAAAGATGGATTTTGTAAGTGTTTTTTTAACACTGAAAAAGATTTATAATTATAATTATAAATAAATATATTTTTAAATATATTTATAAATATTTGTATACAATTATAAATGTATTTATATCATTATATATATTTATATAATTATATACATATATTTATATATTTATATACATATATTTAATAAATAAATATAAATATAAATATATTAAATATATTCATTATTTAAATATATTTATTATAATTTTATAATTATTTAAAAATGTAATTATTTATTTATATTTATATAAATACTTTTTTAAAATTTTTTATATATTTATTTATAATTATAAATATATAATTTTATAAATATAGTAAATATACATTTATAAATAAATATATTTGTTCCCCCAGGGGTGTAGTCTAGTGGTTACATCTCGACGGGTCTCGTGGGAGGTCTCAGGGTCGAGTCTCCCTGAGTACTTATAGGTGTTGTAGCTTCTTAATTTCTTTGTAATCCCCCTCCTCGAATTTTTGTAATAAATAAATATATTTTTAAATATATTTATAATTATTTATTTATAATTATAAATATATTTACATCATTATATATAATTATATATATATATATTTAATAAATGAATATAAATATAAATATAAATATAGTAAATATATTCATTATTGAAATATATTCATTATAATTTTATAATTATAAATATATATATCATTATATATATTTATATCATTATATATATTTATATAATTATATACATATATCTAATAAATATTAATATATATATATATATATTAAATATATTAATTATTTAAATATTTTTATTATAATTTTATAATTTTTTTTAATATTATTATTTATTTATACTTATATAAATGCTTTTTTAAAAATTATATATATTTATTTATAAATATAAATATATAATTTTATAAATTTAGTAAATATACATTTATACCCAAACAACTCAGTCATGGATTTGGAAACCAAATCCATGACTCCAAATTTATTAATAAAAAAGGCAACAAACAACGAAGAGACCAGTTCAACCAAGGCACATCTCCCCACAATAAAAAAAAGAAGTCACTTCCCACTACAACCTAAATTTTTTGGATGTCTTCCCCTGCCCTTTAGGTGTCGTCTTCTCCACCACATCTTGACCTTTTGTAGTGGCACATGCTCCTCTTCAGATTAGAGGAATCTTTTATAATCCTGAACTTCCAAGAGAGATCCTGAAAGTCCATCATTAGGTTATCTTAAAATCCATCCTCTATATTAATATCCAACTACTTCTGTAATAGAATATATTCATTGAAACCAAAAACATCTAGTTCCATCATGGAGTATATTGCCATAAGCTGTATGAAAAACCAGTCAACCGCCTCGTTGCTAATTCCTTCAACAATCCTTTCACATTCATAGTCATTAGGGGGAATGATGTAGGAATTTTTATCCTATGTAGTTACACAATCTTCATATGAGGCTTTTCCAAAATAATCACATACATTTTTATTAAGTTCAAAAAAATTGTATGGGTAACACCATTCCACATTCTTATTATTCACAAGGAGACCACAAGGTGGAAGTTCCACCTGTAGGGGGAGTTCTTGAGTAGGAGTTGTCTGCACCATTTTAAGTGAAGACACATGTGCATTATATTTTCAAGGTGGAACCAGTTGGAAACCCTCTTCATCTACCATGAATTTCTCACCTTTAATAATAAACACCTATTTATCCTCAAGAGATTTCTATGATGTCTGAGCAGGCCTCACATTTCCAAGAGGTGCATCTAGTTTGAGTTTAACTTTGTAAGCACTTTCCATAATCATATGCTCATGTTAACTTGCAGATCAACTAATTATTGCACTGCATCTTCATTAGTAGATTTTGTATCCATTATTTCTTCATCAGTAGGGGACAAGTATTTAATCTCCATAGATGAAACTAACTTTATAGTGTAGGCCACCACACTATTATGCACAAGTACAGAGGTTGTGCTTCTTGAATTTAGGATGTCACCCATTGCACTAACACCAGTGATCTCTTTTATAATACCATCTCAGGCCATAACATCATAACCTACTCTTTCATCTCCTTTAGAGGATTTAGAGTAATCTTCATGAGGTTCAAAAACATATCTATATGAAGGTATTTCCTTTTTACTGTGATATGGTTCTCAAACATCATCATCCATAGAGGCTTCTTCAGCAAGATCAACCCATGTTTTACTCCTTCGTGCAACTGCCACCGAAGGCCCAACATCAATAACATATCTATCTTTAGAAACCAATTTATCACAACCATCATTTGCAACCTCACCAACAGTGTGATAAGTAGGGACCTCTAAACCCACCTCCTTGGTGGACCGTGATTTCCTCCATCTACATGTAGTAGCTTCATGGCCTCTCAGATTACAAAAAGTACAATACAGACCCTTGCAGAAATTATTTTTTTCATTCCCAATGGTCTGATAACCAATATAAAACATAAAAAATGTGTGAAATAACTCTAAGAATGTCACAAAACTCACTCTAAATTAACTCAACCAGTTTTCCATCCATATTCTAAATTTTATAAATAGTGCTGGAAAGAGATCCCTTGTCCACTTCCACTGATCAACATACACAGCCCAAGAAAAACCCATCCTTCTTGCAAACAACCAATAGAGAATCCAAGAAGAAGTAACCATCACACCTACATCAATAAGTTCCACTGAATAGGGGCATGCACATTTTTAGAATCCAAAGAGAAATATGGGAATGGAGCTGCATATCATCAACCTCAAGATAAAATCCATAACCATCACACCTACAACATCAAGTAGACGAGACAATAGGAAAGAAGAAAAACCCTTAAGATTGATTCAAGGAATGAAGACTCATGTTATGGTAGGCCCCATGACCTCCCCAACCACAAGAGTTTTGGCCTCTCCTCAATGTTTTGACTTATTTCCATTGATATCCTTGATCCTATAAGTCTATCTCAATAGGTACATCCTTAGTGTTGTCATCCACCACCACCAACTTGTAAGAATTCTGGGACTCCATGGACTTACTTAGAACAACAATATATGGATCAAGCAATTCAAATGAGTTGCAAGTGGTAACCTGACATCTCTCATTTTCTTCAATAGAATGAGAATGATCATAGAGCCCCTTAGAAGAGACCTAAGACGAGGAATAAGTATTCCCCTCTTTTTAGCATTAGTGAAACCCAAATTAGAGGTATTTGAGTGACCAAAACAGTGATACTTCATGGCTATCATACTTACAAATTGATGAATACCTTCATCCTGCACCATATTAGCAGGTCTTTCTAAATAAACAAGCATTCCCTTGATGCAGAGATCTTACATGGGTTTTATTTCATTAGTATCAAAAGGTCTATGAGTCTTAGACTCACCAATATTGAGAGATTTCCCTCTGGATAAAGGTCTTTTATCTTGTTGAGTTAGTGAAAACTTTGTCTACCCTCCCACTTCACTACCAGGTATCTTGGAAGAAAACCTAGAAGGATGAATGGAAGAGGGATCTTGAGCATGAAAATTGCCTTCAAAAGGTGACTTTTTTTGCTTCTTTATACAAGCGGTAGCCATGATATTAGTTTTCCCTTTACATTTAGCAGAGGCTAATAGGTTCTCTTGCCACAATTAATTGTCAACATCATCTTGAACAACTAGTTCATTGTATTTGTGAACATCTTTAGAGGAATTTTTAAATAGATTCAACTCAATACCTTTGATAAGTGTATCCTTAAAGTAGATACTTACAGGATTCAATTTAGCTTTCTTTTCCAAAGCATCAATCAACCCAATTTTCAAGTCTAATTGCATATCTTCAACTAAATGAGTTGCCCCAGACTGCTCTTGAGCTGAAGGAACATAGGGTGAAGCACCTTCAATTCTCTCATCAACATTAACATGGACCAAAGGATTAGAAGAATCAATGATAGAATCTATGAAACCTTTCTCATGCTTATTTGGTGTTATAACACTATGTTTAGGACTATTTTAATTCACCTACCCTCCCCTAGATATAACCTTATTGTTTTTTCCATCAGCCAGGATGGGTGGAAACATAGTAGGAATCTTATCCTTCATGTTGCTCTAAAGTTATTGCTTCTTCTTACAATTAACATGATCATGTACACCAACCTTACAGAAAAAATGGATATTTTTCAATTATAGAGGTCATGCCCAATCAAATTATAAGTAGAGAAATATAGTGGGAGATTTTCATAAACAACCTTAAGGATAATATTGTCATCTTCTATTAAGAGAATGGCATTATTAATCAGAGGGCAGGATAGATCAACCTCCACCAGCTTCCAAGCATAACATACAAATCTTCTTGACTCTATCTATTTATCCAAATGGATTGGAGAACCAATTTAAAAAGCAATATCCTTCAAAATCTTAAAATGAAAATAAAACCAATATAGACCAAGAACCTTTACCCATACCTAAGCATTTGAGTTCTTATATTCAAAAGGAAAAAAGTGGGGATCCCACTCCTAAATTAATATAAAACCAGGTTTTAATGAAATTGAACCAAATCCCAAGGCCTTATGTTTAAGGAAATCATAAGGAAAGATTAAATTATAGAAGCCACAACCCATCGAAATAATCCTCTAGTTAGAAAATCCACAAAAGCATGAAATCCATTTGATTAGGTCATATAATTTCTAGGATTTCTCCCCATTTGGTAAATAAATACAAGATAATAATGAATACTTATATATATATTACCTCTCTTCCACAACATCCATACAAGTAGAGAGGTACATCATGTTTCCCTTCTTGATAACGTGCTTGTTGGCATCATCAGTGATCGAGGTAAAGGAACAATCTAATTCCTTCTTCTTGTTATATGCATTGACTATCAGATTCTTACTGTAACACCCCAATATTTTCTAGTATGTCTCTTTAAAATTTAACATCTTTGATATCTTATGTTTCATGCAACATCGAGCTTAAACGAACCATGATATACTATTAAATATTAACATAACCATTGTAATAGTGACGTGACCATTAGAAATAGTAATCCATACATTAGAATAATAAACTAAACTATGAGAGTATTTATAAAATTTAGGTATCTCATAAATGAAAATATAATATATTTATATCAGGGAATAAGAAATTAAATTTTTTAAAAATGATAAATTAAGTGTTAGTATTTTTGTGAAATGTAAATGTTTATTTACAATTTTATAATCAATACAATAATTAAAAGAAAATTAATTTTCATAAAATAGATTCATAAATCAATATTTTTTTGTATTATAATTATAATATAATTTATGAGACCATAATTAATTTTTCAAAGTGTCGTGAAATCGATTATAATATTAAAATCGATATTTTTTTGAATAAATGATGATTTTATTTAAAAATTAAATTTCTCATATTTTAATTTTTTTTTCATAAAATGTATTCCATTTTTTAAATCTACATGTCAAAAAATGGTTAGGGTGAATTTTTAGGATTTTTTCTAAAATAGTTGAATTTTTGATGAATAGTGAAATACGGTAATTTACGATATTTAAAATTATAAGCCAAATACATGAATTTTTAAGTCATGGATGGTGTATGTATGATTTAAGGACCATTAGTTTGAACTAATATTCACTAGTTACTATAAATATCCACAAGAATCAACATTATTGATAGTCTTGAGACAAAATAATAAATTAATGAATAAAATAATAAAAAACACCCCTCTCCTACCCTATAAATACCACCTCTCACCATCTCTTCTTTTCACACCTTCTAAGCCTATTATATTGCTTATATTATACCAAATTCCTCTCTAAAACCTATTCCCCATGTTTTTGTCTTTATGGTCTCACCAAAAGACCATTTCTAAGTTCCTTAAGGAGGTTCTCAAGGAGACGACACTCAAGAGGTAAAACCATCCCTCTTTCTCTTTTATTTTCTTTATTTTCTTATCCTATACTCACCTCTCCTATCCAAAGTAACATGATAAATCCAGAATCATACATACACTATAATTTTATTATGTTAATGTAATATCCATCATCAAATCTCTTATCTTATCCTTTTATTCTAAAAATGAAAACATTGTCTGTGAATGGACGATGAGTTTTCTTTTTTCATTACCGCCTTCAAGGATGGTCATAAAACCATTTTATGGTTAAAAAAAATATAAAATGTGTATTATATATTATTTAATGTTCTATAACTAGTATATAAACATAATATTAAATAAAATAATACAAGTTTGTGATGGTCGTAAAAACCGCCAAAATAAACTAATCATTTTTCATTAATGTTTTATCTAATGAGAAATCCTCATACCATATAATAAAATGATATATTTTACCATTTAAACTTCTTTAAGTTCATTAATAATAAATAATTTTACTTATATAGAAGTTATTATGATTTGATAATAACTCTCATATTTATACTCAAGGGAACTGACCATAAAACCATGAAATGAATGCTCCTAGAATAATGAAATTAAACATTATAACCCCTAAAAATGTCCATAAAAGAACTTAAGAAAATAATAATAAATCAAATATATGTTTAAGAGGTTCTTAATTAAGTAATTAATGAATCTAATTTTATTATCCAAGACATTGAGTACAAGTGCATAATGCTTTTGGATATAAGGTAAGGGTTTCTCATTTCACTTTTATTTCTATGAGATATAACTTATTCACCACTTATTTATTTTATGTAGTGTATGTATACTTAACTTTGATATATCATATCATTAATTTCTTTATCGTCATGGAATTTAATGTTTCATTTTATGATCATTAATTTTATGGGGCATACGACTCGACTGTTTTCATAGTGGTAAGGGAATTTTTAACCTAATTTTCATTATTTGGGTTAAACATTTACTCTAATGATTATGTCATGCTATGATTATGTGTAAAATTAATTTTTATTATCTTAAGTTTTATTTACACTTATTTTATGTTGATTTACAACTAATATACATAATTTATTCATTTGTTTAACTCCAATACTTTCTTTTAAAAATTATCTTTTAATTTTTTTTTCAAAATTTAAAAGATTTTTTTTAAAAATTATATGACATGAGTGGATTTTACAGATTTCATGATGCCTTTATATTTTCATAAATCCTTTAAATGTTTACAAGGTTATTTCCAAAGTAAATATTTTCTTTTATAATTGCGGGACTTTTTAAATAAATAATTCCAAAGTAAAAATGGTAATTCTCTCAAGAAATTTTCAATAATTTTGTTAGAGTATTTTCATCTATTTCAACAACCTCTATTGAATCTTATGTTTAATTGAGGTTGATCTCTTATGATACCATCTACCACATTTTATTTAATGGTTTATGATAATTTTGACTAAGGATGTACTATCTTGATACCATTCACCATATTACTTTGGATAGTTTATGATTATGTGTACTTATTAGAGAAATTATTTACATTTAATATGATAGTTTCAATATGAATGTATATGTGGATTATATTTTACCCCATTCATATAAGGAATGAATTGGACTTATTAAGTGTATGGAAGGTCCCTCTATAGCCCCTCAATGCATAGATAGGTTTCACGAGACAAACTAGACCAGGTTTTGGATGAGGCATTACCCCTTTATGTATACTTCTTAGTCGAGGCCTTGATGGTATGTTTATGATGTATCACATTATGAATTACTACATTATGAGATTAGTTATTGATAATCCATGTGATTATTTTACTAGTAGAATATCCATGGATAAATATCATTTTTATGTGATTATTTATGTTGCGTTATTTGATCAACTTTTATTCCTACCATATTATGCTCAAGATTATGTTTTAAAGGCATATGTTTTTAGTTATTCACCTTGACTTATTGTTTATGATTATTTATGATATCTTCAGCTATATTATTACCCTTATTTAGCATCTGATCTCACCCCTTTCTTATGTTTTATTTTTTCCTAGGATGCCAAGATGTATAATATGATTAACATGCAGGGATAATATAAGAGAATAGGGGTGTCTACAATGGAGTTAAAATGTTTTATTTCATTTCAAGTTGTAATGTAACAACTATGTTTGTATCTAGTTTTCAAAATATACTAAACTACTTGGTCCTTTAGATGTAATTATTTGTACTTAGTGCCAATGTAATAAATAAGGCACTAGCTCTGGTCTACTAGGGTCAGAGTCTTTATAGTTGGTATGAGAGGAATTTTAGTAGAAACTTTGAAAACTATATTTAGGAAAACATATAGTAGAAAATGAAACCCTAGGACAAAATTTTGAAATATTCCCTAAGAAACCAAGCTTATGATTTAGAGATTAGTTATACCAAAATTTTTCAATTTAGGATTATGTGATTCACTAGTTATGAGATTATACATTATGTTTCATAATGTTATGATCTAATCTACTATATGCTATTTTTAGAAATGGTTTCTAGAGGAAAGAATGGAAACCGTATCAATACACATGATCCAAGAGTAAGAATGATCGTTTCTTTGATGAGTTTAAGACAATATTTTGAAGGGAAATACCCTCCTAAAAATTATAATCATATGAGGATATATTATTATGTTTCATCAATATGGAGATAAAATTTTCCAATCCATATGGATTTGAAGGGAATCAAGATAAGAAGAGGGTTGTTGAGTACTCTAGAAAAGGAAATAAGGAAAAGGGAAGAATGGGAGAATAAAATTTCCAACTTGCAATAAATGTGGAAAGAAACATCATGGAACATGCCTATTTAGAATGAGAGTTTGTTAAAAGTGTGAAAAAAGGCCACATAACTGTGATTGTAAGGGAAATAAATGAGTCGACAATGTGTAATTCTTCAACTATAAGTAGATGGGATGATATGCACATGAATATATTAGACATCAAGGAAACTTTACCCAAAAAAGGCCAAGGGAATAAGGACATGCTTATAGAGTCACAACAACTGAGATTGAAGTTCCCAATGATGTGATGAGAGGTACTTTAATCATCTCTTCAAATTTAGATAAAGATATATTTGATTCTATATCATCACATTCTTTTATATCTTCCCATTTTTATATAAAAATTAGATATTTATAATTCACCTTAATAAGTAAGTTATCAGTAAAAACTCCAAGTGTAAACCTTATTGAAACTAAGATTCATAAATAAGTTCCTATTATTACACATAAATATGCTCTAATTTCTGATTTTATTATCATACATATGGTAGATTTTGATATAATCCTTGGTATGGACTAGTTTTCAAAATACAATGAAAAAATTTACTACAAAGAGAAGGAAATTATGATTTGTTATGAAGATATGGAATTTATTATATTTAAAGGGGAGACTTAATCATCTAATTCATATCCATATCCACATCTAGTAGCTCTTCTAAATGAGATCCTTTTATAAGAAGAGAAGATAAAACCTACTGATGAAAAATGCGATCTTAAAATTGAGGATGTACCTATTTTACAAACAATGTTGTATTTCTAGAGGAATTACCTAGAAATCCTCCAGAGTGGGAGGTTGAGTTTTATATTGATTTAATCCTTGATGCAAGGCCTATATCAAATAGTCACTATAGAATGGTCACGATGGAGTTAATAGAGTTAAAGAAACAGATAGATAAATTGAGCAGTAAGGGATTTATACTCCCTAGTGTTTTACCTTGGGGATCTCATGTTCTTTTTTCTAAGAAGAAATATGGATCTATGAGGTTGTGCATTGAATTTAGAGAGATCAATGATATTATGATAAAGAATAAGTATAATCTTCCTCACATTGATGACTTATTTGACCAAATTCATGGAGCTCAATATTTTCAAAGATTGATCTTCATTCTGTATACCATAAATTGCGTGTAAAGAAGAAGGATATTCCAAAGACAACATTTCAAAAAACGTATGGACATTACAAGTTTATAGTAATTTTAATTGGATTAACTAATGTACCCACTATTTTTATGAATATAATGAACAGAGTATTCAAGGAATATCTTGATAATTTTTTATGGTATTTATTGATGATATATTAGTGTACTCTAAAAGCTACAAGGACCATGAGAACCACTTGTGGATTGTTCTAGAGACTCTAAGAAGAAAATAGTTATATGGAAAGTTTATCAAGTGTAAATTTTGGATTCAAAAAGTTGATTTTCTTGGACATATTTTCTCCAAGGATGGAATCTCAGTTGATCCTATGAAGAAAAAGGTAGTCCAAGAATTTCCCACACCAATGAAAATAACTGAGGTACGCAGTTTCATTAGTTTAGTAGGTTACTACTGACATTTTATTCAGATTTTTCCTCGATTATCTAACCCATTAACCAAGCTTACCTGTAAATGTGTTAAGTTTATTTGGAAAAAGGAATATGAATAATGATTTGAATAATTGAATAGGAGATTAGTGAATGCTTCGATATTGACTCTACCATAAGTAAATGGTAGATTTTTGATTTATAGTGATGCATCAAAGAAATAGACTTGGTTGTGTACTTATGTAGAATGATAAAGTTATTTCCTATGAATCAAGGCAGTTAAAAATTCATGAACATAACTATACAACTCATTATATTGAGTTAGCAGCAATAATATTTGCTCTGAAGATATGAAAACACTATCTCTATAGTGAAATATGTGATATATATACAGATCACAAGAGTTTGAAATATATCTTCTCATAGAAAGAACTCAACATGAGGTAAATTTGATGGCTCAAGCTACTCAAGTATTATGATTTTTCAATACACTACCGCTTATGGAAGACAAATAAGGTATAAAATTCATTGAGTAGGGAGGATCATGGAGTTCTGAACAAAATAAGGATTGACAGGGATCTTGTGTACATGGATATAGTAAAGATGGATATGGGAATTATCAAGGAAGGTGAGACATCACTACTTTTTTCAAATGTTTGATAAACCATATTTATTAGAAAAGATAAAAAGTTATCAGTCTGATGATGAGAATTTTAAAAATAAAATTAAATATGTGAATGAAGGGAAATTGGTAGACTTTGTATGTGAAGATGACACTTTGAAATTAGGAAAGAGGATTTGTGTTACCTCTATACTCGAGCTAAAAAGGGAATTATTGGATAGTGCTCATAGCTCAAATTTCACTATACACCCTAGTAGCACTAAGATATATATATATTTTAAGAAACATTTTTGGAGGGATAATATAAAGTGGGAAATTAGTGATTATGTATCAAGATGTTTAGTTTTTTAATATGTGAAGGCTAAAAGATAATAACCTAAAGGATTCATGTAACCTCTACCTATTCCTACATGTAAATAGCATGACATTAATATGGATTTTTTCATTGGGTCTGATCAAGATCCCCGTTTTATATCAAAATTTTGGAAAATTCTTTTGAAGGATTTGGATATCGAGCTTCATTTGAGTACTTCTTATCACCCTCAAACCGATGGATAGTCTGAAAGGAATATCCAAGAATTATAAGACATGTTGAGATCATGATCACTTGACTTTCAAGGAATTTGGGATTATTATTTACCTTTTTTAGATTTTTTCTATAACAATAGTTTTCATTCAAGTATTCAAATAGCACCGTATGAAGAGTTATATGAAAAGAGATGTTATACACCAACTTGTTGGGGTGAATTTGGTGAAATAAATCTCGTAAGCCAAAAAATTATTAAATATACAACAAAAAAGGTAAAGACTATTCAGGCTCATATTAAAGTAGCTTAGAGTAGACAAAAGAGTTATGCTGATAACTGGAGGAAATATTTGGATTTTCAAGTGGGAGATCATGTATTTTTGAAGGTATCTCCATGTAAGGTTGTTATAAGATTTGGAAAGAAAGGGAAACTAAGCCCCATGTACATTTTTCATTTTAAAATTACAGAAGTAATTGGAGTTATAGCTTATCGATTAGCAATGCTACCAAGTCTCTCCAAAGTTCATGATATATTCCACATCTCTTTGTTAAGGAAGTACATGTCATACATATCACATTCATGTCTTTATTTTCAGGTAATTATCCAGTTTAATTTGATCTCATGTTTTAACTTGAGTTTTACTAGGCATTTTAGGTGAAAAATGGAGGTTTTGGGCTTGGTAGCAGGTGGCGCATGGTTAGCGCATGATTTTTCAAACCGTGCAGCCTTTCCCAGGAAACTATGCAACCAAGTGACATATTTAGACAGTGGTGAACCACATAGTTTGTGCATATTTTGGTAACCATACTAGATAATCATGCGGTGTTTTCCTCTTAGATAGTGAGGGGTGCATGGTTGCTGCACGGTTTGGAAAACTGTGTGGCCAAATCGTGTGACTTGTCCAGGTCATTAAAAACTGAAAATTCCATTTGTGTCCTCTCGAGATTTAACCCTAAACCACCTATATTCCACCCCATATGGGATTTCAACCATTGGAGTTCCCTATAATCATTCCTAAACTTCTTGGGAATTATTTCCTAGGTGGTTTTGACCATAGATCATCAAGGAAACATCAAATAAGTGGTTTCTCTCTCATTTCTACCCTCTTTCTAGGCTTCTCTCTCCCTATTTCTTGGGTTCTTGTTTTCCAGTGGGTTTTTGACCAAAAATGGGGTTTGATCTTATTTTTTTAGTGAGATAATTATTTTTTTGTTCAATATTTATTTTATAGGGTCTTGTGGTGGCGTGATTATGGTTTTACACCAATTTCTGGAAGTTTCTAAGTGCGAGGTAGGTGGTTCCATGATCTAAAATTTTAGATGATTTTGATACGCTTTATTGGATATATAAATGCATTCTATGAATTAGTTGTGGGGTGTGAAACATATTTTTGAAATAGGTTTGACATGCATATGTGATGAAAATTGGATTTTCAAAGGAAAATGGTTAATATTTGTATGTGCCTTGTTGTGGTGCTTCTTGAAAGTGTTTTTATGAATATGTGAAAGGTGGGAAATGAATTTTAAAAATAATTTGAGGTTTATATGATTTGTAAGTAGGTTTTACAAGGTATATGGATTATTTTTACATGTTGGCCTTTGTATTGTACCTTGAAATGTGATTTGTGAATTACGTAAATGATGTGAAGCATGTTGTGAAATTAATTTGGTTTATGTGCGGATTTGGAAAGGGATTGGACCTAAGAAATGGTTGAATTGATTATGTTCTTTTATTTTAATGTTTCCAAATGAGTTCCATGAATTTTACAAGTGGTGGAAAGTATTTTTGAAATGGTTTTGGTGTTTGTAAAATGGAAAGTAGTTTTGTTTATGGAAAAAGTGTGGTTTTACTATGTTGTTTGTGAAAGTAGTGATTTCCTTGTGTGAATATGTGGATTGTCATGTGTATGTGAAATTGGTGATTGCAACATATGTGAAATGGTTTTTTGATCACAAAGGGAATCTTGGGTATCTAAGTGGGAAGATGAGAACTTGTACGCTAGTGATTCAGAAGTGTAAAACCTAGATTCTTATAGTATATTGACACTATTTGACTCGAAAGTGGTAAAGCCCAAATTAACTTAGTAGTATTTATGAAACACTAAATAAACATGTGATATGATTGGATACCACTAATCACTTGGAATGGTCCCTCTTAGTGGATCATGTATGGTAATGTTGTTGGATTTGTCTTATTATCTAGAGACCAATAGGCATGTGGGATGGTCCCTCCTAGTGGATCGTGCATGAGAAAGTTTTTGGTTGTTGAGTTGGGGCATTTGATCATTAGGGTATGAGGTTTTTAGTGACACAATTATGATAGTTACCCTTAGGTATTTACCCATGGCTATATTTTTTGACAATATATCTTTGATGTGGTGCCGACCCTCGGTATATGGTAGACCATGCGTACTTTGTGGATTTGTGGAAATTTACTTTGAAAAAGAGTTTTATCTAAAAGTATTTTTCTGAAAAAAAATGTTTACTGATGTACTTTGAAAATGTTTCCTAGGTATTTCATATAAATTTTCATATTGATTTGTCTTCTAATTTTGTATCATGGAATCTTTTATTTGGATGGCATCCTACTGGGCTTTGGCTCACACCCTACATACACCTTTGGGTGTATGTAGACTATGTTATGTATGACCCAAATAAAGGCAATATGTGTCATGGGGATGGTGGTTCTAGTTGCTAGAGAGTTACACTTATTGTAGGTGTTGGTGGTGGTGGATTGAGGGTGATTCCCCTCAGGTTGAAAGGAATATTTTGGGATGTTTAGTGATTCCCTTTCCATTGTTGCACTTTGGCTTTTGGTTTAAATTGTAAAACTTTGATTCTGAAAATTGTTGTACCATATTTGGTTATTGTTATTAGTTATGTGTTGTTTTAATTTTTTGGGTTTTTTATTGTTACATAAATGGGTGAAATTGTTCCCAAAGTATATTATTAATACCCAAGTACTAGTTTCCAGCCTATGGGGATTGGGGAATCCCTTTAGTACATGCTACAAACCAGGTCAGGTGTCGGGTTAGATGGAAATCCGACTTAGTTCATGAAAAAATGGTATTAAAGGAGGTTGAATTCCTTTTGGGTCATGATATTTGGGATGATTTTAGATATAAAAAAGCTATGATTATCAGGTCTTGATGTTCTAGTTGTGAGTAGGGTGCCTGACCAGCACACCTCATGACAGAACTTGAGTTACCAGGGCATGTTGGGATTTTGTTTGACTTTTTTCTCCAGGTGAGACATACAGGTTGAAAAATATATATGGAAACTAGGTGGTGGTGATGTGTTTTGACTTGTTATTATGATGAAGATGGTTTTTGTTTTGATTTATTGAAGCATTTTATATTTGTTTTTATTGCTGAATATTTTCAAAACACATGAATTGATGGTTGTATTGATGGTTTTCCTGCAGTTGTTATTTGGTATAGTAAAATTCCTCCTTGTAGAATCCCTGTGCAACCATGGGACGAGGCAAGAGAGATTTATCCTTCACCAATTGACCAGAGGCTAGTGGAGGCAGTGGTTCGGGTTGTCTAAGATTTGGGTCAAGGAGTAGGCTCTGGTCTTTCTTAAGTTAGGGAATCCAAACCAGGTTTGGGAAAGGACAAGGCTCAGGATTTCCTCAAGAACAAGCCTCCTTCCTTCTAAGGAAATGCAAAACCTCAGGAAACAGAGGAGTGGATTGAGAAGATAGAGATAATGTTTGAGTTTCTTGACACTTCTGAGGTAGTCAGGGTGAAGTGTACTTCATTTCTATTGGATGATCCCAATTGAAAGTGGTGGGACTCAGTGGTACAAGATGGAAATCATGAGTAGATGGTTTAGAGATATTCCAAGATCATCTTCAATGAGCAACATTGTCCCAAGGTTTCAGATTACTCTAGTTCCTAGGAATTCATGGATCTTACCCAAAGAGACTAGATAGTGATGGAGTATTCCAACTGTTTTGCAGAGTTGATACGGTATGCACCCAATATTATTTCCAATGAGTAGATGAAATCTCAAAGGTTTGAGATGGGGTTGCGGCCAAAAATTTGTTCTCATGTATTTTTGTTTAAGCTAAAAACATATGCCTAGGTGGTTGACCATTCTTGCATGGTGGGGATTGATCATAAGGGAAATTCTAGTTCTTTTGGGGTTGTGTCAGCAATAAGTAGTGGAGGTTCACTAGAGAAGAATAGGAAGCATGATCAATAAAAGAAGAGGGGAGAAGATAGTTCAGGCCATCCTTCTTGGATTTTATCATTTGTGGCTTTAGGTGTAGGGTTAGTGGTGTGCCATCAGTGTGAGAAGGTGGAACACAAGTGACCCGTGTGTACTTCTCCACCCATACCTTTCCATTAGTGTGGAGACATGGGGAACTTGTAGTTGTTTTGAAAGGTGCCTCCCCCATATCAGAGTGGTGCTAGATCAATGGCTTATTGGGGGATGTCATCTCATAAAAAACCTTCCAAGACATTGAGATATTGGTTTGGTGGTCATGGGGGCAGAGCTAGATCTTCTTTTGGGAAGAGTGAGTTTAGGGCAGAGCCATGGGTTAGTGGTAATTCTTAGGCTCAAGATAATATAAGGAATATTTATCCTATGGATAGAGAACTAGTAGAATATGATGCAGAACCTATGATATTAAGAGGTACCATTCTTATTGAATCCTCTTTAACTGTCATTCTGTTTGATACTGGTGTATCCGTTTATTTTATTTATAAAGGTATTTTGAATATGTTGAAGTTTCCGACTAAAATTATGTCGTATGCGATGGAGTTGGTAATGATACTTGGTAATAAGGGAAATAAGGGTCTCAAGTGTCCGTCTTGTGCACTCACTGTGCCAGGGGTTGAGTTGGAGTGGGATTTTCTAGTCTTGGAGATGGACCTCTTTGACATAATTCTCAGTATGGATTGGATGGTGCGTTTTTAGAAACACATTGATTATTATAGGTGGTGAGTGAGTTTTGTGGCACCTAATGGTAGTACCTAAGTTTTTCATGGTGAATGAGATCCTCAGCTGGGTTGTGTTGGACCTCCACTTCTGGAGTTGGGTAATCTTGTTTATCATATATCATCGCTCAAATTGGAGGATGATGATAGAAATTTTGGAGTTGGATTACCTCTTGTGGTGGATGAGTTCCTAGAGGTTTTTTTAGATGATTTCTTGGAGTTGCCTCCAAAGCAGGATGTGGAGTTCTCTATAGATTTGGCACCAGGAACACAACTGATATCTCTTCCCTCATACCGTATGGCCCCCACCGAGTTGAGGAAATTAAAGGTACAACTAGATGATTTAGAATCCAAAGGATTCATTCAACTGAGCATCTCTCATTGGACCACCCTAGTTCTATTTGCAAAAAATGATGATGGGCCTCTCTGGTTGTGTATTGATTACCGAAAGTTGAATAAAGCAACGATCAAGAATAAGTATCTGTTGCCCCATATTAATGACTTGTTAGATCAGTTAAAGTGGAACAAGGTGGTTTTATAAAATTGAATTGTGTTCTGGATATCATCAAGTTAGAGTTAGATAGGAGGATATACCAAAAATGGTTTTCCAAAGTAGGTACGACCATTTCAAGTACTTGTTCATGCCTTCCAGGTTGATGAATTCTCCAAAATTCTTTATGGCACTCATGTATAAGGTGTTTCATTAGTACATGGACTCATTTTTCATGGTGTTTTTGGATGACATCTTGGTTTATTCCGGATCTGGGGAGAAGCTTGAGAAACATTTGATAATTGTTTTAAGCACTCTTAGGAATCGTCATCTCTATGAATGTTTTCAAAGTGCACCTTATGGATTAGGGAGGTGAAGTTTCTGGGTCATATGATCTTGGAGAAAGGAGTTTCAGTGGACCTCGAGAAGATTAGTGCAGTGATGTCATGGGAACAACCAAAGAATTTTTTTGATATTAGGATATTTTTGGGCTTGGCAGGTTATTAATGGAGGTTAGTTCAGGATTTATCTTATCTAGCTTCATCCATGATGGTGCTCACCTAGAAAGGGGTGAAGTTATAATAGATTTATGAATGCCAATTATTCTTTTAGGATCTTAAGCAATGGTTTACCTAAGATCCAATATTGATTTTACCAGAATCTAGAAAGGTATATGTCGTTTATTGAGATGTATCAGGTATGGTTCTTGGTTGTGTGTTGATGTAGGATGATCATGTGGTGGCATATGACTCTCATCAACTCCGACCACATGATAAGAACTATATGACCCATGAAATAGAGTTGGAATTGGTGATGCATACCTTAAATATGTGGTGTCACTACCTTTGTGGGGAGAAGTTTTTGGTTTATTCTAATCAAAAGAGTCTGGATTATATTTTCTCCCTAAAATATTTAAACTTGAGGCAACACTGTTGGGTTTATTAGTTTCAGTGGTTTGAATTTGATATAGTTTATACCCATGGCAAGGGTAATGTGGTGGTAGATGCTTTGAGCAAAAAAGTTTCAGTGCAGGAGATGAATAAGTCCAGTGATGAGTAGAATTTGATGGGACTTTTTTTCCAAATGCACTTAGAGACCAAGGATCATAGTGGAGGAGTGTTCTTATCTAGTGTGTAGTTGAAACCTTCCCTTTTTAAATTAATTCGGTAGAAGTAGCCGAATGATGAGTTGTGCCAGTGTTCTTTGTAGCTTATTCATGGTGGGGAGGATCCTTGTGATTGGTCTTTGTCTCCTGAGGGGGATTTGTGTTTTAGTGGTCATTTTTTGGTTCCCTTATCATTGAGTAAGCTGGTGATGTAGGATAGTCATTAGTCTCAGTGGGCCATTCATCTTGGCGCCACCAATATGTTTTATGATGTGCGCTGATAGTTCTGGTGGCCCGGTATGAGGTGGGATATAACTGATTTCATATCGTGGTGTTATACATGTCATCATGTTAAGGAAAATCATCAAATACCTTCTGGTTTTCTTAAACCTTTACCTATTTCTACCTATAAGTGGGATGAGATTTACATGGATTTCATTGTGGGATTACCTCATATACCCTAGGGAAGGAATTCCATTTGGGTTGTGATAGAACGTCTGACAAAATTAGCTCATTTTATCCTGATCATATATTTATACAAAGTGGATGAGTTTGGTTGGTTGTATGTTTAGTAGGTTTTGAGGATTAATGGTGTACCATTGACTATCATTTATGACAAGGATCCCCATTTTACCTCTCGATTTTGGGAAGTACTTTAGAAGGTAATGGGGTCATAAGTCAAGTTGAGTATGACATACCATCCTAAAATGGATAGTTAGATAGAGTGATCAAATCATATTTTGGAAGACATGATATGGTCATGTGTGTTGGATTTTGGTGGCTCATGGGATATCCACTTGGGATTGTTTGAGTTTTCATATAATAATAGTTACCAATCTTCAATTTGGATGGCTCATTTTGAGGAACTTTATGGTCATCTATGTTGGTCCCCTTTATGTTGGGATGAGGTAGGTGGGACCTCAATATTGGGACCAAGCCTTTGTGTAGGAAACATCTTGGAAGGTGAAGTTGATTAGGAAACATTTGTTGACAGCTCAGAGTTGTTATAAGTCTTATGCCGATTGGAGGCATTATGAATTGGAATTTTTTATGGGTGAGTGGGTATTCCTAAAGGTGGCACCTCGCTTAGGTCATCGTCACTTGGGTAAGTAGGGGAAGCTTACACCAAGATATGTTGGGCCTTTTGAAATTACCAAAAGAGTCAGTAAGGTGAACTATCAATTGGATTTTCCTTTGTAGTTGACATAGATTCATGATGTGTTCCATGTATCACAATTGAAAAAGTATAATCCAGATCCATCCCATGTGTTGAGATGGGAGGAGGCAGAGTTGGATCCCAATCAATCTATATTTGAGTGACCAATATTGATTATGGATTCCCAGGAGAGATCACTTCATGGTAATTCTATTCCATTGGTTAGAGTTCTATGGAATCATGGTTGTGACGAGCATGATACATGGGAGAGAAAGGCTTGGGTTGAAAAGGAGTACCTATTCCCATTTTCTGATCAAGATTTGGAGTGACTTTTTGGGGGTGGAAATATTTTATGGTGGGAATAATTGTCACATATGTGTCTTAATTTTCAGGTAATTATCCATTTTACTTCGATCTCATGTTTTCCCTTGATCTTTCCTGGGTGTTTTAGGTGAAAATGGAGGTTTTGGTCTTGGTAGTAGGTGGCGCATGGTTTGTCAAACTGTGCAGCCTTACCCAGGAAATCGTGCAACCAAGTGGAATTTTTGGACAGTGGAAAAACACAAATTGTGCGCATGGTGGTAACCATGTAGGATAACTATGTGGTGTGTGCCTCTTGGACAGTGAGGGGCACATGATTACCTCATAGTTTGGATAACTGTGTGAGAAAACCATGCGACTTGTCCAGTTCATTAAAAATTGGAAAATTTCATTTGCATCCTCTCAAAATTTAACCCTAAACCATCCCCATTACACCCCTATGGGATTTTCAGCCATGAAATCTCCCTCCAATATTTACCATACTTCTTGGACATAATTTCCTTGGTGGTTTTGACCCCGAATCTTCAAGTAGACATCAAGTAAGTGGTTTCTCTCTTGTTTCTCCCCTCTTTCTAGGGTTCTCTCTCCCTCTTTCTTGGGTTTTTGTTTTCCAATGGGTTTTTGACCAAAAGGGGGTTTTATCTTATGTTTTAAGGGAGATAATGATGTTTTTTATTCAATATTGCCTTTATAGGGTCTTGTAGTGGTGCGATTGTGGTTTTTCACCAATTTTCGGAAGTTTCTAAGTGTGAGGTATGTGGTTCCATGCTCAAACATTTTATATGATTTTGATATGATTTATTGTCCTTATAAATGTGTTCTATGAATTGGTTGTGGGGTGAGGAACATGTTTTGGAAAGAGTTTTGATATGTATATGTGATGAAAATACGATTTTCAAAGGAAAATGGTTAATATTTGTATGTTACTTATTATGGTGCTTCTTTAACGTGTTTTTATGAATATATGAAAGGTGAAAAATGTGTTTCAAAAATAATTTGAGGTGAATATGAGTTTAAAGTAGGTGTTATAAGGTAAATGGATTATTTTGGAATGTTGATCTTTGTTGTATACCTTGAAATGAGATTTTTGAATTAAGTAAATAATGGGAATAACATTGTGAAATGAATTTGGTTTATGTGTGAATTTGGAAAGGGCTTGTCCCTATGAAATGGTTGAATTGATTATGCGATTTTCTTATAATGTTTCCAAACGAGTTACATGAATTTTGAAAGTTGCGGAAAGTGTGTTTTAACTGGTTTTGGTGCGTGTAAAATGGAAAGTTTTTGTGTTTATAGAAAAAGGGTGGTTTTCCTATGTTGTTTGTGAAAGCAGTGATTTCCTTGTGTGTATATGTGGCTTGGTGTGTGTATGTGAAAGTAGTCATTATGAAATATGTAAAATGGTAATTTAAGCATTAATGGAATCCCAAGTATTTAGGTGGGAAGACTAGAAGTAATACGCTAGTGATTCATAAGTGGAAATCCCAAATTCTTCTAGTATATTGACACTAGTTGACTCAAAAGTGATAAATCCTAGATTCACCTAGTAGAATTTACACTTGAAAAACTAACTAAACATGTGATATGATCAGAGAAAATTTGGCCCTTGGGATGGTCCCTCCTAGTGGATCATGCACTGGAACATTGTTGGATTTAGCTTATTATCTATAGACCACTAGGCCTATGGGATGGTCCCTCCAAGTGGCTCGTGCATAGGAAATCTATCAATTGTTGAGTTATAGTATTTGATCACCAAGGTATGAGGTTCTTAGTGACTCACTTATGCTAGCTACACTTAGGGATTTACCCATGGTGCTATCTTGTGAAATGATATTTGTGATATGGTGTTGACCATCATTTTATAGTGGACCATATATACTTTGTGGCTTTGTGGCATGTTACTTTGAAAAAGAGTTTTTTCTAAAAGTATTTTTTTTAAAATTTACTTGAAATTTCTTTTGAAAATATTTCCTAGTGCTTTCATATAAATGTGAGTTTTAATTTTTCTTCTAATGTTATAGCATAGAATATTTTCTTTGGGTGGAATCCTAATAGGATTTGGCTCACACCCTATATACAACTTTGGGTGCATGTAGAATTTTTTATGTATGACCTAGGTAAAGGAAAGATGTGTCATGTGGATGGTGGTTCTGGTTGCTAGAGAGTTCCACTTATTGAAGGTTTTGGTGGTGGTGTCTTGAGGGTGATGCTCATCATGTTTCATAGAGGATTTTGGGATGTTTAGTGGTTTGCTTTCCATTTTTTCACTTTAGATTTTGGTTTAAGTTGTAAAACTTTGATTCTGAAAATTATTGTTAGGTCCATTAGGTTAGATACCCTAAGAGGGGGGGGGGGGGGTGAATCAGGGTATGGAAGATTAAAACAACTACCCCTATTGATCTTGTCTCGCTGTTAAGCAAGACTCTCTTCTCTCTCTTTCCTACAGTAGAGTATAAACAAAAACTAAAGCATGCACATGACACAAAGAGTTTTACTTGGTTCACCATCACTGGGCTACGTCCAAGGAGCATACACCAAAAATGTTTCGATGTACCAAATCCACTAAAATCACACTGCTATTTACAATGTTTGGGATAGATCACTTCTAATCCCAGACTCACTGCCTTTAAAATGTTTAGGGTTAGCTCACTGCTTTCCCAAGGGTCACTCCCTATTTCTCTCTCTCTGGCTCACTGCCGGTGCAGAGGATCACCTTCTTCCTCTTCCTTTGCTCACTGCTCTAGAAAGGATCCACTCATAGTTTATAGACCTTTAGGTCTCTTCACTATCACTAATGAATGCATCCTATGTTGTATGTAGATACTCTGTTGAAGTCCAACTTTCACCCGTAGATGAATCTCACTTTGCACCGAAGGTATCAGGAAATCTTCCAGCTTTTACATAGCCCTAAAATGACTGCCGTGCTTCAACCATACCTGGCGCCCTTCTCCAAGCCAGCGTGCAAGTCCCAATGCACAAGTTCAAACTGGCGCACAATTTCACCTCAAACACTTGCGCGACACTCCCTTATTCAACTCCAAACTTGCGCGACTCACACCCTTTTATGCCTAAACCAATTTTGGCGCGCAACCATCAACTATCGCTCTTATTCAAAACCTGGTGCGCAAGTGTCACCAAACCACTTGCACGACGCCCCTTCTTCAACTCTAAACTTGGGCGACTCACAACCTTTCTTGCCCAAACCACTTTGGGCGCACAACTATCAACTGGTGCACAACTTCTGAATATCTTTATACTTGCGTGACCACACCACCACTTGCGCGACCACTACACCCGTGCGATAGGAGCTCTGATTTTCTCCAAGTGTTGAACTCGTACCGAATGAGGAGGGGTCGACCTCTATTTATAGGCGTTTGGACACCCTGAGCGCCGACGTGCAAGTTTCCTCTCGGCGCGCAAGTCCAGCCACCCTAGTCTCTGTCGCCCTAGTCACTTACGCGACCAAACCTAAAACTTGGGCGCCCCTTCTTCCTTTTCCATATTTTGATATTCTGATCTTTAAAAACAAGTGGCGCGCAAGTTTCCAATCTTCCAAGACACCGGTTTAGAAGTCCCTTTTCCAAAAACAATTTTCTCCATTTGTTGATTTTGAGGTCCAAAAATTTGGAAAACACTGGAAAACGGTGCCACCTTGTATCTTCTCTTTTTGAACCACCTCCAGATTGACCATTCCTTTTTCAAAATTCTTGAATTAATCATGGATCGTTAACAACATCCCTTAAACTTGACATTCCACAATGAAATCCCCTTTGTGAACAAATTTTTATGTCATGGTTTTCTTTGTCAACAAACACAACACAGAGGCCCACTTTGTCAACAAACACAATCACCTCAAAAATGATTCAATGATACCTTGAGGGATTTTTACCCAACAATCTCCCCCTTTGGGTTTGTTGAAAAATCTTCCATAAAAAGATACATCGTTAATTCTTCAGCCACCATTCGCCTATTGCGATTCTGATAGTGATCAAGGATTTACTCAACACATAATCTAAGCCCACATGAACAATGCTCGGCATGAGAAACAAGAGTAAATGAAAAGTTCATCAATGAATCACTTCAACTCTGACACCCACTGTTGACACCAAACTGATACCAATTTTTGGAAATATTCATATCACATTCCAACACCACTAATCTGCTTTTATCACGATCCTCAGCTGTCGTGATATCTATTCTTTGATCGATCACTTCTAGCATCGTCATATTTTATACACTCCCTATCTAGCTGCTCCACCTGTCAGCTTCTCCCCATATTTGTCATGATTTCTCAAATAGCCACATTGTCTCCCCCTTGAACAATCACTATTTTCCCCCTTTGTCAACAAACCCAAAGGCCACTCCTTTGCAATCTGTAACAGAGTAGAGAACACATATCAACACATTAGGGAAAAACACATCATACCTCGGGGATAGGGGGCCCACATCCACAATTTTTCAAGTGCGGGGAGTCAACTGAACTCCTAGAGCCAGTCTATGCCTCTCAAAATATTCCTTGGGTAAGGCCTTTGTCAGAATGTCTACAACCTATAGCTCTATAGGCACATACTCCAACTTTACGATTCCCTGGTCAACTTTCTCCTTGATAAAATGATACTTTATCTCGATGTGATTTGTCCTTGAATGATGGATGAGATTTTTGCTAAGATTTATATCACTTGAGTTATCGCATTGGATTCTGACCAGAGACTTCACTTCAACTCCCATATCATCAAGTTGTTGCTTCATCCATAACAATTGTGTGCATTCTTGAGTGGTCGCAATATACTCAGCCTCTACAGTGCTCAATGAAATGAAATCTTTCTTCTTGCTTATCCAAGAAATACACAATCCACCAAGATAGAAAGCACCACCTGACGTTGATTTCCTATCATCTGGTGAACCGGCCCAGTCTGCATCAGTATATCCCAATAACTCTGTTTGAGATTTGTCATTATTTGTCAAGCTAAAGTCCATCGTGCCCTTGATATACCGAAGTATTCTATTCACTGTAAGAATGTGGATTTCCTTCGAATTACTCTGATATCTCGTTGCTTGGCATGTGGCGAAGACAATGTTAGGCCTTGTTGCAATAAAGTACAAAAAACTTCCAATAATTTTCCTGTATTCTGTGATATTAACTGCCTTTCCATCCTCATCTTTGAACAGTTTCGTCCAGGTAGCAACTGGAGTCTTCATCTCCTTGGAATTTTCCATTCTAAACCTTTTCAAAACCTCCTTGGAATATTTGGATTGAGAAATGAATGTTCCATTCCTTCCTTGTGTCACCTGTAGACCAAGGAAAAACATTAGCTCTCCAATCATTGACATTTCAAACTCACTTTTCATGAATTCGGAAAACTGTCTGCACTGAGCTTTATCTGATCCGCCAAATATTATGTCATCGATATAAACCAACACCATAATCCTTTGATTACTATCATTTCTGAAATATAGATTGTAATAAACTCCCCCACATTGGAAACTAAGCTTCTTCAAGTACTGATCAATCCTTGATTACCATGATCTTGGTGCTTGTTTCAGCCCATACAACACCTTCTTCAGTCTTCAAACCTTTTTCTCATCCTCATGAATGAGAAAACCATCTGGATACTCAATATAAACTTCCTCCTCCAGAAACCCATTCAAGAATGAAGATTTGACATCCATATAGAACACTTTGAACTTCTGTTGCACGACAATAGCTAGGAATAATCTGATTGTCTCCAGCCTTGCAACTGGTGAAAATGTCTCATCAACAACTATTCCCTCTATCTGGGAGTATCCTTTTCACACTAGTCATGATTTTTTTTAGAACCACTGTGCCATATTCATTCATCTTATTGCGATAGGACCGTTTAGTCCCAATGACATTCTTATATGCTGGTCTTGAAACAATCTCCCACGTCTGGTTCTTCTCAATCTGATCAAGCTCTTCATTCATAGCCTGAACCCATTTTTCATCTTCAACTGCATCAGCAAAGCATTTCGGATCTACCTAAGATAGGAAAGATGTCTGCTGCAGTGACTTCATTCTTCTTGTCTAAACTGGAGATATCTAATCACCAATGATATTCTGCCTATCAATTTCAGATCGACTCTTTGGCTTCCTTGCAGACACAGACTCGACACTTTCTTGTTCATCATCAGTATCTTTTTCTAAGTCAGCATCTACCACTTATGCTCCTCCTATGTTACTATCCTCTTCATCATTTTCATCAAGAAACTGTTTACTGTTCTATTGAATATTCTCTTCATTTTCCACAATAGTGACTTCATTTCTCTCAACTACTTTTCCCAACCTCTTTTTAAAGCATTTTTATGCTTTTCTTTTTCCTGAGTAGCCTAGAAATATTCCCTCATCTCCACGTGATTCAAAATTCCTATGCTTTTCTTTGTTGAGAATGAAGCACTTACTTCCAAAAATTCGAAAGTATTTCACTGTTGGATTCTTTCCGTACCACATTTCATACAGAGTATTTCCTTTCTTCAGACACAACAGAGCCCTATTAGAAATGTAGACTGATGTCAATACTGCTTCCTTCCAAAACTTCTCTGGTAGGTCCTTTTCTATAAGCATTGTTCTGGCCATGTTGTTGATGATCCGATTTCTACTTTCAACCACTCCATTCTGTTGGGGAGTTCTTACTGAAGAAACTTGATGCCTTATCCCATGTTTCTCGATATACTCTTCCACCTGAATGTTTGTGAATTCCATACCATTGTCTGTACGAAACTTCAGAATTCTCTATCCAAGTATCCTTTCAAATTCCCTTCAGTACTGTTTTAGGCAGCTGAACACATCAGACTTATGGGAAATACCAAATAACCATTCCATTCTACTATATTCATCAATGAAAAGAATATAATACCTCTTACCGTCAATGGCTCTTGGTGAAATAGGTCCAAAAACATCAGCATGCACTAATTCAAGCACTCTTGTTGACTTATTTTGCTTCTCTTTTTATGTATTTCTATTGATCTTTCCTTGTTTACAGGCATCACACGTATGTGTAGGATCACATGATAGCTTAGGGAGGTCTCTTACTGCTTCACACTTTACCAGATCTTCTAGAGATGGTTGACATAGATGACTAAGTTGTTTATTCCACAATTTTTTTCTTCATCTCTGGATAAGAAGCACATATCATCTTCTCCACTTACAAGGTATAAATTTCCCTTTGTTCTTTTTCCCTGTAGAACCATTGCCCCATCTTTTCCTTTGACAATACACATCTTCTTAGTAAACCTTATAGAATGTACTGAGTCACATAGTTGACTTATATTGAGTAGATTGTGACTGAGGCCTTCTTCTACCAAAACATCAGCACACCTTATTTCTTTAACCCCAAACCTGGATTTTCTTGAGCCAATAATCTTCAGGCCTTCATCGTTTCCAAACTTGAAAACTCATTCTTTGTCATATTTTATTCCTGTAACAATATTCTTATTACCTGTCACGTGAGACATTCAACCACTGTCAAGGATCCAAACACTAGTATGGTCTGATGCTTTAAGGGCATTTTTAGCAATCACTGCCTTCTATTCTCTCTTCTTCTTGGTCCATGTTTTTATGCTCACAATTGGCAATGATTGAGACTTCTAATATTTCTCAAAATATGATGGACTGGAATCATCTTGCAAAGATTCAAATCAATTTTTCATTTTCAACTCACTTGTTGATTCATTGATCTGCTGCTTGTGAAAATTTTGATTCTTCTTGGGCACATTCTTCTATATGGTCGATGTGTAGTATCTGGCCATGTGACTAAATCCTCCACATCAAAAACAGTGTCCTTCGAAACATGTTATAGAGAATCGTTATCTGTTTGGCTGCCACCTCTGTTCTTGTGCCCTTAGATATCTCTTGGCTATGGAACACACATACTGTGAATGTCCCATCTTTCCACAACAATAACACCTGATATAAGGTGCATTTCTTAGTGTCACTTTTACGCTGATATTTTCCTCTTGTTATCTTTGAATATTCTGATTCTGTTTTCTGGACAAATCAACCTTCAATCTCATAATGAGTGCTTTGGGTCTGAAATCAAGATTTACAACTTTTTTTTGATCAAGCCCCAATTCATACTTAGCATCTGATCTTGATTGACGCTTCTTTCCTGATGAAATAATAGCCTTTTCTTTCATATTTTCTTTCCTCTGAATTACCTGATTTCCTGATATCACATTGGGAGTCAAGAGTTTTTCTTGATCCTTCATTTTTCATCTCAAATTGACCACTTATTCTTCAAGTTATTCGATACAATTGACTTGATATTTCACTTTTCTATTCAATACATTGATCTCCCTTTTCTATTCTTCAATCTTGAGCTTATGCTCATCAACCTTTTCTGAGCTCTCTGGCCTGGAATACTTAAGGTTTTCGATTTCTTTCACTAGCTCAGACTTCTCTTCTTTCTGCTGTTGCATGCAGAGTTTGGAATCATGCACCACCTTGTTGGATTTATTTGTTTTTTCTCTCCAAACATCTATCTCTTCAAGATCTGCTTCTAATTCAGCTTCCATGTCAACTCTCCCTTCAATTTATTCTTCTTCTTTATCAGCATCGGTTTCTTCCTTTTCTTGAGCACTACCGACAATAGCCACCGTTGTATTTTCTCTATGATCTTTACAATTTTCAATCTCCTCAACCTCTTCAACCTTAGACTCATTTGAACTGCCTATTTCTTGTGAAATAAGATTCTTTTTCTTGAATAAATTTCTCTTGAACTACTTCTTCCCTTTCACATAGGCTGAATATTTCTTCTTGGGAATTTCATATTCATCTTCATCATTTTCTTATTGAAACTTTTTGGGGCACCTTGCGGCAAGATGACCAACTTTTCCACATCTAAATCAAGCAAGTGGAAGTTTTACTTTGAACTTTCCTTTTCCTATTTGAAGATTTGAGGAAAGGAATGACATTACCTCATCTGTCTCTTCTTCTTCCTGAGAATATTTAATGGTGAGCTTCTTCATGGCCTTAAATTCCACCTCTTTGTATTTCCCCTTTTCCACAACCTTGTTATAATAATTCCTCATTTCATATGCAACCATGGTACTATGAAAATTGTCCAGTGTCAGCTCTTTTAGATCTTTATATTCTAGTACGGAAAATTTTGGATTGAACCGAGGTGGAAGTTTCCTCAAGATGCGCTTTACGATCTTTATGTCTTCAATGACTTCTCCATGACCTCACATATCTTCCACAAAAATATTTACCCTATCAAATAATGCATCAATAGACTCATTTGGGTTCATTTTCAGATCTTCATACTTATTCCATAGAACTTGTAGCTTTGCCTCTCTGACCTTTGTATCTCTATCATATATATTCAAAAGATTTTCCCACATGGCATGTGATGTTTTAAATGACATCACCTTCGTATATATAGCATTGGATAGGGATCCCCATAAATCATTTATGTCCTCGGCGTCAGAATCCAATTCTCTTCACTCGGCTTCCAATAAAGCCCCACTGTTGATGTCAGCTATTATACCATGCATTGCTGTTGTGAACACATCCATTCCAAAAGATCAAAAGCAGTGTTGCATCTGATTCTTCCATAGCTGAAAATTTTTCCCGTCGAAGATCAGAATCCATTTATGATTAGTGACCTCCATTTGAGAGAGAATAACAGATATTAACCTTTCCCTCTGATACCAATTGTTAGGTCCACTAGGTTAGATACCCTGAGGGGGGGGGGGGGTGAATCAGGGTATGATATATTAAAACAACTGCCCCTATTGATCTTGTATTTCTGTTAAGCAAGACTCTCTTCTCTCTCTTTCCTGCAGTAGAGTATAAACAAAAACTAAAGCATGCACAGGACACAACAATTTTTACTTGGTTCACCCTCACCAGTCTACGTCCAAGGAGCATACACCGAAGATGTACCAATGTACCAAATCCACTAAAAGCACACTTCTATTTACAAAGTTCGGGATATATCACTTCTAATCCCAGGCTCACTGCCTTTATAATGTTTAGGGTCAGCTCACTTCTTTCCCAAGGGTCACTCCCTATTTCTCTCTCTCTGGCTCACTGCCGGTGGAGAGGATCACCTTCTTCCTCTTCCTCTACTCACTGATCTGGAAAGGATCCACTCACAGTTTATAAACATGTAGGTATCTTCATTATCACTAATTAATTTATCCTCTGTTGTATGTAGATGCTCTGTTGAATTCCAACTTTCACCCATAGATGAATCTCACTTTGCACTGAAGGTATCAGGCAATCTTCCAACTTTTAGGAAACCCTAAAATGACTGTCGTGCTTCAACCATACCTGGCGACCTTCTCCAATCCGGCACGCAAGTCTCGGCATGCAAGTTCAAACCGGTGCGAAAGTTCACCTCAACCACTTGCGCGACACTCCCTTCTTCAACTCCAAACTTGCGCGACTCACACCCTTTTACGCCCAAACCAATTTTGGCATGCAACCATCAACTGTCGCGCTTCTTCAAATCCTGGCACACAAGTGTCACCAAACCACTTGCTTGATTCCCCCTTCTTCAACTCTAAACTTGGGTGACTCATAACCTTTCTCAACCAAACCACTTTGGGCATGAAACTATCAACTGGCGCGCAACTTCTGAATATCTTTATACTTGCGCGACCATACCACCACTTGCGCGACCACACCACCTGCGCGACGGGAGCTCTGATTTTCTCTAAGTGTTGAACTTGCACTGAATGAGGAGGTTTATACCTCTATTTATAGGCTTTTAGACACCCTAAACTCCGACGTTCAAGTTTCCTCTCAGCGCGTAAGTCCAGCCGCCCTAGTCTCTGTCGCCCTAGTCACTTGCTCGACCAAACCTAAAACTTAGGCGCCCCTTTTTCCTTGTCTATATGTTGATGTTCTGATATTTAAAAACAAGTGGAGCACAAGTTTCCAAGCCTCCAAGACACTGGCACGCAAGTCCCTTTGCCAAAAACACTTTTCCCTATATGTCAATTTTGAGGTCCAAAAATTTGGAAAACACTGGAAAACAACGCCACCTTGTATCTTCTATTTTTGAACCGCCTCCAGATCAACCATTCCTTTTTCGATGTTATTGAATCAATCATGGATCTTTAACAACATCCCTTGAACTCAACATGCCAAAATGAAATCCCTTTTTTCAATAAATTTGTATGTCATGGTTTGCTTTGTCAACAAACACAACACAGAGGCCCACTTTTTCAACAAACACAATCACTTCAAAAATGCTTCAATGATACCTTGAAGGATTTTTTCCCAACAATTATTGTATGATGTTTGGTTATAGTCATTGGTTATGTGTTGTTTTAAATTTTTGGGTTGGTTATTGTTACATAAATGGATGCAATCATTACCAAAGTATATTATTGATACCCATGTACTAGTTTCCATCCTGTGGGTATCAGAAACACCCTTTGGGCCATGCCACGGACCGGGTCGGGTGTCGGGTTGGATGGAACTCTGGCCTGGTTCATGACAAGGCCCAATGCATATTCTCACTTATGAAGGAATAGAATTAAAACCAAATTTATCTTACTATGAAGAGCTTATCTAGATTCTGGACACTATGGAACATGTGTTGAGGAATCAGATAACTCTGCTGGTAAAGTTACTTTGGAAAAAATCATAAAATTGAAGAGGCAATGTGGGAATGAGAGGAAATTATGATGAAAATTTACCCAAATCCTTTTATTAGGTGACATTATTGAAATTTCAAGGATGAAATTTTTGATGGAGGGGGGAATATAACACCCCAAGATTTTATGGTATGTCTATTTTAAATTTAACATCATTAGTAGCTTATGTTGCACGCAAAATGAAGCTTAAAAGAATCACGATATACTATTAAATATTAACATAATCGTTGGAATAGTGATATGACCGTTAGAAATAATAATATGGACATTAGAATAATAACCTCACCTATGAGAGTATAAATAAAATTTAGGTATATCATAAATGAAAATATGATATATTTATATCATGAAATAAGTAAATAAATGTTTTAAAAATGATAAATTAAGTGTTGGTATTTTTGTGAAATGTAAATGTTTATTTAAAATTTTATAATTAATACAATAATTTAAAAGAAAATTTATTTTCATAAAATAAATTCATAAATTAATATTTTTTTTCATTATAATTATATGATAATTTTATGAGACCATAATTAATTTTTCAAAGTGTCATAAAATCAGTTATAATGTTAAAATCGATATTTTTCGAATAAATGATGATTTTATTTAAAGATTAAATTTCTCATATTTATAAAATTATTTTCATAATATGGAGTCCATTTTTAAAATCTACATGTTAAAAAATGGTTAGATTTTTTTCCTAAAATAGTTGATTTTTTTGATGAATAGTGAAATACAGTAATTTACAATATATAAAATTATAAGCCAAATAGATGAATTTTTTAGTTTTGGTTGGTGTATGGATGATTTAAGTACCATTAGTTCAAATTCACACGCACTAGTTACTGTAAATAGTCAAAAAAATCAACACTATTGATAGTCTTGTGCCAAAATAATAAATTAATGAATAAAATAATAAAAAACACCCATATCCTTTTCTGTAAATATCACCCCTCACCACCTCTTCTCCTCACACCTTATAAGACTTTTATCCTGCTTATATTCTACCCAATTCCTATCCCAAACCTCTTACCCACGTTCTGGTCTTACTGGTCTCACCAAAAGACCATTTTCAAGTGCCTTAAGGAGGTTCTTAAGGAGAGGACACTCAAGAGGTAAAACCCTCCCTCTTTCTTTTTACTGTCTTTTTTTATTGTACACTCCTCACCCCACATATAAAAAGTAACCTGATAAATACAATATCATACATATGATTAGATTTTGTTATGTTAATGTAATATCCATCATCAAGTCTCTTCTCTTCTCCTTTTATTCTAAAAATGAAAACATCTTCTATGAGGTGTCGATTCACTGCCTTTGTGGACAACAAGTTTTCATTTTTCATTACTACCTTCAAGGCTAGTCATAAAAAAAATTTTATGGTTAAAACAGATTATAATATGTGTATTACAAGTTATTTAATGTTTTGTAACTAGTATATAAACATAATATTAAATAAAATGATACAAGTTCGTGATGGTCGTAAAAACCGCCAAAATAAACTAATCATTTTTCATTAAAGTTTTATCTAATGAATTATCCTCATAACATATAAAAAAATGATATATGTTACCATTTAAACTTATTTAATTTCATTAATACTAAATAATTTTACTTCTGGATAAGTTATTTCCATTTTATGATGACTCCCATATTTATACTCAAGGGAACCGTCCATAAATCCATGAAACAAACGCTCAAAGAACAACAAAATTAAACATTATAACCCATAAAAATGGACATAAATGAACTTTATAAAATTATAATAAATGAAATATATTTTTAATAGGTTCTTAATTAATCAATTAATAAATCTAATTTGATTATCTAGGACATTAAGTACAAGTGTATAATGCTTTCAGACATAAGGTAAGAGTTTCTCATTTCACTTTTATTTCCATGAGATATGTCTTATTCACGACTTATTACTTGTGTGTGGTGTATGTATAATTCCCTTTGATATATCATATCATGAATCTATTTATCTTCATGGTATTCAATGTTTCATTTGATGATCATTAATTTTAAGGGGCATACAACTCGATTTTTTCATAATGGCAAGGGAATTCTTAACCCAATTTCCATTATTTGAGTTAAACATCTACTCCAATGATTATGTCATGTTATGATTATGTGTCAAATGAATTTTTATTATCTTAATTTATATTTACACTTGTTTTATGTGTATTTACAACTAATACACATAATTTATTTATTTGGTTAACGCTCACACTTTCTTTTAAAATACTCTTTTAAATGATTCTTTTTTTTAAATTTAAAAGATTTTTTTTAAACTTATATAGAATGATTTTATTTCCCCGCTTTCATGACACATTAATGTTTTTAGGAATCCTTTATAAGTTTACAAGGTTATTTACAAGTAAAATGTTTTCTTTTATAATTGCGCGTCCTTTTAAATAAATGATTCCAAAGTAAAAAAGGGTATTTATCTCAAGAAAATTTCAATGATTTTGTTAGAGTATTTTCATTTATGTCAAAAACCTCTGTTGAATCTTATGTTTAATTGAAATTAATCTCTTATGATACCATCTTCCATATTTTATTGAATTTTTTATGAACATTTTGATTGGGTATGTACTATCTTGATACCATTCTCCATATTACTATGGATGGTTTATGATTATGTTTACTAATTAGAAAATTATTTACATTTAATATACTAGTTTCAATATGAATGTAATGTTGATTATGCTTCACCCATTTCATATGTAGAATGAATTGGACTTATTAAGTGTTATGAGGGGATCGCTATAGCCCCTTGATGCATCATTAGGTCTCATGAGACAAACTAGACTGGGTTTTGGCCAAGGCCTTACCCATTTATGTAGACTTATTGTCCAAGGACTTGATGATATGTTTATGATGTCCCATATTATGCATTCCCTCATTATGAGATTAGTTATTGATAATCCATGTGATTATTCAACTAGTATAATATCCATGGGTAAGTATCATTTTCATGTGATTATTTATATGGCATTGTTTGATCATATTTTATTCCAACTATATTATGTTCAAGATTATATTTTAATGGAATGAGTTTTTAGTTATTCACCTTGCCTATTATTTATAATTATTTATGATAGCTTCTGCTATGCTTACCCATACTGAGCATATGAGATCACCCCTTTATTATGTTTTATTTTTTCCCAGGATGCCAAGATGTATATTATGATTGACATGCAGGGATAATATAGGAGAATAGGGGCGTCTCCAATGAAGTTACTATGTTGTATTTCATTTCAAGTTATAATTTAATAATTATGTTTGTATCTAGTTTTCCAAAGAAACTAAACTTTTCAGTCCTTTAGGATGTGATTCCTTGTACTTAGTGCCAATGTAATAAAGTAAGGCACTGGACCCGGGCTACTGGGGTTGGGGTCTTTACACTTACCCCTTTTTTCATGACTGATTGAACTAAACAAATATCTCCTTGATACCAAGATTTTTATTGAGATCCTACTTTAGTAGAGCCCAGTTAGGGTTCGAGCGAGAGTCATAGAGATCGTTGGAGCTCCCTCCCTCAAGAACCATCCTCTATTATAATTTCATAATTATAAATATATTTATATCATAATATATATTTATATAATTATACACACACACACACACACACATATTTAATAAATTAATATATATATATATATTTAATAAATAAATATAAATATAAATATAAATATAAATATAAATATAGTATATATATTCATCATTTAAATATATTAATTGTAGTTTTATAATTATTTAAATATATAATTATTTATTTATAATTATATTAATTCTTTTAAAAAAATTATATTTATTTATTTACTTAGAAAAACATAGAACATGGTGTCTATGGACCTAAAAATTTTATTATAAAAAAGAAAGTACAGGAAAGGGAAGCAAGGTTAACAATTTAAAAGAAACATCACCAACATTTATGTCACATTCAACTCCTTTTAATTCTGCCACCCCTTCCATGAGAGACACCTCATCCCATTGGGTGTCAGACACTTTTTCAGTGTTTGGGAACCTACTAGTATCCCTCCTAATCATCCATGTATGGTGATTCATCTTTCTCATTAGGTGGCTGAATTCTAGTTCCATTAACCATGCCAAATTTTTTATGAAATACTTACTTACTATCAAATATATTTAAGATATCAAGTAATGATAATTTATTCATACTGGGGCCAGAGACTGATGGGGTACCCTCAGTCACCTTTCCTTCCAAAGTTCCACCAATAGCGGGACCAGCCACTGCATCCTCAAGATCAGCCCGTTGATCATGTGGTTCAAAATATTGCCCAATCAAACCATGCCTAGACATAGGTTAAGGAGTCCTGAATTTCCTAGAAGCGAATAACTGAAATCTATCCCCATCCATAAGGGTGTACACTCCTTTACTTTAGGTGGTAATAGAATGATGAGAAAATTTCCCCTTCTTGGCCACTTTTTCCCTAGCATCAACAGAATCAACCATTTTTTTTAGCATCGTAGGAGATCCTACTCCTAGGCTTCCCAATAGAGACCTCTTTATCATGTACATGAGAAGAAACATTAGATAGATTACCACCTTTAGGGTAACTTAATTTTGGATCAAATACCACAGGAGGGCCACTTGTAACCACATTGGATCTTTCTAGCTCACTTGTGTAGGTATCAATAGGTTCATTCACTAGCCCCAAATTGTGTCAACAAATGCCTTCCTAGTGAGGGATTACTCCCAAAATAATGCGCACGGGCTCCTCTATAAGAATAAAAACCAGTCACACTCACCTCTATACCCATCCCCTGAGACTCTTGAGTGAATGATTTAATTTTTGATGGAATTTCAGCATCTATTCTCTACTTTCCCTTGTGAGACCTTAAAGAAATTAATTGTTTCTACATAAACTATTGGTCAACCAATTCTTGAGCATAGTATTCATCAATAGGTTGATTATCCAGTGCTTCCTCACCCAATACATCACCAAACACATGGTTGTTATCCAGATTTGTACTGTCCATACTCTCTGCCAGACAGTTCCCAACCAGGGAGTCCTTAATAGAGATCCTATCTCATATACCAGAACCTCAAGGTTGATGAGCTCTATTAATTTCAATAGTTCCTTTTGTTGTTTCAGTTGCCTCAAGCCTCTTTCCAGACAAAGGAGGAGTACCAACATGAATTTGTCTAGTTGCCTGGGGAATATCTGACACCACAAGTCCCTGTTCACCTGAACCATCCCCAACATCACCACTATCATGGACCACAACATTCTGTTCACTTTCAAACTTAAAACATCAGTATTTGACTTTTGTTTCCTCCTTCAAACAACAATATAATGACCATATTTTAGGTAGAAGGAACAAACTATGGCCCTTCATCAAGAGTCCAAAGAATGACCTATTATTTTTCACTCAGATTAGAATGCCAACAACTTCTCATAAGCAATATGCAAAGTCAATTCATCATATTCATATAATAAAACCACCCTATTAGTAAGAGTATGATTGAGATCCACCTCCACAAGAACATGAGAAAAATAACCATACATGTCCTTATTTGTTTCTTTGTCCATATTGATGGGCACATCAATTGCAGAGGCAATACCAAACAATATGTATAGATGTCACATAACCCAATTTAGCTAGAAGATCTTAACCTAGACCCATTCAAAGAAGTTTTTTACTTCAAATGATTTGAATTTTAAACTCCATTCATAAATGATCAGTGATCCAAGGTTCGACAAAACCATACCGAAGCCCCATTCTTGTTGTTCCATCTCCTCATTCGGGAAGAGTATGTGAAAGAATTCCCTTCCCAAAGGGATACATTTCCAATCGAAAAAACCCCAGATCGATGAAAACTATTAAATCCGATATGGGGTTTTCTATAAATGGTCATCATTCAAGAGAATAATTTTAGCGATTATTGAATGTAGGAAGGACTCAATTCAATCAATAATCGCCTCCTTTCTTATGAAAACACACGCAACATTAACCTTTTTAACAAATCGACCAACATTAGAAGTCTGATTCGAGGAGAAAAGCCTATGATTTATATTTTTACCTTCATTAACAACCTGAATATGGTGTAAAACATCCTGCTCCTCTCGATCCTTATCCCTTATAGCAAGAGCGCATCCACTAGCAATTAGATCCGCGGTCTCCACCGCATCATCCCTCGAGAAATCCATGAGCACACCCCAAAAAAACCTCAATCGCCATTGAATCTCTAGAGAGAGAAACCCCTAGGAACCGACCCCATTTCTACCCTATATTTATTTATTTATTTATAATTATAAATATATAATTTTATAAATATAGTAAATATACATTTATAAATATATTTATTTATAAATATTTATTTAAAAATATGTTTTTAACATTATTAATGAATATATAATATTAAATACACGAATGTTAAAAATGAGTGAAATGAATAATTAAAAATGAGTAGACTGTAAAAATATTGAAAAAATTGATAAGGTTATTAATTATACAAATTATTAAAAAAATAAAATATAGATATATATTGAAAAGAAGATGAATAAATATTGAAAATATTAAAACATAGTAAATAAATATGTATAAATAAATAATAGAAAATGATTAAATTCCACAAAAAATAAAAAATAAAAAATAAAAAATATTAAAAATGAATAAATAATACTAACTGTAATAATATTAAAAATAAATAAATAAAACTTACTGATTAAAACCATAATATATTAAATATATTATATTACTAAATGAAATTATAAAATGAATATTAAAATTTGAATAAATTACATAATATTATGTGTATGTGTTTCTATATAAGATTTCATTAATTACAAAAATATTTTTGTGTGTGAAATTAATGTATATATATATATATATTTATACAAGTTTGATATATGTTAAATTGAACAATGATATATAATATGTCGCATCTAGTAATAAAATAAATAATAATAAGAATTAATAAATTTAAAAAATTAATAACTATTATTAATTATATAGATAATTTCAAAAAAGTAAAAATAAATATTTATATATGTTAATGAATATATATTAATTATATAAAATACAACCATATTAAAATTATTAAATGTTAATGAATACACATGTATAAATAAATGTTGAAATATGGATAAAATTACAAACATATTGAACAAAGAAAAATTGAAAATGAATAAATTACAAAAATATAAAAAAACAATTAAGATTATTAATGAATAAATAATATTAAAAATGAATAAATTTGAAAAAATATATTAAAAATTAATAAATAGTATATATTGAATAAAAATATAAAAAATGATAAAATTTACTAATTAGAAACATAATATATATTAAATATACTATGATAATAAATATAATTCTAAAATGAATATTAAAAATTGAATAAATTATATAAATATTATGTGTGTGTGCGTTGTATATAAAAATGCATTAATTCTGTATTTGTATGTGTGAAATCAATGTAACACCCATTTGATATATGTTACATTGAAAAATCAAAATACATTCAATTAAAAGTCCATTACTCGATATAATCAGTCAATATTTTTAATTAAAATCATTTTTTAATTATAAACCATTTTTCACTAAATATATGACTTATTTAATGTAAGCATAAATATTTTATATTATATAAATCATATTTTAGGAAATATTATATATATTGATATATATATATAGAAATATATATGAATATATTTCTATATTAGAAATATTAAATTTATTAATGTATGATTATGTGTAAAACCAATTAAAAACTAATAAGACATTAATATGTTTTTAATTATTAAATTTTATTCATTTTCTATATTTATATTTATTATATATTATTTAAATCTATTTAAAATTAATATATATATATATTAAGTTTATTCATTTTTATTAATAAGTATTTCATTAATAAATTTTTAATAATTTTGTAATTTATTAATTTTATATATCTATATTTAATATATATTATTTATTAATATTTATAATATATATATATATTAAAGTTATTAATAATTATTTAATTAATAAAATTTTTAATATTTTTTTAATTTATTCATTTTTAATTTTTATTTGTTTAATTATTTAAATTATTTAATATTTTTAATACTTGCATTTTTATTGGTTTATAATAAAAAAATGGGGCTATGGGTGGGCTAGGGCATGCAGATGGGTCAGGTCATGTTGAACCCGACCTGTGTTTGAGGTCGACCAAGCCCCGCTCAAGCCCATGGGCCCATATTTATATGTGTGGTGAATGAATGAAGATACCCATCCTTGCAGGAATCTTTTGAGCATAGGATGTGGTAAAATTGTATATAAAGAAGTGGACAGACATCTACTATTTCGATGTGGGACTCACGCATGTGATTGGGACCTTTATCAGCACTAGAAAATGCACTAATAAAGGTTATCATTTATCAATGCTTAAAATAAAACGCTGATAAAGGATACCTCAATGTTTTTTACTAGTGCTGATAAAGGTTACCTTTATCAATGTTTTTTTTTCTAATGATGATAAAGGCCAACACTGTATATTGCGTGTTTTATAGTAGTGTAAGTGCCACAAACCAATAATATACCAAGAACCTCAAACATTCATGTGTGTTGCTCAAGGTGAAAATCACATACAATCATAACATCACAGTCCAAGGACATCAATCCCAGCTTTGGTGACTTGGACTTCTTACTTGAACATGTGTTTTCGATGTACTAAATTTTTGGTATATGAAATCTCAAATAGTAATATAATGATAAAATCAATGACATGATACCACTTTGTAATGTCCTGGTCTGAAGTCCACTCGATTGGTGCCCCGACCTGGTTCACCACAAGACCTCAAGAGTGCTTCCCTATATGCCAAAAGCTGTCAACTAGCAGTGGGGTTCTAGGGTCATACTATGGGTAGACTATACCCCCTGATCAGAGTGTGTAGTAATGGATAAAATAACAAAGTATCATATATCAATAATAAAAATTAGAACACATGATAAATAAAATAATCCAAATAGTAATAATATGAAATATGGAAGCAGTATAATCATACAAGGACAATCGCCATCGAGATAATCATATATACAAATAAATACCAAATAAAATAATAAAATAAAAGTATTAAAGGCACAACTACATCTTCAAGCCTCACCTTAAACCTGATCTTCAAACTCATCCAAATTGTCCAGTTGTATGATCCAACCCAGGGCCTCCACCCACCTGTTCTTGGAACAAGTGAAAGGTCTACTTGGGTACCCAAGTTCCATGGTCACCTAAGCAGGGTGTGAGTATATAAATAATTAACCACAAACATGGTCCCATACATAAATATTATAAACATTATATGTGCATGTGACATGTTCAACTAAAATAGATAAATAAACTGGGAAAAATAAATAACCACCATACTACCTTCTTTAACCATTATTAAGGTGGATATGAGCTATCATGATGATCTTGCCAACCATAACCACTTAGGACGACCAATTCCTACCCTGATACTAGTAATCGCTATAGATCCTCAAGCCCATGACCTTGATTGACCACATTTTCTTCAGCTAGTATTAGGGTGTCTCTGATCACATCACAATATTATAACAACCATATAAATACCAGATCCTAGTGTAACCTAGTTATCCCTCATATTCAGGCTCAAATAACCAATAAATCATCAATAATGGGTTCTCAGCTAAATCCTAGTAAAACCTGGGTATATCTCTAAACTCCAGGTGTAAATAATGGATCTAGGCCGATTCCCAACATCCTGAAAAATCACCAAACTAGAATATCCTCAATGTCACCTTGCCAAATGGTCGGATCCTAGGAATCCTGGGCATTTTGACTAGGAACATTTAGCATCAAAAGGCTTGATTAGCTAGATCCTAGGGATGACATAGGCATCACATCATAATAAAAGCAACCATAATAAACCCCCCAAGCCTGTAAGGCTGGATCCTAGACATACTAGGCACCCTAGAGACCCAAGACATTTGAGGCATCCTATATAAACCCAAGGTTGAATCCCAAAATCCTAAGAATTATTATATATCTCAACAACCAGATCTAAGGCATCACCATGCATCCATGATGACATCAACATTCCCAAGTAATATCACACCAGTATCATATAAGGCTTCAAAATTCAGATCCTAGGAAGTACCTCTAGGCATCCCCAAAGTCACCATAAAATCTCATCAGGCCCATAAGCCAGGTCCTAGGAAAGAGGTCTGGGAATCCATAGTTGCATTAAGAATAAATAAGTGAATGTATAATCACAAGGTATGGGTTGGATTAATGCCTAAACCCATCAACTCCATTCATATCCCCTTAGGTAAATTTCATCGGCACATGTTCTAAGGTGACACGCGGTACCATCTTTACCCATTCCAAAGTCCACCCTCTCGCTAGGGTTAAAAGTCACAAGGGAAGCTAAAAGGGTCTCCATGGGTCTCATAGATGCCTCTTTATTACCCTAGGAAAGTCATAATAGGGATATTTTCTAAATCCCATCCCCTTTCCCAGGTGTCCTAGGTGGCCCCGAACACCTAACCCGTTCGCCGGTCTTATGGGGTCTAACCACTTAAGTAGTCACATTTGAGTGGGGGGGGGGGACTTGACCCACTTTCATCTCAAAAATACTATTGACTATTGGTTATATCTCATGGAAAATCCCACATCCATTCCTCTCTATTCATATCGTATAATTTATATTCTCGACCATAGGTGGCTAGATGTCTAACCGATACATGAGGGTCCATCAGGGCCCTCGACACCTTGTGCATTTCAATCTCAGGATTTGATTTTTATTTAATGAATTAAACAATTTAAAGAGTATCTCCACCTAAAGTGGTGGGGATATTCATACTACATTCATATAAAAAATTTCACATTGCCAAAGGGTAGATGCATAAGGACCACCAATCTTAAACCAAATCAAACCACCTTTTTAAAGTAGCTCAAAAACTCCCATCGAATCTCACCAAGCATAATTGACCATCTTACAAAATACCTGACACTCTATATCATAACTAAACTACCAAATTAATTAATTATAATCAATTTATAATTAATCAAATAACTGCAAATATTTTTAAACAAATTAAAAAATTTCAATTTAAATAGGCATAAATGCCTAGAAGATTACCAGTCGACCTTGTCACACAAGAATTATGACCAACCGCTTGACAATGAACCACATCGTACTTCCAAACCAGAACCAGCTAAAATCCCTAGAAAACTATCACAAAAAACCCATTAATTAAATTTAATTTAAGTTCAAAATCTCTGAAAAATTACCATGATGACATACCTCAATGAAACGACATGCGATGAAGTGTGGACATCACCTCAGAATTCCATCCACACAAGAAGCACAAAATATCATTGATTCTTGGATGATTTTACCATACTATAGTGGAATCAACATCAAATCCCTAAACCGAGAAGCTAGAAATTAGAGGAAAGAGATAGGGAGATCCAAGAAGGATACCAGAGTCAAAGACACACCTTAAATCACTAAAGAACTACTTCAAAAACTACCCTAAATCAAGGGGGAAGAAGGAAACAATGTGGGAGGGCTCTGATGGGTTAAATGTGAGGAGGATAAAGTAAAATAATGGGTTTAACTCTTAAAATCAATAGTGGAAAAGTGGTTTTTCTCACTTTTAATGAGTCCCATGGTTTGGCCGCACAGTTTTTCAAACTGTGTGCCAACCGTGTGGATGAAATTGTCTCAATCCCTACAAACCATATGATTTGGTCATGTGGTTTACCAAACCATGTGCCAACCATGTTGGTGGCTCTTTAACCCTCTACAATATTTCACATGGTTTATCTACAACCATGCACAAACTGTGTTCCAAGAAACCAACCCAAACTAAGCCACACAGTTTCTTTTACAGCCTCACATGATTTCCTTAAAACCTTGTGCTAATTATGACAGAAAACCATGAAATATAAAAATTGAAATGAAACTCCCCTTTCATAAGGGTACTAGAAATTTTTTATTTAAACCATGCAGCACAAACCGCTCACCCTTTTCAGAGCTCCCCAAAACCCTTGAAACTCACTCGAAGCCCCTGAAACTCACCCAATATAACTTTTGAGCCTCATTCCACATCTAAAAAAATCACTTTAAGATATTGAAACTCTCAAAATTCTATATTTAATCTCTGATCAAAATTTGACCCATCTAGTAATTGAAAATTCAAATTCGCTCAGGGATTTTCAGCTCATATGGGCATGAGGTTTTACAAACATGGTCATGGCCTTAGAAAAAAATAAAACACATAGCTGAGATTTAACCCCATGACTTCTTATATATTTCATTTAACACTTTACATCTAAGTTTAAATAGACTATATATATATGTATGTATATATGTTTGTATATATGTATGTATATAAAATTTTGTATAATTATAATTGGTGTACTTTTAAAAAATAAAAATTATGGTGTCTCCTCGAACCTAAGACCATGGTTCACATCAATCATGGTCATATGTGTTGAAAGAAAGGATTACATCCATGGTCCATATGGATCATGGATGTATTACCTTCACATATGTTCTTTGTGTTCTCATACATGCCTACCACCATAGTCCTTGTTTTACCATGGAGGTAGGTGGCCTATGACCAAGGTCCTTATTTGACCATGGCGATAGGAGGCCTAGGGCCATGACTCTTATTTGATCATGGCCATAGGCTACCCTAAAACCATGGTTTTGTAGACCATGGCTATAGAGGTGTGGTTATATCCCAACTTTTCACTAGTGTGAGTTTGTTTTTATTGATTATAATCAATTTTTTATTAATATAACATCATTTTAATTATATTGGATTTATTTCCATTGTAAATAAAAAATAATCTTTTATTTTTTTCTTTAATTTTCAATGCTCTTTTTTCCTTTCAATCAATTTAATTTATATAAACCAAACTAGGTCTGAGAGATTGGTAATATTCCTTGTTTTTACCTTAGATTTACCTTACACTATTTCTATTGTTCTTATAACAACTTACCTTAGCTAGGATTAATATATACTACCAAAAATAAAGAATATGGTAGGATAAGTGAGAGGAAGATGCTTACTCTCATAGATTTATGTTCTTACTAGCTTTTTTTCTTGTGTTGGAAGAATATGATAAATTTGATAGTGTTTGATTTTGTTTTAAAAAAAGTGTTCCTTTTTCCAAAAATTTTCATAAAATTGAAAACATTAAAAAGATACTTTCATAATTTTATTTTACATTTCAGTCGTAAGATTATGTAAAAAAAACAAGACTACTCATTAATCTATAAACTAAAAACTCTTCTATATCTTATAAATTATAAAACATTTAACTCTCAAAACACTAAACCATAATTTTTTTCCTTGAAACCTTAAATCATAGATGCACTATCTAAAGACATGAGTAGTTGTAAACACTTTAAACAACTGAGCCTTAGTATTTGGTGAAATCACACACTATCAGGCCTATATCATGTATATCCCATATTCTTAATATGATGTATGAAACACATATTTCCTCTATAGGACAATATTAAAATCCAACCACCGACCTTTTTCCAATGGTCTAAGATCCATAAATCCACAATAAATCATAACATCCAAACCACATGTGTGTCGCTCGAGGAAAAAATCATATCCAAATGTAACATTAGAAACCAAAACAACAATCCCATATACCTAGTAACCTGGATTTCTTGTTGGAATAGGTGTTCTCAATGCACCATCCTAACACCCATCATAGTATCTAAAACATTTCAAAAATATCTGATATACCAAATCCCAAAATAATACAATAATAAAAGTTATAATACCACTTTGTAATTTCCCACCACCCTGGACCACTTTTCGGTGCTTGGACCAATGATCTCCACTATACCTCAGGTGCACCTCCCTGTACATTAGAGGTTGGTGACTAGTAGCGAGGGTTTAAGGTGGTACTGTAAGAAGACTATACCCCTTGTATTAGAGTGTGTAATATTAAATAAGAAACCAAATACCATACTTTATATGATAAACTAAAAGTGGAAGCAATAAATATAAACAAATATGAACAATAAATGAAATTAAGTAAAGGCTCTAACAACCAACCCATACGTATAATAGACCACCCATTGGTCTATTTATATATACATAACAAAATAAAAGAAATTAAAGATGTTGGCTCCATCACATCCTAGAGCCATACCTCATCCCAAGCTCCATGCACACATCTGAGCCATCCCACTCAATCAACCTAAGCCTCATCCTAATATGTACCCACAACCAAGTGAATGTCTACTAATGTACCCATGTGTAGTGACAAACTAGGTAGGATGTGAGTACAAAACTCAACAGAGAACCACCAACATGATCTTATACTAACCATAATATTCCAAGATATGTGTATGTGATAAGCTTAGCTAAATTAAATAAATAACAATAGAACAATAATAAATAAAACCAAAGTCAATCCCTAGACCCCTAACCTTGATCGACCATACCTATTTCAACCAGTATTGGGTTTTCTTTGAGAACATTGCATGATCATGAAAACCATAATAATAACCCGGGCTCCACTTTCATGGAATCCCCAACCATAGTATTAGAGGCCTCCCTTATGGGATTCTTCTTTATAATTCATCACAAAGAACCCTTTATAAGTGTCTTCTCATCAAGAAAATATTCCCATAAGTATCAAAAATATCCCCTATGAGAGTTTTCTCATCAAATGAATATGCCCATATGTATCACAATCCCAAATCCAAGCTCACTCTGGTATACCAGACTGGCCATGGATCAACAGATAACTGGACCTTGGATGATATGAGGCCCCAAGACCCCATCATGAGGCCCCCGTGGGGCTATCACATTACATTCCACCTTTAATGTCCCAAATACAAATCATAGAATCTATAATCATATACTAAGATCCTAATCCAAGGCAGATCCCATCCGTATTTGGCTCTAAATCATGGAAGCCCATCATTGTAACTGACTCCATATCCATGGTAGCCCAACTGTATCATAACTACTCTGAGGGAACATCTAATAACCTACCATAAATAATTAAAACAAGATTCTTGGAAAAAAATACCACACCCAACACCACTATATATATATATCCTCAGGCTCACAAGTCCAGTACGAGTTCTATAGTGACACCCGCTACCATCTCACATGACCCTCTTAGGGTCGGTCTACCAACAAGCCACCCACTGGGTCCCATCGGTCTTAGTATAGTAGAGGAACCCTCACTTGGGTCCTTGGTCCTAACTATGGTCTCAGGTCAACAACTGATGCTCTTGAACATTGTATCCCTCAATATCATCATCATTAGGGTAGCGAAACCTTTCCAGCTACACAGGCTCTCTCTATAAGGGAAATAGTAAAGAGATGGCCCACAACCCATCCTAATCCTTAAGTTCACTCTGGGATAGTACACTCACCTGAACTAATTTTGGCCTACCTAATATATTTACAACTAGGCCTTGTAACATCATATGGGAGAGGGTCACTCATCCCACTGTCATCTTGACAAGTTGAACAACTTGAAGTACAAAAATAGGGTCCTCTATGGCCTGTACAACCTAGGATCCCTATCACACCCTCACCTCTAGTTTAAGGAAATGTAAAACCCCTACACATGGAATAAGGAGTATCACTATATTATTCCACACCACTTAAGAGGTTTGTAGGCCACTTGGTATCTCAAGAGTCCCAGCCTCGGCCATCGGCGACTGGGACACAAAGCTAGCATACATGGGTTGTTTGTGAACCTTGGAACTCATTCATTTGATACATTCAATTTAAATTAATTAAATCATTTAATAAGGGTCCTCACCTATGATGGAGAGTCTTAACGTCACATGACATAAAATCAAAACACAATTTCCATAGGGAAAGTACACAAGACCACCTACCTCATATAAATCTTTTCTAATTACATCTAAGGTATGATAATATCGACCAAGGCCCATCTAATCTTGTCCACAATCAACCAGCCCCATATCAACATACCAAGCCCTTAACTCAAGCCAAAAAATAATTATTAATTAATTATAACATTTATAATTATTCAATTAATTAATTTCCAACTCCGTATAAAGTTGAATAAGTCAACGGGTTATTATGACACACTGGATGTCACGACCCGTCCTCGGGGCTCGTGCCGTGACTACCCCAAGCCCACCTTCCATAGGCCAGGGGATGGCGACTAGCACTAAGGCGTAAATCCTGGTAAAAAGGGAAGGCATTTCCATTGAAAAGTAAACAAACACCACAGAGTAAACAAGCAGTAGAAGTAAACACTAAGTAAAAGCTGGTACAAGAGTAAGTGCGGAAAAGTAAGTGAGCCAGTATACAAACCCAAACTGAAAGTAAAGTACAACTGGAATGGGAAAACAGCAACAGAAAAGTAAAGCTGCTACGCCGAGCTGTCCACTGGAAATCCCACCTGAACGGTGGGTACAGATAGCTCCACTGCTCCTCGGGTCCCGCCGTCCGCTCCGAGTATGTCCCGCCCAGTGGTCCATCTCCAGGTACCGTCCTGCTCTGCAAGCCTCAACCACAATCAACGTTGTTCGTCGTCTGCAACCAACACAACGTAGTGCGGGCATAGCCCATGCAGGGGTGAGTATAAGCTACTCAGTAGGGACCCCGAGACCCCCGAAGGTCTCCCAAAATCCACAAAGGATAAAACACAAAGGAAAGATACAATCACGAAGTAACAACTGACACTGCTTAGGTATATGCCCATACATATACCTAAGTCATCAATTCCAATACGCTCCAACCTACGAGCCCAAGTACAACCCAGTCCACACAGGAAAGTATACGTATTCCACACAGGAAATCAAAACGTAATCCACACAAGATAGCACAACACAATCCACACAGGAAAACAAACAGGATTCAGCTCACACAGGTATACTTCTTCGAAGACGATAGAGATGATCACTGATCCATCTAACTCGTCGGACCCACAAAGGATTGATAGGTACTAACCCCCGCAATGACCCACACAGGATCGATAGGAAACTAACCCCCGCAAAGACCCACACAGGATCGGACCCACACAGGATCTGTAGGCGCTGGCTCACACAGAACCGCTGAGCGCTGACCCACACAGGATCGGACCCACACAGGATCGGACCCACACAGGATCGGTAGCACTGATCCACACAGGATCGCTAAGTGCTGTAGTCGTCATCGTCGAATCCACTGAGGATCTCTGCACAGTCGTCGTCGTCACAGTAGCAGTCGCAGCCAGCTCTAGGGTTCCCGCACACAACAAGCTCGTTCGGGAGGGTCCGCTCCACGAGCCGAGAGGCTGATACATCAACTGACACATAGTCCAGAGTTGATGTATCCAAAATTTCCGTATCGTCAACAGGAACTCAACGTCGCAGACGGCGCGTCAATCGGACGCCCGGTCTGAGAGTTATTAGCTTTTTCGTCCCAGGGGCCCGGTTGATTTTTAAGGAAAAACCAACCCAACCGTACTCCACCTACGTCCAAACCTCGGGTGGAGTAAGCCGAAAGATCCGTCTCACTAAGAGGAATCCAAAAAAGTCGACGACACGTCAATCGGACGTCCGAAGCTTAAGATATGAGCGTTTCCGCTTCGAGGGTCTGGTTGGTTTCATATACGAACCAACCCGGCTGAACCCAAAGTATTCCAAAACCTTGAGTGCGATATACCGAAACGACCGTCTTATTCTAAGGATCATGTATCCACTGACGGTGCATCGATCGGAGGCTTGTAGCTCAAGTTATGAGCAAAATACCAAAAAGGTCCGGAAATGGGGGTTTCAGGCCCGGACCAACCCGGCTCGAGACCCCCCCGGTCGGTCTGAACCGGCGGCCCAGTCCGGCGACCCGCGCGTTGGGCGCGTTGGTCGGTTGCTCGGCCAAAACGCCCAAGCCATTTTGGCTAGCGCGGGGGGGGGGGGGGGGGGGGGCTGCCCCCCCAGTTTTCTGTAACCACGACCCCTTAATTGGGGCCGCATTGATGGACGACCGGGGGATTCAATTCCCCCGGCTTCTCCCTGTCCGACCGGCCCGACCAGGCCGGCCGATTCCTGCTCAATAGGACCGGCGATGGCTGGTCCCCTTCCAGCTCCGACGCCGGCGGCCCGGTCCGGCCGCCGGTCACCTTGCTCCGCCGCGGCCCCGGTACCGGCCGCGGTATTTTCGGGTGTCTCCGACGCGGCGCGATGGCGTCGCGTCCTTGTGTTAATTCGCGGCGCGGCGCGATGACGCCGCGTATTTCTTGCCGCATAAACCCGCGCGGTGCGACGACACCGTGCCACTTCCATATCGAACCAAAAGAATCCAATAGGAATAATAAGGAGGTGGGTCGACCGTGTTTGTGTGGTCCGGCCCCCGTCACGTTAATCGATAACAGTTGGTTAAAATTTCATGAAGAAATTCAGGGATGTAAACACGAACAAATTAATTAATTACAATCCCCTACCTCGGTTTCAAGAACGGTGCTCGTCAACGAGCTGCGGAAAACGAGCGTCGTGGAGGTCGAGCGTCACGGAAAACGAACATCGATTCCGTTGTCGTCGAGGTGTGTCTGAAGAGGAAACGTCGTTGGAGAAGTTCTCCACGTTCTTCGGCAGAGATGTTATTCGTTGAAGAACGGTGTTCTTCGTCGGAGATGTTCTTCATTGAAGATGAAGAAGATCTTCACGCTTCCCAAAACCTCTCCCGTGGCATAAACTCTAACATTAATAAAATAAGCCCATGTTTTAATTTATTAACACAACTTAACCTTTTGAATTTCAAGAGTTTGAAATTCAATTAACCACACTTAACTCACCTCATTAAAATACAGAAGTTATCTTAATTTATGGTGAGTTGAGAGGAGTTGAAGAATATGAAGGGGTGGGGTTCGTGTGGGCCCCACCACCCTCATAACCTCCCTAGGGAGGTTGCGTAGTTTCCCAACTTCCACCCATAGCCTTAAAACACAAAAAGGAAAAATAAAAATTGTAGAATAAAAATAAATTAACTTCCACAATTTTTATCATCCACACCCGTGATAACGCAACTCTAGAACAGGAGTTCCTAAGAAATTACCGGTGTTGCGGTTCCATCGGTGCCCTCAGAATTCGATTCCGGGAACCGGTTCAAAAGTTAGAAATTTCCGCTCGTTCGTTCACTGAACGTACCCGAGCTAAACTTTGGATAGAAATTCCGGGCACACCGGGCCTCGGAATCAGGTGCCGTCTGAAACTGCGTTCTTGTAAAATCCCAAAGAAAATTAAGAAAAAATTTCCCTTGAATTTTACAAGTCTTTACATTACTCTAACCTTAGGGCTTTACGTCCCCGTAAAGATACATCGAAAACTAGGGAAACAAATGAGGGTACTGAGCACGCATCTGAGCCTCCCGCTCCCAAGTGCTCTCCTGGAGGTTCCCGTGCTGCCATCTGATGCGCACTATAGGAATCAACCATCCACGTAGGACCCGCTCCTATCGATCCTTGATCTCCACTGGGACCTCCGCAAAAGTCTCCCCATCATCAACGTCTAGCTCCCCATGGTCAATGATGTGCGTCAGATCGTGCACGTATCTTCTCAGTTGAGATACGTGGAAGACATTGTGCACCTGGTGCAACTGAGGTGGTAGAGCCAAGTGATAAGCCACCTCACCAATCCTGCTGAGGACCTGGAATGGTCCGATGAAGCGTGGATACAACTTACCGCCTCGGCCAAATCTCCATAATCCACGTCGAGGTGAGACACGCAAAAAGACGTGGTCGCCATCCTCAAACTCTAGTGGCCTCCGCCTCCTGTCAGCATAAGACTTCTGCCAGCTCTGAGCTGTCCTCATCCGCTCCTGGATAACCTGGACCTTCTCTGTCGTGGCCTGGACCATCTCCGGTCCCACAAGTGCTGACTCCCCAGGGTCTGTCCAGCACAAAGGATATCTACAAGGTCGGCCGTACAACGCCTCGTATGGTTCCATCCCGATGGTGGAGTGGTAGCTGTTGTTGTACGCGAACTCCACCAAGGGTAGGTGGTCCTCCCAGCTACGACCAAAGTTGAGGACGCATGCGCAGAGCATGTCCTTGAGAGTTTGAATGGTCCTCTCCGTCTGACCATCCGTCTGAGGGTGAAAGGCTGTGCTCAGACATAGCTGCGTCCCGAACGCCTCCTGCAATCCCTTCCATAGCCGGGAAGTAAAGCGAGCATCTCGATCGGAGACGATAGAAGATGGCACACCATGAATCCGTACAATCTCCTGAACGTAAAGTCGTCCCAAGCTCTCCACTGATCCCTTCTCTCTGATGGGTAAGAAGTGAGCCGACTTGGTGAGTCGGTCGACAATCACCCAAATGGAGTCGTGACCTCTGGAAGTGCGTGGAAGTCCAGTCACGAAGTCCATAGATATTTCGTCCCACTTCCACTCCGGAACCTCCAAGGGCTGTACCAAGCCTGCTGGTACCTGGTGCTCAGCCTTCACCTGTTGTTAGGTGAGGCATCGAGAAACGAACTCTGCCACAACCTTCTTCATGCCTGGCCACCAGTGCTGTCGTCTGAGATCCTGGTACATCTTCGCCACTCCAGGATGTACCACCAAGGGAGAAGTGTGAAACTCTCTCATCACCTCCTCCCGTAAAGCAACTGGTACCAAGGTACGTCCTCTGAAAAGGATGTCGTGCTCTACTCCAAAGGAGAAACCATCAGGTGCCTGTCCTGAGGATATCTGTGCACGCCGCGTCTCACAGTTGGTGTCCCCACGCTGTGTCTCTATGACCCGCTGTGGTAGTGGAGGAGTGAATGTGAGAGACTGAAGGAAGGCTTCTCCATCTCTATCCATAAAGGATATCTGCAAAGCGGCTAGCTGCTCTGTCGCCTCCTCAAGTAGCTGAATGCCCGTCCTCCTGCTGAGAGCATCGGCTACTACGTTTCCCTTCCCAAGAGTATAGACTATCTCAAAGTCATAGTCCTAGAGGAACTTGAGCCATCGCCGCTGTCTCAGATTCAGATCCTTCTGAGAGAAGATGTATCTGAGACTCTGATGGTCAGAAAAGACTCTAAAGCGCTCGCCCATCAGATAGTGTCGCCATGTCTTCAGAGCGAAGAACACTGCTGCTAACTCCAGGTCATGGGTAGCGTAGTTCTGCTCATGTGGCCTCAACTGACGTGATCCATAGGTGATAACTACCCGATCCTACATCAGGACACAACCGAGTCCGGTCCCTGATGCATCGCAGTAGACTATGTACCCTACTCCCTCCTCAGGCAACCTCAAGATAGGTGCACTGGTCAATCTCTATCTCAGCTCCTGGAAGCTCTACTGATATCTTTCTGACCACACAAAGGGTTTCCCCTTCTTCGTCAAATCTGAGAGTGGTGCCGCAACTCTGGAGAAGTCTGGCACAAACCTCCGGTAGTATCCAGCTAGTCCCAAGAAACTCTGCACCTCCGTCACGCTCCTGGGTGGCTCCCAAGCTAGCACTGCCTCGATCTTCGCAGGATCCACTGCAACTCCCGCCTCAAAGATGAAATTTCCTAAGAAGTGGACCTCACGTATCCAGAACTGACACTTCGAGAGCTTACCATAAAGTTGGTTCTCTCGGAGTGTGTCTAGTACAACCCGCAAGTGGTAGGCGTGATCCTCCTCAGTCGTCAAGTAAATCAAAATGTCGTCGATGAAGACCACGACAAATCGATCGAGGTATGGCTGAAATATCCTGTTCATGAGGGCCATGAACACTGCTGGAGCATTGGTTACGCCAAATGGAATAACCAAGAACTCATAGTGGCCATACCGACATCTGAAGGCCGTCTTCTGCACGTCCTCGTCACGAACTCTGAGCTGATGATAGCCTGACCTGAGGTCTATCTTCAAGAACCACCGTGCTCCCTTGAGCTGATCGAAGAGGTCATCAATCCTCGGTAGCGGATACTTGTTCCTCACTGTCACCTGGTTCAGGCGACGATAGTCGACACAAAGTCGCAAGCTTCCGTCCACCTTCTTGGCGAACAAAATCGAGGAAGCCCAGGGTGAAACACTGGGTCGGATGAAACCCTTGCCCTGCAAGTCCTCCAACTGTACCCGTAGCTCTTGAAGCTCAGCGGGGGCCATCTGATATGCTGGAGTCAATATCGGGGCTGTCTCGGGGTACAGATCAATATAAAAGTCTACCTCTCTGCGAGGAGGTAGCCCTGGAACGTCGTCGGGGAAAACGTCCGCAAACTGATCCAACACTACAGAAAAACTAGGAATCCGCACGTCAACTGCTCCTAGGATGAGGCTATCCAACTGATGAGTGATGGTTTGTCCTCTCCTTTGTGGAAGTCCATCCTGTTCTGCAAAGGCTCCCTTCTCACCGGTGAAGGTGAACCTACTCCCGTCGGTGCGTACACATCGCACCTTGCGCCTAATACAGTCAATCTGTGCATGGAATGTAGACAACCAATCCATGCCCAAGATGACGTCGTAAGGCCTCGACGCTGCTACAAGAAGATCCCAGCCGAAGCTCTCGCCTCCTAGAGTAAGCTCACACTGCCGGCACCAGTGCTTAATCGTCGAGTCTGCTCCCGTAGGAGTCTCTAGCCGTAAGGATCGAGCCAACGGCTCTATCGGAATCTCCGAGCTCCGAACAAGGGCAGCGGCTATGAAAGAGTGACTCGCTCCTGTGTCTATAAGTACTGCAGAAAGGGTGGAATAGACACAGATAGTACCTCGAATCATCTCGGGCGCGCCGTGGTCGTAGGCCTCTGCTGCCTGGAGCCGTTCCTGTCTCTGCTCGCCAGCTCCCTGTGGTCAGGGTGGACCTCCTGGTGGTGGTGGTGGTAGAGCCTCAAAGCGTCACCCAACACCTTCTGCTCGGCCAGCTCCTCTGCCTCGTCCGCCTCCTCCCTGCGGACCGCCACGGTCGACCCTCTGCCTCTGCCTCGGTGGTCCCTCAACCGTCTGCTGCTCCTCGGCACGGCGGGTCGGGCAATCACGAGCCATGTGGCCCTGCCCGCCGCACGAGTAGCACTGTCTGCCTCTCGAAAGACTGGCTCTGCGCTGTGTGCCCCGCACTGCTGAGCCAGTGTCCTGAGGTCATCTTCCTGAGGGTCTGGTCTGCCTGGACCCAAGAGTCATCCGTCGACTGCCTACTGCAGAAGACTCTGCTACGTGCCTCCCTGCAGTGGGTCTCAGCGCTGGTGTAGACTCAGCAAGAAAGCTCTCGATCAAAATGGCCTGCTCCAGTACTCCTGTCTGAGTCGGAATGCTGAGGGAGATCGGCGATTCCCTGATCTTGTGTCTCAATCCCTTCTCAAAGGTCTGGGCCAGGAAGAATGGGTCCCGTACCATGTCGGTCGAGTAGCGCGAGAGATCGGTAAATCTCACCGAGTACTGGGCGACCGTCATGCTGCCCTGCCACAGCTGTAGAAGCTCCTGAATGCGCACCACACGGAGGGTGGCTGGGAAAAACTCAGAGCAGAAGAGGATCTCAAAGTACGTCCAGAGAAGAGATGCCTCATCGTGCACCTGGAGCATCAAGCTCCACCATCGGCCCGCTACCGCATGCAGTAGGCTCGCTACGAGGATCACCATGAGGTCTGCTGGTGTCCTCACTAACCGAAAAACTCTCACTACTGCCTCCAGCTAGTCCTCGGCTGCCTGGGGGTCCGTATCCCCGCGGAACCTGGGCGGTCGCTGGCGCTGGAACTCATGCAGTGCACTAAGGCAACGTGCATCGTCAGCGGCTGGGGCTGGAAGCATCGGTGGCTCGGCGGGTAGAGCTACCGCCGGTGCCACTACTGACAAAGGGCCCTACACTGAGGCCTCGTCGCTCGGTTGGCTGTCGTCACGCTCGACTCTCGGAACCCTAGCTAGCTACCATCGTGGGGCCATCCTAAAAAGGAAACAGGTGCGCCACGGTCAGAACAGTATACCTGGTGAGCTGATATAAAGTAATCACAAAGAAAACTTGAAACACACATGCAATCAATGTTTTCGTGCATTAAGTCGGAAATCAGAAGTCAGGGTCCTGGTGTACAGATACGTCGGCCGCCGCACCAACACTGGACTCCCTGGACTGATAACCACACCCAATACGCTAAACACTATTGCTTCACATAGAAAAGATCAGAGTCCCAAGTTCTGCGGTGAAACCGAACTCCTTTGATACCAATTTGTCACGACCCGTCCTCGGGGCTCGTGCCGTGACTACCCCAAGCCCGCCTTCCATAGGCCAGGGGCTGGCGACTAGCACCAAGGCGTAAATCCCAGTAAAAAGGGAAGGCATTGCCTTTGAAAAGTAAAAAAACACCACAGAGTAAACAAGCAGTAGAAGCAAACACTAAGTAAAAGCTGGTACAAGAGTAAGTGCGGAAAAGTAAGTGGGCCAGTATACAAACCCAAACTGAAAGTAAAGTACAACTGGAATGGGAAAACAAAAACAGAAAAGTAAAGCTGCTACGCCGAGCTGTCCACTGGAAATCCCACTTGAAGGGTGGGTACAGATAGCTCCACTGCTCCTCGGGTCCCGCCATCCGCTCCGAGTATGTCCCGCCCAGTGGTCCACCTCCAGGTACCGTCCTGCTCTGCAAGCCTCAACCACGATCAAAGTTGTCCGTCGTCTGCAACCAAAACAACGTAGTGCGGGCATAGCCCTTATAGGGGTGAGTATAAGCTACTCAGTAGGGACCCCGAGACCCCCGAAGGTATCCCAAAATCCACAAAGGATAAACCACAAAGGAAAGATACAATCACGAAGTAACAACCGACACTGCTTAGGTATATGCCCATACATATACCTAAGTCATCAATTCCAATACGCTCCAACCTCCGAGCCCAAGTACAACCCAGTCCACACAGGAAAGTATACGTATTCCACACCGGAAAGCAAAACGTAATCCACACAGGATAGCACAACACAATCCACACAAGAAAGCAAACAGGATTCAGCTCACACAGGTATACTTCTTCGAAGACTATAGAGATGATCATTGATCCATCTAAGTCATCGGACCCACAAAGGATCGATAGGTACTAACCCCCGCAATGACCCACACAGGATCGGTAGGAAACTAACCCCCGCAAAGACCCACACAGGATCAGACCCACACAGGATCTGTAGGCGCTGGCTCACACAGAACCGCTGAGCGCTGACCCACACAGGATCGGACCCACACAGGATCGGTAGCACTGATCCACACAGGATCGCTGAGTGCTGTAGTCGTCGTCGTCGAATCCACTGAGGATCTCTGCACAGTCGTCGTCGTCACAGTAGCAGTCGTAACCAGCTCTAGGGTTCCCGCACACAGCAAACTCGTTCGGGAGGGTCCGTTCCATGAGCCAAGAGGCTGATACATCAACTGACACATAGTCCAGAGTTGATGTATCCAAAAGTTCCGTATCGTCAACAGGAACTCAACGTCGCAGACGGCGCGTCAATCGGACGCCCGGTCTGAGAGTTATTAGCTTTTTCGTCCCAGGGGCCCGATTGATTTTTAAGGCAAAACCAACCTGACTGTACTCCACTTGCGTCCAAAACTCAGGCGGAGTAAGCCAAAAGATCTGTCTTACTAAGAGGAATCCAACAAAGTTGACGGCACGTCAATCGGACGTCCGGAGCTTAAGATATGAGCGTTTCCGCTCCGAGGGCCCAGTTGATTTCGTGTACGAACCAACCCGGCCGAACCCAAAGTATTCCAAAACCTTGAGTTCAATATACTGAAACGACCGTCTCGTTCTAAGGATCGTGTCTCCGCTGACGACGCGTCGATCGGAGGCCCGTAGCTCAAGTTATGAGCAAAAGACCGAAAAGGTCCGGAAACGAGGGTTTCGGGCCCGGATCGACCCGGCCTGGGACCCCCCGGTCGGTCCGAACCAGGTCGACCCGCCCCGGGTCCGGGTTGGCCCGGCCGGCGCGTCCCGGCAGCCCGGTCCGGTGACCCGCGCGCTGGGCGCGCTGGTCGGTTGCTCGGCCAAAACGGCTGAGCCGTTTTGGCTCGCGCAGGGGGGGGGGGGGGCTGCCCTCCCGGTTTTCTGTAACCGCGACCCCTTAATTGGGGCTGAATTGATGGCCGTCTGGGGGATTCAATTCCCCCGACTTCTCCCTGTCCGGCCGGTTCCTGCTCAACGGGACCGGCAATGGCCGGTCCCCTTCCAGCTCCGACGCCAGCGGCCCGGTTCGGCCGCCGGTCACCTTGCTCCGCCGCGACCCTTGTCATCCAGCGCGGCACGACGGCGCCGTGCCCCTGCGCCACGACCCCAGTATTTTCGGGTGTCTCCGACGCGGCGCGATGGCGTCGCGTCCTTGTATTAATTCGTGGCATGGCGCGACGACGCCACGTATTTCTTGCCGCATAAACCCACGCGGTGCGACGACACCGTGCCACTTCCATATCGAACCAAAAGAATCCAACAAGAATAATAAGGAGGTGGGTCGGCCGTGTTTGTGCGGTCCGACCCCCCTCACGTTAATCGATAGTAGTTGGTTAAAATTTCACGAAGAAATTCAGGGATATAAACATGAACAAATTAATTAATTATAATCCCCTACCTCAGTTTCAAGAACGGTGCTCGTCAACGAGCTGCGGAAAACGAGCGTCGCGGAGGTCGGGCGTCGCGGAAAACGAACGTCTATTCCGTTGTCGTCGAGGTGCGTCCGAAGAGGAAACATCGTTGGAGAAGTTCTCCGCATTCTTCGGTGGAGATGTTCTTCGTTGAAGAACGGTGTTCTTCATCGGAGATGTTCTTCATTGAAGATGAAGAAGATCTTCACGCTTCCCAAAACCTCTCCCGTGGCATAAACTCTAACATTAGTAAAATAAGCCCAAGTCTTAATTTATTAACACAACTTAACCTTTTGAATTTCAAGAGTTTGAAATTCAATTAACCACACTTAACTCACCTTATTAAAATACAAAAGTTATCTTAATTTATGGTGAGTTGAGAGGAGTTGAAGAATATGAAGGGGTGGGGTTTGTGTGGGCCCCACCACCCTCATAACCTCCCAAGGGAGGTTGGGTAGTTTCGCAACTTCCACCCATAGCCTTAAAACAAAAAAAGGAAAAATAAAAATTGTAGAATAAAAATAAATTAACTTCCACAATTTTTATCATCCACACCCATGATAACGCAACTCCGGAACAGGAGTTCCTAAGCAATTACCAGCGCTGCGGTTCCATCGGTGCCCTCAGAATTCGAATCCGGGCACCGGTTCAAAAGTTAGAAATTCCCACTCGTTCGTTAACTGAACGTACCCGAGCTAAACTTTGGATAGAAATTCCGGGCACACCGGGCCTCGGAATCAGGTGCCGTCTGAAACTGCGTTCTTGTAAAATCCCAAAGAAAATTAAGAAAAAATTTCCCTTGAATTTTACGGGTCTTTACACTGGAACCATAACCAAATGCTTTCCAACCACTCTCGGAAGGTCTGTTAGGAACTCCCGATTCCATTCCCAAGAAAATCCCTATCACACAATGAAAATATAATTACTAAATTAATTTAATTTAAGACAAAAAGCATAAAAAAATCACCTTGGAAATATACCACATTGGAACATCTCGTGCTGACATGTAGATGACATATCAGGATGTCCTCTTCCTAGGCTACATGGAAGCCCCATCATGCTAGACCGATTCCACCATGATCCGGTGGAATCAGAACTAAATCATTAAATTGGGAAACCAAAAATTAAGTATAGGAGAGGTGAAGATCAAATGAGGTTATAGGAGGGAGGGTAATACCTCAAAATCCAAAGAAAAACACCCCCAAAGGGCACCCCAAACCGAGGAGAAGAAGATAGGGAGAGGGGGAGTCAACCCCCAAATACACACTCTAAGGGAAAATAAATAAGGGGTTTCCCTATCAAAAACCCGAGGAGAAAATTGGTTATTTTAACCCTTTAATGCCCCCAATAGATAGCTGGTGGTTACAACAACCCATCAATTAGATGGTGGCCTACTACATCTGTAGCTTCAACAGCCACCCTGAACACTCTTAGGGCCCTCCCATGCCCCCAAGACATCTCCCAAAGCCCAAACCTTACTGAGAACACCTACCTTGAGGTGTTCCAAGCCTCAAAACTCAATTCCAAATCTCATAACAAAATTTAACTTGACTAGTAAATAAAAAATTCAAATTCCCTCAGGAATTTTCAGAACTACTCAGACATGGGATATTATATTCACCATGAAATATAATCCCTTTATCTCAATATCTCATCAAGAAGGATATATATTTTGTGTCATCAACCTATATTATTGATTTATCTTTATTTAAATTATTAAAATGAACATATAAACATTACACCATGGCCATGGATTTATCATACAGTTCTATTTCAATCAAAGGTCTAGATATATCTACTTCCATTACATGGAAGGGATAGATCCTTTCTTGAATTATTCATTAATTTCATATCACTTATGACTCATCCAACATATCCTACCACACGACGAGAATATTTCATCATGGTATTCATCAATACATCAAAGTACATGATTCATAATATACATTAATAATAATATCAAGTCTAAGTACCAATACATATGTTCATATATATAAATATACAATGATACATAAAACATGTGGAATTACTATTTTCATGTTTGTTCTCATCACCTACACTTTTGGATATTATCAGGTGCTAACTTCATAAGAATTCTCAATGACTTATGATCCCCTTACACCAAATATCTTAATATCATTAGTGTTTGATAAAATAAATGTCATCCAACCATATAATATATGTTTAAGAATATTTTTATAACACTTAAAGGTTCTTATCATAGTGGGGAACTACTATGACCATATATTGTGACAAATACTCTAAGGATATTATCACATTAATGTTACATAGAAGAAAAACCATAATGTGATAAGATATTTATTAATATTCAAGTATATAAATATAAAAGTAATCGAAAGTACAAAGTTTTTGGTTATAGGGAATCAACCCCAATAGAATCCCACTTTCATAATATCCAATTGTTAATAATTTTTCATTTTTATAGTTCTCAAATGATATTCATGCTTTTGCTGAGATATGAGTATAGCTGCTGGGCCTACTATGTTATGATGGTTATTCCACTTACTGCAACCTCATGCCTTTGATAAAACCCCTAAATAGGTGATATAAATGAGTATTAATTATTTATCCTTAGTAAAAATTTTAAATCCATGATAAAAATCACAACTTGGATCAAATTATTATAAATATTTCTTCTTAAGTTGCATCAAAAGTTGTAACATACTAGGTCTATGTAGATATAGAAACCAATGGCCGTAATATGAATTCTATTGCATGTTACCTTAGCTTAATTGTAATACTAAATCAAATTGATCTAATTTAATACTAGTTCTATATCCCATTGTAACCTAGTATTCCCATTTCTTAATTACCAAGAACTCATCCAATTTTACTTTTCAAGTACTGTTAGATAGTTCCGACTATCAGCCTTTATAGTTCTCCTATTTTTGTTTGATATTTTCATTCTATGATTTAAAAAAAATCAATATCAAAATTCAATGTATATCATGGAATTTTAGATGGATTACAAATTAATGTTAATCATATATAGTATATTTATCATAAGAATCTCAACCCTTGTTTTCACACATCATACTAGAGATATTTTATGTCACGTGATATAGGTAATGATTCCTTATCAATGTATGTACTATGAGTTGATCTAAGAAACCCCATATATATATGTATATATATATCCTATTCCCTTGAAATTTTATTTCCACTTAATTTATTCTTGTATAAATTCTTATCTTTAATCTTAAATTATAAGATTAAGCATCTATTTTCTATATGTTATAAACATATATGTCTTGGAAAACCATAGTGCTCCCACTAACATATTGTATACACTTGGTACACATTTTTTCCAAATAAATATTCTATGATTGCGATGATTTATTAAATTCATAAATGGATTTTCGCAACTTGTATTACTTATTATCTTTATTTGGTGTCACCAACCCTTATGGTCATGTCATATAGACATCTTCCATAAGGTTTACTCTAATAAAGGTGGACTTGATATCCAAACACCCAATATAATGAATGTAAAAAGTTTCTTTGATAAGTATAATTCTAATAGATTTTAGAATGATTAATTAGTATAAGGTTTTGTCATATACTAAATCTAAACACCACTTAAACGCTTAGTAACTAGTCGAGCTTTATTAGAACCAGATTATACCATCCACATCCAAATTCTCTTGAATACCCACCAATGGATTTACATCAATTGGAGAAACCACTAAAATATGGAATTGGGTTTTGCTACATATAATTCACATTTGAATTATTATGAACTTTTCAATCATAGATAGTTTCCATTTATCACTTCTCTATAGGATTCATTATTCTTTTTGAGTAATATATCATGAATTTTTGGTGAATATAAAACAACCTATTTGGTTTTAAATTTTCTATGAAGTATGCATGTTTGGAATAATTCCTCCCACTAAGAATTATAGAATTTAGTGTTCCTATAAAGAATAATTTGTATCCAGAGCCTAAAATTTATTTTATTTTATCCTTCTCCCACTATCTAAAAAGATATTTTATTTCCTTATATAAATATAGTATGTTTTGACTAATACCTTTTTATCTTGGTGATGTTATTATCCTGTGTATGTGACATCCCCCATGTCACTACAATATTTAATATTATATAATTTTGGGGTATTTTTGAAAATTTAGGTTTTTTTATTTTTTTAAGAGCTCTGTAACTTTGATCTATAATAGTCCATGTCATATCCAAGGCATTGTGGCATGGAGGGTGGTTATTTTCTAGTGAAGTCATTCCCATAATTTTTTCTTTTTTTTAGATTTGGGGTAGGACTACAATGTGAGGGGTTTGGTTGTGTGATGGCCGTGCTTTATAGTGTAGGACAATATCACAATGTGTGGGATGCATCGTAGAGGGTCCTTATTTTCTAGTGGGAGGATTTTACCTTACCTTTGTGAAATTTCATAAAGGGTGGTTGACCACACCGCAACTAGTGCACACTGTGTTGCAGAGTTCATATGGATATGTGTGCTATTCTGTGGTGCTTAGTGATGCATCATGGTGACCTGAGGCTCTATATTTGTGGTTCTTACCTAGGGAACCCATGATGCAGGCCTACAGGAAACCCCATAGGGGTACATGGAAAGTTGACATTATACTGTGGTGGTGAGGTCCACACCGTATAACAGGTATGAAAAATTTTAATTTTGGAGAAATTAAAAATCTACCTCGGTCGGGTTTTAAGGAGTTTGACCCCTATTTTCTCCCATCACTTTTTTGGATGACCTAGGCATGAACTTAAGGGATATTTCTCACCCTTATCCTCCAATTTTGATCCTTCTTTTCTTGGATTCAAGCGGTTTTGGGAAGGCAAGTCCCTCCCTGCCTCCTTCTTCATTCCCCTTCTTATATTCCTCTCGAATTTTCTTTCTCCCATGAACCCTAATCACCATATGGAAGGAATTTAGGGTTCCAAATGGTTCTAATAAAGGGGATTTGGTTTTATAAGTCATTCATAGGTTGTTTACTTGCTCGGTTTTCCTCTCACCATAGATGGAATGTGGACATTAAGGGTTGCTTCCTCTCTCAGTTTGGATCTCACCCTTGAGGGGTTTATAAAATATTTACATGATTTTTATATTGATTATAAAGGATTTTTGATGTATTTTTAATAATATTTTTTAATTAAATTATGATAGATGCCAATTATTTTTGAAAATTCCTATAATTCTCCTTTAAAGAGGTTTTGATGATAAATGAGGGGTTTTGGATCCATTTGGGGTTCCAAAAGATATATAACCCATGTTTTAAGGGTTTTTTTACTATTAAAGAAATGTTTGATTTTGAATTGACTCTTGAGTGAGGAAATACTAGTTTTAAAACATTGATTATTTTGAAGTTTTCAAAGGATGGTGTAACTTGGTTTTCCAATTTTGGTTTTAAAGGCCGGTTTGGCACTTGATGAAAGGTTCCCTTGATTTAAAGTACAATTGAAATTTGATTAAAATGAGTGTCTTGAATATTGAACCCTAACTATGATTCCCTTGGTTTTTATATTTTTTTAATCCTTTAAACCTTTACGGTATGTGAATTTATTATTATTATGCGATGCTTGGTTTTTGAAAAGAGGTTGTTTCGTATGAGGGTGTTGGAGGCACGATAGAGTTTGTTGTATATACACCTTGATGTATGTGTTAATAATTTTTTATGTTTAATACTCACCTACCCTTTGAAATATCATGGGAAATGAGATAATTAAGTAAGGAATTCATTTTAGGCCATATTAAACTTTTTGACCCGATTAGACTATGGGAGATAATCAAACCGACCCGATCAAATTGTGGGGGCTGATAAACATGAACTGCTGAGACTGTGAGAGCTTACTGATAGGTTTATTCACTTGATTATTATTAATATCATCTCACATTATGATCTAGGTATTTAATTGTGACACTTATTCATTGATTGATGGAATCATTTTGGGGATTTATGTTGCATTCTTTGTTTGTATCCCCTTGTACTCTAGTTGGTTTTGTGTCACCATTATTATTACCATTTACTTTTATTATGATTTATTTATTTGATAGTTTTTATTCCTTATTTCATCATGGTTGAGTTTACTTTTAAAATTTTCTAAAAATACATTTTTTGAAAGTTTTAAAAGAAAGAAAAATAGCATGGTCTTGAATATAAAAATTTAAAAGCACACCTTTTTGAATGTTTTAAAGGTGTTTTTAATTTTAAGTAGTGGATTCTTCCCATTGGTAATATGGGTATTTTTAAATAAATTTCTAAGGAAAGTTTTGATTTATTTTCTTGGGCACTACCTTATAGTTTTATAAAATAGATAAAGTATGATAGTTGTTTTTAGTATGATATATATTTGGAAAACCCTTTTTCTAAATGTTTTCTAAACTAGAATTAATGAAATATTTTATAAAAGGAATTTCATAATTCTTTGGTGAAATTATACTAGGACTTTTTATCTCAGAACCTATATACACACCTTTGTGGATTTATGAAACTCTTGTGTTTTATAGAGGCACCTAGGTTTGATCCTAGTTTGGATATAATTTGGTAGTATATTTTTTAACGCTGTGGATGAAATGAGTGACCAAGGGTCACATAGATAACATTGAGTAGTGGATCCAATTTGTGGTTTATTTTTGGGGTGAGTACACATCAACCACTTTATCCAATTGTAGTGGGTTTTATTTCTTTTCCTATTTTGGTTGAATGATTCATTACTTTCTCTGTATAATTGAAAATGATATTAACCATTATTAATGGTTATGTATCATTGGATGTTTATTATTGATAACACCATGTTTTTATTATTTACATCCATTTATTTGATGTGCATGAATATACGACGTGTGAATAGTGAGACTCCTAGTGGATTGGTGCAGGTAAACCTGAGAGGGGGTAAATTAGGTGTTATGAAATTATTTTACCAAATTACAAATATTCTATTAATATTTTACCCCCTTTGGTATTTCTACCTATGTTATATATTAGGATATAAATGGATCCTTTTATATTTTTCCCAGAACACCACAACCACATACAATACATAATATAAACAAGATATCAATATATGGTATTTTTACAAGGTTTGGACCCATAATGGGAGACCCACTCCTTGTCATGTTTAACTCATGTTGAGACACAATTTATCCAATAACAATCTTATTCTAAATTATAGTGTGTTATCCAAGGATTATCCTGAAGCTAAGTTCACAACACTACCTAGGTGAGGTAACCATATTACAAAGGTGATTGTCAACTATATTACATAAGTGGAATAAACTACCTTCAGTAGGTTCTTTATACTAGAACCACACAAGTTCTTCAAAACTCTTCATCATTTTAATATAGATCAATAGGTCTATCTAGGGATGTCACAAAATCCAAAAACTAATATCTTTCCTTAATAATAGGGAGTCTTCGATTGACTTAAAGTCTTCACTGTTGAATCACATAACACAATATTTATATTTCTTCCTACTCTCAGTTATTCAATAAAAACTAATTGTTGGTATCTATCTTAAATTATAATTCAATAATATAGAACCAAAAAAATATTACCTAGTGAATATATAATAAAATTCATAGCTTTAGAATCTTTCCAGATGATTAACACACTAAAACATAAGACTGTTATTGCTCACTACATGCAACAACTAGTAGGACTACAACTTCTCTTATTCCCATCAAATGAATATGTTCAATAGGTTTAATTTTACATCTCATTTTTCTATTCTTATTTGATATAAAACATTTTTTTCTTTTTCATAGAAGTATCAAGTTCATTATTCTTCCCATAGAGAACTTCTGCTTTCTCTTAGCTCCCACTTCTTTCTCAAGAGGTTCTCACTTAGCTTCTTAGTTATAGATCATCAACATACAACACATACTCTTTAATTTTATTTTTATTTTCTCAATTCACATAGTTATACATGTGACTCATGTACTAAATTTTCACACCAGAAGTTAAATAAAAAAATAACCACACTAGCATAAATAGGTAACTGAAAGTGGAATATAGTAATGACAATGTACCAGAACCAAGAAGAAGTATCATCACCCTAATCACCACACTAAATTGAAATTTTCTCTAAATCTTGTTTACCTCAAATCTAATAAAAATTCCACTAGAATAAAAGGAATAATTAAATCATGTAAAGGGGAACAACAAGATTCTACAAGGTTCATACTTTCATCCTACATCCACAAGGAGAAGCATCATAATCCTTCATTATATCATAAGTAAAAATTTACAATCTATTGTGACTAGAAAACCACATAGATCACTAACTCATATGAAGGTTTTACACCTCATAAAATTGGTACCACCTCCTATTTATGGAGGGTCCCACTTGATCATCTGGTAAGACCAAATTCCTACATTTTCAGGCATCCAGTTGTTGCACTGTGCAATTAAAAACTCCCTGTTACATTCCTTGATTTAACCACCCATAATCGATATGTCAATAATGTTCCATGTTAATCAATATTTTACTAAAAATTCCATGTTGTATATTAATTAAAATGATCATTACCTCCTTATAATAATAAAAACAACAGAAGAGCTTCCAATATACTGACCACTAGTTGAGAAACCATTAGATGTTCATGACCTTATAACAAGATCATTGTTACATGATAAATAATATTGTTACTACTCTGACAATCCTGAAGGGTTCACCAAAGTCCTCCTCCTAATAAACCTACTCTAGTATTTTAGGTGACTTCACATAATACTAACAATATCCCACTTGAAAATTGCTTCAAGGATCCCATAACATCCTCCAACACTCTAAAAAACATAACCCTATATACTTTCACTTCATGTAACACTTATCCATTCTTATTTCCATTCAAACAAGTCTAGTTGAGGCACAATGCTATTACATATTCTCTTGGATAAAATTCTTTGTGAACATTTCCTTTGGATTCTTCTTCCAAAAAATATTCTGGAGCTCTAATTCTATATCTCCCAGCATATTTTGAATGTAACGATACTTCAAGTTGAAGTTATTCATCCTCTCATGGAACACCAAATTTTTAGAAAAGTTTATTTCACTCTAATTATCATAGTAGAGCAATGCACCTTACTGTCTACTTTTTGAGATTTTTTATCAGACACTTCAACCATACCATTTCCTTATTTTCTTCTATTGTTTCCACATATTCAACTTCAGTTACGAAGAGTGCAATAATAGGTTACAATCTCAAAATACATATAATTATGGTTCTACCGAAGGTAAATACAAACCTTGTTGTGTTTTATGTAAAATTTTGTCTCCTTTAATGTCTTTATCAACATACCCAATCAAAGAATCATACTCTCTAAAGCCGTGAGTTTTATCTTTCATTCCCTTTTTATATCTTAGAATAAACATCATAACTTATTAAATATCTTTCACTGAATTTAACATGAACATACTCATAAATATCACTACATGGGAAATATCCAGTCATGTGGACACCGTGGAATATATGATACTTTATACTATAGATTCATATGGAATTCTCACCATGTGATTTGAATCTTATTTTTTTCATGGTACTTGATCCTTCAAGACTTTCAAGTGGCTAACAATAGGAGTTGAAACATCTTTGCATCTGATAATTACAAATTTTTCTATGATATTTTAGATATACTCTTTCTAAGATAAAACCAAGCTTCCAATATTCTTATATTTCTCAATCTTCAAGCCTAATATCTTCTTCACTTGACTAATATCTTTCAGTTCAAACTTAAAAATTATTTCTTCAAATCTTGAAACAATTGAATTGAAAAACCTTCCATAAGAATATCATCCATGTACAAAAAAAGAATGATAAGTTCCCTATTTCCAGCGGGTAAATCCATTAGATCCTAGGTGTTATTAATGTGAAGATAATTCAACTCTTCTTATATAGACAAATCCTACTAACCATAATCACCAAGGGTAGCTAGATTTCAAGGATTTATAGTTCCCCTATATCTGTTAAAAGTATGAAATTCAGGTTAGCTTCATACCTTTATATTAATAATCTAACCCTTGTAGATATTTGTAATTTTATTAATGAATATACTATTTCTTAGACTGAAAGCTATAGAAATTCATCCTCTAGAACTCTAGATTATAGCTTCCTAACCCATTTAGCCACCCGAACAGTGCTATGAGTCAGAGGTCCACTGAGTCTTAGGCGTGCCTCCTCATATGCCAAAGGCTATCGACTAGAAGTGAGGTTGTGAATAGGTGATAGTGGGTAGACTATAACCTTTGGTGGTGATAATAATAATGGTCTATATAAATATAAAGAAATGGAAAAGAAAGACTATAATATGACAAGACCAGTAACCCACCATAGCGGAAGCAGTAACATGCAATAACATAAGAATAAACAATACCAATAGTGGAATAATAAATACCAACATACTATTTGTATAATAAAACATTAAAAGATACCATTTATAGGTGATAAATCATATTAAAATAGGTCATATAGAAAAATAAACAGAAAGGGTTTCCCATGGTTGACCACTAGTACATACATATAATAAGCATACTAATACAAAATAAACTACAAAAGTAAACTCCAGCTAATGCAAGAACCTAAGGTCCTTTCCATCCATCCCATTCCAAGTATACAACATGATCACTAAGGTCCATCTCCTAACCTTGACCCCTTACCTGATCGTAAAAGCATAAAGTCTACATGTGCCCTGAAGGGCCCATGTAGGGTGTGAGAATAATCTTAGTGGGCCACCAACAACGTAAACATAACTTACATTTATGATAAATAAAGTTTATCTAAAATATAAATAAAAGAACATAATACCATCATATTAATAATCTGCTTCCCTTGTGTTCAACATCCACAAGGAATCAATCACCTACTTCAGCCATCACTAATATAATAGTAGTGGATAGGATCCTTAGCCTAATTCCAAGGAATCCCCTGATAAAAATCAATCCAGGTGAACCCTCAAGTTCCACCTATAATATAATCACCTGAAAACTTGTGCCAACTGACAAATCTTGTCAAAAACAACCACTGAAATCCCGAAGTCACATCCAAACAAGTACCTGATTCCTTAGACCTCAGCTAATAAATCCCCATTGGCTCGAAGCTTGATGTCCGAGGCATAGTGATGTATGACCACCAATGATATACACCACTGGCTCAATAGACGACGTCCCAAGGAATGACGATATCCATCCTCCCACATAATCCCATCCCAACAGCCCTGGTATATGGAAATCCTCAACCCCCAACTGATGGTCTCGACACCATCAACCGATGACTCCTCATTATCCGCATGTCTTTCTACGACAAGCACCTATAACCATACTGGTGCTCAACACCACCCTAATCTGCATATAACAAAGACATCTACCCACACGAGTGGTCAACAACACCTCATCATCTGAGTCCTATCTATGTGAACATGACTCCAATGACATGTCGAGCAATAATGGTGAGCGGAAATCACCAATATAGTACCTAAGATGCATCATTCCGACACCTTGTGCCCCTATGATCATGTCGCTCATCCTGATGGTCAACACTATCTAATATAATACGATCGTTACTCATAACCTAATGAACACATAACCTCAATATGATGACCATGTCACCCAACTGGTGATCAACATCACCAAAAGTTTTCAGGCCAAGACCAACTCGATGACTAGAGTTTCTTCAATCCAGATGGTCATAAATATCTCAATCCTTGGGCCTAGCCCATCATGTTCCCGCATAACCATCACAAGAAATATATATAATTAAATTTTATTTAATAAAAAAAACACCCCAGTCTAATCATACCAAGGTCTAAATCCTCTCACCAGGTTCATATTGAGGAGCATTCCCATAGGCATATCATGGGTTAAATTAATTAATTAAAGGGAAACCATTTAATTTATAGGGTCTCTCTCAAAAAACCCAATGATGCACTCAATAATGCAGACATAAATATGCGAGTGAAATAAAAGAGAAATCTAAGAACCACCTACCTCATGTTAGTAGATACTCGCATGTCCGATCTCAACCTCTAACTCGAGCCAATTTGGAATAAATAATCATTTTAGATAAACACAATAAAAATAGGGTAAATTTTCTCACACAAAATTAGCACTTTGTATGGTGAGAGAAAATATAAAAGGAAGAAAGAGGATTAAAGGCCTTAATGACATGGTTCTAATTCCATAGACAAATCTAGAAATAGAGCTCAGATGAGGGTAGGATCTCAAAAGCTAGGGGGAGGAGGTGAGGAGCTCCACAAAACCTAGAGAAGAAGGCCATGCAAGGGAGGAAAGAATAGGGGAGACCCTCTTAAGGAAAACTGAAAAAAAGATCATTTTTACCTTTTTAATGGGATGCACAATTACTATACATTTTGGAAAACTATGAACAAACCATGCGGTGCCCACTGGTCAAGAACCACATCCCACACGGTCAAGGTACATAGTTTCCCAAACCATGAAAAAACTATGCACAACACCTCTATTAAAAATTGAAGAGGTCCTTGCATGGAAATACCCCCTCCCATATGGTTTTTAAAACCACTTCCATTGACACTAGAGGTCTATAGAGTTTCTTCAGCAAGGCAACATAGTTTCTCTAAACCATGTGTCCCAGTCTGCACACTTAGAAAAGTTGGGTTTTCTACCTCCGACGCACCCAAAACCCACTCAAAACCATGAGGAAATTTCCAAGAATCTAAACTTATATAAAAATAATTCCTTGGGTCAAAGGAAATATCATAATTAATTTATAAAGATTAATAAAATAGTCATCCCAACCACCAAACTACAAAAATTCAAACAATTTGAGGATTTCGACCCACTCCAAAAAACCTCAAACTTTACAGTCTCCCCACCTTAATCATAGCTCACCCCCAATCTATAGAACATTACCCAAAAATGATACCAAAAATATCCATCTCTTTCACAACACCCCGGTCTACCCTGGTTATTAATTCACATGTCAACTCTCTCAAGGAGCTCCCCACCTTAGAAGTTACCTACCCCAGTCATATCTTGACCCAAAATGAAAATAAAAATGATGGTCCATAGACTATCCTTAGACTCAAAAGTCCTCCCGTGATGCATCGTCACTCCTACATAGCATCAAGTCCTAAAATCATGCCCATGTCACTGCCGAGACCCATCAAGTCCCACATCTCATTAGATACCTACCTCATGCCCATGCCTTACATGACACCTATGTGGTCCCTCATATCATCAGATTAACAAAGTCAGTCCTGGTGCCATGAACCTCACATAAAACCCACATAATATCAATGCTTAGATGCCTGAACACCTCATTAGAAACTGAATCACATCGATGCCCAGATTCCAATGCACCTTAAGTAATCTCACATATCATAAATTCCCATAAATAACACTAGTACCAAACACCTCATATATATATATAATTCATCTAGCCGATTCCAATCTATCAAGAAATGTTTGGTTAGTCTAAAATTACATCCTGTGTATCTCATGCACCCAAAACCCGTCATTTCTACAAAAGGGCCATGCTAAAATAAAAAGTACCACAGTCACAACCACAATGTACCTATGATAATCGTCAACTCAACAGGATACTTTGACCCTAGAAGCTCAACAACATGCACCTGGACTGAAGCCTGACAACCTAAAGCCTAGCCTCCCTATGTAGTTGCACCAATTTATGGCCACTAAAACGACTATTGGGTCCCATTATCTCAGACACAACCTCCGTATGAATCTGAATCCTAACTACCAACACCTGGTACGACTCTCGATCTGACCTATGAACCTTGGGTCTGTCCCATTACCTGACAACCAACTATTTGAGAATGCCTTTTATAGAACCTCTCAAGATGCCCAACCTGGCTGCATGCTCAATACTCCTTAGGTTCCTGATCACACTACATTTTCACATGTACCAACTTCCCACACTGGAAGCACACCTTCAAATACCCACTCCACAATGGTCTGCTTGAGTCTATGGCCTGAAAACCCTATTGAGACTCATCTCGGCCTCGCTTCATGCTATATGAATCATCACTACTATAATCACCTTAATCCCTCACTTGGTTCGAGTAAGATTGGTCTATCAAATTGCCTTCGACTTTCAGTTCCTAATTCAATGCCTCTAAGAATGAGACCAACCTGGAGATGTTTACCTATACCCAAATGGTGTTCCATAAACCATCCTAAAAATGCCTCACACTCAAGGTTTCATATCCCACCATACTAGGTGTGAAACGAGACAACTCAGTGAAAGTAGCTACGTATTCAATGAAAGACATGTCACCCTGTTGAAGGTTCAAGAACTCCTGATCTCTCTCCACACTCAACATCTCCAGGAAGAAGTGATCGAAGAACATGACCTCAAAATCATTCCAATAGAGTCCCTCATGCATACCTTCCTAAACCTATACACCCCACCAGTGTTTTAATAGTCCTTTGAGCATGTAAATCTCTAGTTTCAACCTCCTACCTGAGGGTGTCTCAAGTTGGTTGAAGATGGTCTGCACAACCCTGATCCATTTCTCAGCCTATAGTGGTCCACCCTTACCCTAAAATAGAGGTGGGTGCTATGACTAGAACTTATGTGTCAAATACACCATAGAAGGATCCTCTCCCTGAGCTCCCCTTTCAATCCCCTGTATGAAACTAACCAAGCTCTCCATGAGATACTCATCAATCCATGACCTAAAAGCTTTCAAATCTAATGGCTGCCCCGCCTACACTAGAGCTTGTACCTAAGATTTTACATGTGGATCATGATCTTCTTGACCCTTCAGTGCCTCATCATGACCCTTAGGGGCCTCAACCTATGAATGATCTTGTGACACCACATCACCTCCCTCCTTAAGCTCCACTAGATCCTATCTAGGTGGAATCCCACTGAATACCAATACATGGTCAAACAACCATAATAACACACACACACACATATAACATAGATAGGGAAAGTAGTAACATACATTGTAATCTCACTACCCTTACTCTCCCCATTACAACCATGTCACATGAAATCTAACCTTATGGACCCTCACCTAACCATGTCAGAGTCAGATGTTATAAGTAACCCGACCTACTGGTCCCTCACCTACCCACATTGGAGTCATGTGTCACATGTCTTTCGAGGCAACTAAGTAAAATTCCACCAAAGAAGGATTTGTAGGAAAACATTATTTAGATTTATTTTTTGACACTTTAATCATGTCACCCCCTATCATCATCCTTTCCCACTCCTATAAGAGCCCGACCTATAAATATATATCACATATCACAAATCATTACACACAAATTTCATTGGAACCACATGCCTGGGTTGGCTGAGTAAAATGCCACCAAAGATAGGTTAGGTAATAAAACACTCCTTAGATTCCTTTATTAATAATTTAAACAAAACAACCCCTATTAGTGCAATCTAGGTTACCAATGAAAATAAAAATAAATTTATCATGGCACATTCATGTATATATATATCATCCTATATGCCTATTGAGAAAGAAAAATAAAACTTCCCTTTCCATACCGGGCTAAGGGTCCAAAATCCTCCCTCACCATACCAGGAAAAGGGTCACATAACATAATAGATAATAATCACACCCAAGTACACCAATCAAGGTGGAAATCATATCAACTATAAAAAGAGAAAAGAAGAACAAAAATTTTCCACCCCTGAAAACTTGGTATGTCCCTCGTGCATGGGGCTGCACGCACCCAAACATGAGATTTAAACCTTTTTCAGACAACATCCCAATCTCCAGTCTACCATGGCCTAAATAAAAAGAAAATAAAATAAAAAAAACAAATCATTTGATATCACTATTATCTAGATGAATGTTGCTACTAATTCCCAATCATGAACTGCTCTGATACCATTTATAGCACCCTAACCCATTTAGACACTCGAATAGTGCTACGGGTCGGAGGGTCATTGGGCTTTAGGTGCACCTCCCCATATTCCAAAGGTTGCCGACTAATAGCGAGGGTGTAGAAAGGTGATATTAGGGAGACTATACCTTATGGTGGTGATAATAATAATGATCTATATAAATATAAAGTAGGAAAAAAAAGACCATATGACAAAGGGACCAGTAACCCACCATAGTGGAAGTAGTAATAAGTAGCAGTAGAAGCATAAACAATAGCAGTACTAGAATAATAAATACAAAAATACACTACTAAAAAATTGGGTTTATCCAAAACTAGGGTTTTAACTGTGATAAATAAAAGCATTGTTAAAAATCCCCTTTCTTAGCACTAGAAAAAACACAGTTAAAGGGGGTCTTTAACAATTATTTTTTTAGAACCATTAAAGGGGGTCTTTAACAATGATAAAAAACATTGTTAAAGGGATCCCTTTATCAGTGATTGTAAAAAAGTGCTGATAAAGCCCCCCCTTTATCATCACTAGTAAAAAAGTGCTGATAAAAATGGAATTCCTCAGTGATTCTAAAAAAGCATTGATAAAGAGAAAATTTCATGAAAAACTGATAATAACTCTAGAAACCCTTTAAACCCATAAAAATGTTAAGAAACCCAAAAAAACTGAAAAGACCATAACTTTTGATCCAAGAGTTCATTTAAGCTCTAAAACCAGTCAAATTGAAGCTTATGAAATGAGATAAAACCAAATGAGATTTAAATTGTGTGATAATCAATGAATAAAATATATTACAATTTCAAAAAAGTTAGAAATCAAACTTGAACTTCAAGCGACCATAAATTTTGATCCGGGTGTCTGTTTGGGCTCCACAACATATCAAATCAAGGCCCGTGACAAGATCATTTCCACAAAGGGGAGAGTACTAAGGCCTTAGAACTTTTTCCTATTTTTCAACCCCCCAAAGGCCCAAAAGGCCTCTGAAACTGAGTTTTTAGTCGGGGTATCCCCATTTCTTAAAATTCAAACATCTTTAACTTCTAATCCGAGTGTCCGTTTAGCCTATAAAATATATAAAATAAAATATTGTGATGATATCTACACCAAAATAACATTTGGGAACCCCTGATCACATTTATCGAGGAAAAAACTGAGTTTATAATCCCTATACTTCGCTTTTTTCACATTCGATGACCTTTCAAACCACCATAACTTCTGTTCAGGGTGTCTGTTTGGGATATACCACATATCAAATCAAATATCGCGATGATCTCTACACCATGGTGACCTAATGGATCCCCAATGACCTCTTTTGAGGCTAAAAAAGGCCTATAAGGCCTCCAAAATTGAGTTTTTGGCCTTTGTATCTCAATTTTTTGACATTCAATGGATTTTAAGCCTCGTTTAAGGGGGTATTTTTCCCTTTTTTAGTTGGGACTGAATTTATTCCCAGGGATTACATTCATATTGATATTATGATTTTGAAATTTTATAATTTTTCACAATGTACTGTTATTTATAATCAAATAATATATATATATATATTTTATATATTCACACATAAAAATTTAATTTTATAAATAAATAATTTAAAATATTTATATATAAAATATATCTCTCAATATATAAACGTTATCTAAATAAAAACTAATATCCATTTAAAAAAAATATAAATATATATGTATTTTAAAAAACATGTATATATATATATAAACATATATAAACATATATATATATATAAACATATATATAAATATATGGATAAAAAATATAATGAAAAATATATAAATATATAGATATATCATAAAATGTAAAACAAAATAGTATAGGGGAGTGGAAAAGGCACTGATGTATAAGCTTGTGGTCTCAGGTTCGAAACTCGCTGGAGGCAAGAGCGCATGCTGGGGGGTGGGATTATCTAAAGCAATGATAAAATGGTGGGGGAAGCACTGATAAGTGAGGAGGGGGGGTACTGATAAAGGGGGGTGGGGGTATGGGGCATGAATTTTTTTATACCCTTTATTAGTGGGGATTTATCAATGTTTTTTTAGTGTTGTTAAAGGGGGCCTTTAACAACACTAAAAAAGTGCTGATAATGGTGGCCTTTAACAGATCTAATCAAACACTGATAAAGACCCCTTTATCAATGCTAAAAAAAGCACTAATAAAGGTCCCCTTTATTAGTGATTTTTTGTGCTGTTAAATGGGTCCTTTATCAACATTTTTTAGCACTGATAAAGATAACTATTTCACATTGCTTACATTATCAGCACTTATATAGTGCTGATAAATCTCTTTTACTAGCACTGTTAAAGGCCCAATTTTCAGTAGTGATACCATTTTTAGAATAAAGAATCACAAGAATCCATTTATATCTAATCTTGTATATCAAAACAGGTCATGAAAAATAATAAATAGAAACGGTTGCTCGTGGCTGACCACCAGTACATAGATATAATAAGCATGTTGATACAAAATAAAATTCAAAAGTAAACTATAGCTGATGCAGGAACCTGAGTTCCTTTCCATACATCCCATGATAAGAAATACTACATGATCACTAAGGCCTAGCTCCTGATCTTGTTCCCTTACCTAATCACAAAATCATAAAGTCTACACACATATCAAAGGGCCCGTGTAGGGTGTGAGAATAATCTTAGTAGGCCACCACCAATGTGTTCCTAAATTACATCTATAATAAAAAAATTCATCTAAAATATAATTAAAATAACACAAGCACATCATATACATATCCTGATTCACTTATGATCAACATACACAAGGAATCAATCTCCTACTTCGGCTATCACAAACATAATAGTAGTGGAGAGGATCCTTAGACTAATCTAAAGGAATACCCTGATGAAAATCAATCTTGGTGAACCCTTGAATTCAACCTCTAATATAATCATCTGACACCTCATGCCAACTAACACCTCATGTCCAAAATAATCACTGACACCCCAAAGGCACAACCAAATAAGTACTTGGTCCCTTAAACCTCAACTCATAAATCCATATCGACTCAAAGCCTAAAATCCAAGGCACAATGATGTCTACCCACCAATGATAAACTCTCATAATTAAGTTTTTAAGATCCATAAAAGAGTTTTACTAACTACTAAACTCTAAAAATTCTAACGGGTTAAGGATTTCGACCCGCTCTAAAAACCATGAGATGTTACATGGAATGAGCCTCACCAATTCTCGATATTTCAAGTATATATTCTACTAATCTCATTATTGAACCATCTGTAATTCTCTCTAAAATTTCCTTCATAATTTATAAATCTACAAAAGACTTGGGGTCATATGAACTATCTATAATTTGTGAACTATTGGTTCCTACATTCATAACAATTTGAACTAAGTTTTTTTATTTACCCTCAACTTTCTTTATCTTCAAATTCTAGTCCTTCCAAAAGACTTTCTCATTAAAGAGTGCATTCCTATTTTTGATGACTTGTTTATTCTCATCATCCCAATGTCAAAATATGATATTTTCATATATATAGCCTATGAAGAAACATGTTTAAGATTTTTTATCAATATTATCTCTGTCTTTGGCATCAACATGTGCATAGTATAAACTTATGAAAACCTTGAGGTGAGATAAATTCGATATCTTTCTGATCTGGAGAGCTTCTGAAAACTCCTCCCCCCTTAGCATTGAGGGGATTTTATTGACTAAGTAATCATTAGTACCAACTACTTCCACCTAAATAACCTCATGTATTCCTAAATATAGTTTCATAATCCATTCTCTTTCCATCAATGTATGATTCATCCATTCAGATACATCATTTTTATCAGGAATTTTTGGTACAATCTTCTCATGCCTAATTACTTTGTGTCTGTAGAAGTTCCAAAAATTATTCCAGTGTAATCCCCTATATTTTCTGATCTCAATAATTTCAAATTATATCCAATTTCCCTTTTAACCATATATTTTCATTGAATGAATACTCTAAACACTTTAGATTTATTTTTTAGGAAGTATAACTATACTTTATTCATGAATTAATGAATGAAAGTCACAAAGTATTGTGAATTTCCATGATATTTAACTGGGGTAGGTCCTTGGACATCTATATGCACTAGATATATCTTTTAGATTTAGGTGTTCTTCTGCTCAAATTAAAGACCAACTTATATTTCTTTTCAAGTATACAACTCTTGAAACCTATGAAATCTAAATGATCCATCTTTAGCATACCTTTTTCCACTATAAATTTTATACTTTTCTCACTGAGGTTCCTAAGATAGTAATTCCAAAAATCAATTCTTCAAACAAATGATGTTTTAGAAAGTGAAACTCCCACTGCCCTTCCACTCAGACACAACACACCATCATTTACACCTCTTTCTATGACTAAAGAACCTCAAGTGATTTTCCACACCCCCTTAGAAAAGTTTGTTCCATATACAACTTCATCCAACTATCATACTAAAATCATATTATTCTAGAGACCTAGAATATATATAAATTCCTTTAGCTCGAGGATACTAACATTATTTAACTATATTTTCACATCTCCCTTCCTAATGATGTCAAGAGCTTTATCATCCCCTATATGCACTCTTCTAAAACTTCCAGACACATAATTCATTATCAAACCCTTTTCACCAGTGGAGTAGAAAGATGCACCAATATCTATGATCCAAGATTTTAATGGTGTATTGAAATTCATGAGTATAGTGACACTACTCTCTAATGTTGGGATTATATAGTCCAATCCTCAAAAATCTGATCTTATGATTTTTTTTTTCTCATGAAAATCCTTCTTAAGATGTCCTTTTTGAAACAGTGTCAACAGAGTGGGTTAGGCCCAGTAGATTTTCCTCTAATTCTCTCTCTCAAATTTCCTTCCGATCACCTTTAACTTATTTTATGAGGTGAGAACCCTCCTTCATCTATATTCAATACATCATTAGAATATGTGTAAGTATCCCTACTCTAGATCTCTTCATTGAGAATAATTTTCTAGATATCATTGAATTTCAAGTCTTTACTTATGCTGGAGTTACTTACTACTATCACCATTGTACCCCAAGAATCCTATAATGATGATAACAACAATATGGCCTAGACATTATTTTTGAATGTAACCTTCATAGACTCAGGATAGATTCTGTTGGACTCCTCATGTATTAACCATGTTTTAATAATCACAAATCCTATTAAACCTAGTTAAATCATGAAAATTATATCACAAACATGTGTATTCATGTGTATTATTGTTTAAGTAGTCTCATGCTTTAAGAAGTGACATTCAAGATTTTAATTTCTCTACATTTAGTTTACTTACTTTATATTATCTTTGATCTACTCTCATAATACCTTCTTTGACAAATTCTTAAGTCTAATCCATTCTATTATCATTATTTCTTAAGTCTGAATACAATTACTTTGAAAAGTTTAAGACATTGTAAGTTTGCTATTGGTTATGTATTTCTGACACCGTGAAGCAGACACCGTGAAGAATCAGACACCGTGAAGAAAACTACATGAGAAAAACACCGTGATCATGAGACACCGTGACCATGAGACACCGTGAACAAGACACCGTGAAGCAGATACCATGAACAAGACACCGTGACTGTGAAACACAGTGGCTATGAGACACCATGACCACAAAAAACCATGATCAATCTAGACACCATGGGGAGGAGACACTGTTTCCATGACTTACTGTGACACCGTTTCTTAAACTATTTTTTTCATTTTTCAATTTAATCTCTAACGGTCATATTTGAAGATTTTAAATGCACTGACAAAATTAATGTTTCTTTATAGGAATATCATCTGATAGTACGAGGTATAAGGTGCGGTATCCATGCAACCAATCAGATCCAACACATGCATTCCAAGATAAAAGCAAAGTGTGTCCAAGAATCAAGGATCACGATACTAAACAAAAAACAAGGTTGTGAGCATGATAACGAAGAACATTGAGATAATTTCAAAAGGAAGGATTGTTACATGCATGCAACCCAACTTTGCTGAAGAACATACGAAGTACACTAGAATCTAGAGAACATCTTCGCATTTTCAAACCTCATGAAGAACACAAGATGAATTTCAACACTCTATTTTACTAACGAGAACTCGAGATCTACATCTGCTACATCTCAAGAAGTCTAGAGCACCAAAGACTAACACTCATAGCACTTCTAAAACCATCTCTATATTTATGCTCTGTTTTGTATCTGTTTATTACCTTTCGAGCAGAGTGTGTACCTGTATAACAAAACACTATGTCTCCTACATTAAACTGAAGGATATAATATATCCTTATTAAAACCTCTATTTACTCTTGATACCCACTGAAAACTGTGGAAGAGGTCCCTGTGTGGCCTGGTTATTTATACCCAAAAAAACTATGGAAGAGGTCCCTGTGTGACCTGGACAGTCAATGTACTGTTGTTAACCCCGATCCAGGGTGTGGATCAAAGTTTATTTATATAAACTGCTAGGTGGTAGGTGATCACCAAGTGGAGTGGATTATGTCTCAGCTTGAGACCAAACCACTTGTTTCATATCTGTTGTGCTTCTTAAATTAGTCTTCTCTGTTTTATTGCTTTACTGTATAATTCAGAAATCACTAATTTCACTTTGATAGTTAGTCTTGGAAAGAAGTTATAACTGGCTTGTCTTAGTAGAATAACTTCAAAAGTAATATTAATAACACAAATTAAGATTACTGAGAATTAATCAATCTTATAAGAAGTTACTTAAACAGTCCAACTCTTATAAAAATATAACCTAGATTAACTGGGATGTATTTAATCTTTGGGGAAACCTTTTTAGAAATAATTTTTACAGAAATTTTTATAGTTACTCAATTCACCCCTCCCCTCTTGAGTAATCTACCCCGACCAACATTTGGTATCATAGGAGGTTTATTAGGACTCTGTGTAATCTTATTCAATTGTTATTGTAGTTGTACTTTAAAGATCTGTAAATTTATGTTAATTATAAATTTCTAGCTCTTTTAAAGTAATACTTTATTATGGATAATATATTGGAAGGTGCTGTAACCAACAGACCACCATTATTTAATGGAACCAACTATTCTCAAAGGAAAATTAAAATTAAAATGCATTTAGAGAGTATGAGTTTGGAAATTTGGTCATCCATTATAGATGAATACAAAATTCCTTCTACTGATAGAATCACATGGGATGAACCTACCAAAACTGCCTACAATAAAAAATATAAAGCTATGAATGCTTTATACTGCTCCTTAGGAGATGAAGAGTTTAATAGAATTTATGTTTGTAAAACTACCCATGAAATTTGGGATACCTTGTCTGTCTTACATGAAGGAACATCTAGTGTAAAAGAAATGAGACTTAATACTTATACTATCAAATATGAAAATTTTAAAATGAAACCCGATGAGCCTATTTCTGACATGTATCTTAGGCTCAATGAGATTGTTAACACAATGATTTCTCTTGGAAGAGAAGTCACTGCCGAGGAACAGATCATGAGAATTCTTAGATGTCTACCTAACAGATGGAGGGGAACCTCTATTTCTATTATAGAATCGTGTGACATCAGAAAGATACCTATAAAAGAACTCATTGGGAAACTGATGATGTATGAAGAAGAGCTTAAAGTCAACAAGGAAGAGGATGATGAACCAAAGAGGAAATCTGTTGCATTCAAGACCACCACCTCTAAGCATAAAGACAAAGAGAAACTGGAAGCTTCTATAGAAATATCCACTAGTGAACAATCATCACCTGACAGTGATGAGGAGATGGCTCAACTATCCAGAAGATTCAAATGATTTTACAAAAAAAAAGAACTTTTTAGAAAGCCTAACTTCAAGGGAAAATATGACCAAAAAGGAAACTCGAAGAAGGACTGGAAAAGAAGTGAAAAAACTGATGAAATTGTCTGCTATGAATGTAAGCAAAAAGGACATTTCAAGGCTGACTATCCAAAGCTCAAGTACAAAAATAAATATGAGGACACAGATATAAAGTATAAAAAGGAAATGAAAGCAACCTGGAGTGATTCTGAGGACAATTCAAGAGACCTAGAGACATCACATGATGAACAAGATAACAAATACAATATGTGTTTTATGAAAAACACATCTGAGGTAACACTGGACTCTTCTATAAATAATTCATACTATCATGAAGATGAAAGTGACTCTGAAAAAATGACTAATTAAGAAATGTTTGAATATTGTAACATGCTTGAGGAAACATGAAATGAACTAAAAGACAAATATAAATCATTGAAGAAACAACATGCTCTTACTGTGACTATTAAATCTGAACTCACAACTGAAATGGATAAAAATGTTCAACTTCTCAAAGAAAACAATGAATTAAAAATGTCTAATGATAAATTAAAGAGTAACATAGAAAAGTTTACTAATGGGAAAAACACTCTTACCCAAATGATAGAAAAAAAATTGCCCATAAATACAACACTGGAATTGGTTAAAACCTAGTAAAAGAAACCTTGGTAGAATAAATTTTGTTTCAAAATCTAGGACACACAGTTTTACTCCCAGTCCTGGACTCAAATAAACTAATTCAATCCATGATACATATTCTACTATTTCAAGTTTTTGTGGAACAAATATAGTTTATTTTTCAAATACTTTACATAATGCTTATATGAAACATATGAGGAAAATATGGGTTTCTAAATCACTTATTACTAATATTACTGGACCCAAACAAGTATGGGTACCAAAATCTATTTTTGATTAATCCTTTTGAAGGAAAGCTGCTTAAAGAGATCCTACAAAAGTCTATGGTACTTGGACAGTGGATGTTTAAGGCACATGATAGGAGACTACTCATGCTTCAAGAACCTGATAAAAGTAGATGGAGGACATGACACATTTGGTGACAATGCCAAGGGAAAGATTATTGGCCTCAGCAAAACCGGTAACTCTAAATCAGTTTTAATTTCTAAAGTACTATTTGTTGATGGTTTAAAATATAATCTGCTTAGTATCTCACAATTAAGTGATGATGGATTTCATGTTATATTTGAAAATTATGCTTGTAGTGTCTTTAATTCTAAAGATGAATTAGTATTTTCTACATTAAGAAATGAAAATGTTTATTCTGTTAATTTATATTCTTTAGCTTCTCAAAATGATTCATGCTTAAGTGTATTTCATAAAGAATGTTGGATCTGGCATAGGAGACTAGGACACTGTAATGTTCACTCCCTTAGAAAGATAACTAGAAAAATCCTAGTTAAAGACTTACCCAAACTTGAGTTTCCAAATGATAAAGTGTGTAATCCCCGTCAAAAGGGAAAAAACACAAAGTTTCCTTAAAACCAAAGAAAGAAGTGTCAACTTCTCAACCTCTCAAACTAGTTCACATGGATTTTTTGGACCATCTATATTTTCTAGTTTAAATGGGAAGCACTATGTTTATGTTCTTGTAGATGAATTTTCTAGATATACTTGGACCTTCTTTATGGATCACAAAAGTGAATCCTGTTCTTATTTTAGTAAATATGCCAAGTCTGTAGAAAATCATAGTGGACTTAGAATTAAATCCTTAAGAAGTGATCATGGCCACGAGTTTGAAAATCAAGAGTTTGAATCTTTTTTCTCACAAAATGGTTATAGTCACAATTTCTCTGCCCCTAGAACACCTCAGCAGAATAGAGTTTTAGAGAGAAGAAATAGAACCCTGCAAGAAATTTCTAGACAATGCTTAGTGAATATGACCTACCTATTTATTTTTGGGATGAAGCTTTCAATACAGCGTGCTACATAATCAATAGAGTGTTGATCAGACCTATTCTTAAGAGGACTCCTTATGAATTATGGAAAAATAAAAAACCCAAGGTTAGCTACTTCAAAGTTTTTGGTTGCAAAGTCTATATTCTTAATTCCAAAGAAAATATTGACAAATTTGCATCCAAAAGTGATGAAGGTATCTTTATAGGATATTATATGTCTAGTAAAGCCTATAGAGTGTTCAATAAAAGAACTAAATGTGTGGAAGAATCTGTTCATGTAAAATTTGATGAAACAGATACACATGAGACTAAAACCATCCTAGAGAATTTGGAGGATGTTGTATCAAATCTAAACATCAATTCAAAATCCTTAAATTCTTCTGTCAAAGAATATATCAAAACTTCTAGCTCTGAAAATTCCTTAGAATCAAGTCATAATGAACCTGAATCTATTGATGAACCTAAAATCACTAGTCCCTCTTTTTTTAGAACTGTTATAATCCTTAAGAACCATCCCTTAGATGCTGTTGTAGGATACTTCGACAAAGGAACTCAAACTTGAGATTCTCTTAGAAATCAGGTTGAACATCAAGTCTTCCTATCACAACATGAACCTAAATACATTAATGATGCTATCAATGATGAATTTTGGGTGATGGTTATGCAAGAAGAACTTAATCAGTTTGAAAGGAACAAAGTTTGGAAACTTGTTGAAAGACCCAAGGACACATTCACCATAGGCACTAAATGGGTGTTTAGAAATAAGGTCGATGAATCTAGTAACATAGTTAGAAACAAGGCTAGATTAGTTGACCAAGGATATAGTCAAGAAGAAGGAATTGACTATGAGGAGACCTTTCACTAGTAGGCAGACTTGAAGCCATCAGAATCCTACTTGCCTATGCTGCACATCTGAATTTAAAACTATATTAAATGGATGTTAAGAGTGAATTATTAAATGGTTATATAGCTGAGGATGTTTTTGTTGAACAAACCCATGGATTTACAAACCCCCATTATCCAAATCATATTTTTAAACTATTAAAAGCTTTATATGGTTTAAAGCAAGCTCCAAGAGCTTGGTATGATAGATTGAGTACTTTTCTTATTTCCAAAGGTTTTACAAAAGGAATAGATGATCCTACCCTTTTTATAAAACAAATTTCTAATGATGTTTTAGTTGTTCAAATCTATATATATGACATTATTTTTGGATCTTCAAAGAATTATTTATGTGTTGATTTTTCTAAAATGATGCAAAATGAATTTGAAATGAGTTTAATGGGTGAACTAAAATTATTTCTTGAATTTAAAATCTTTCAAAATAATGATGGAATTGTTTTAACTCAATGTAAATATACTAGATATCTTATAAAACATTTTTGGATTGGATAGCACTAAAAGTAGTGACACTCCCATGAGTACCACTTGTAAGTTGGATCTTGATGAAGATGGAAAATCTGTTGATCAAACCACTTATAGAGGAATGATTAGAAGTTTACTCTACTTAACTGCTAGTCATCTGAACATTATGTTTACTATGTGTATGTGTGATCATTTTCAAGAAAATCCTAAAGAATCTCATTTAAATGCTGTAAAGAGAATTTTCAAATACCTCAAGCATACACCCAATCTAGGATATTTTTATCCTATAGGACAATCATTTGAATTAGTTTATTATTATGATGCTGACTTCGATGGATGTAAGTTAGATATAAGAAGCACCTCTGGAACATGTCACCTTTTAGGAAAGTCACTAGTATCATGGTGTAGTAATAAACAAAATTCTGTTGCATTATTTACTATAGAAGCTGAATATATAGCTGCTGGAAGTTGTGCACAAATTTTGTGGATGAAACACACATCACTAGATTATGGATATAAATTCAGACATGTACCTATAAATTGTGACAACACAAGTGCTATTAACATCTCAAAAAATCCTATTTCACATTCTAGGACAAAGCACATTGATGCAAGACATCAATTTTTGAGAGATCATTATCAAAAAGGTGATATCACTTTGGAATTCATTGGTACTGAATATCAGCTTGCTGATATATTCACCAAACCATTAAATTATGAGAGAATAGACTACATCATACATGAAATAGGCATGATAAATCTCAAATAGATATCTTACTTTTTACTGTTTCATGTGTTATTGTTCGATATCTTACTGTTTCATGTTTACAATCTCACAGTTTGTATTTTTTGATTACTGTCTGATAGTTACTGTCTCACCATAACACACACTAAGAAGTTCGTTCACTGTCTAACCGTGAAGTTCGTTCACTGTCTCACCATGATGTGCGTTTAATATCTCACCGTAAAAATTCTTTATAATTTTTTTTTGTAAAAATCCATATCGCGGTAATTATTATTTTCCCTTATTTATTTTCCCGCATTTTTATTTTTGCGATGTTTGTTATTCATAAATGATAAAATAAAGAAAGTATCACTCGATTATTCACTTGGGGTTTCTTCTACTTACTCATTTAGAACCCTTCTTCATCCCTGCAACCCTTCTATCTCTTGAACATTTAGTGAATGCCAAGGATGAAACGTCCTTCATCATCGACACCTGAGAAGCGCAACTCAAAGAAGAAGAAGATTGCACCTAAACTAGCACTCAAAGGACCTTTAAATATGAATTTGGTAAACCACATTGTTGTAACTGGGAAAGATATTTTCCCCAAATGGATTCTGTCTAGTAAGTCTCTGGTATTGAAAGTGTTATAACAACAAGGCTGGTTAGAGTGGTTCTTGAAGGAAGATAGACCCATCTACCCTAAGTTAGTGGCTCAGTTTTACTAGTACGTACAGTTCTCTTTTGATTATGGTGATAGTTATGTTGTAAGAAGATAGGTCAATGGACAGAGATGCTCATTATCTTCGAGGTTAAGGGCCGCATGCCTTAAGATATCTCATGAAGGAATCTATGAGGATTATCAGAGAGGACCTCCACCTTTAACCGAATTCTTTGATTTGGAAGATGCTCTGAAAGCCTTAACTAGAAATGACACCAAGAGGAGGGCCATTGTTGCTGAACTAGATGGAGAATCAAGGCTCCTGTTCAAGTTTATTTAGAATCTAGTTAGCCCCAAAAAAGGTAAATTTTCTATTTTGAAATATAAATATGTATTTATGATCCACCTTATGAAAAATGGGCATAAGATAAACCTTTTAAAGTATATAATTCATCATACATGTGAGCTGATCAAACCCACATCCAAGTCAAATTCCATGTTTTACTCTCGGCTTATCTCAGCCATGCTGCATACTAAAGGTTTGGTTGGACCTAATGAGGATGTTATAAAGGACTGTGAGTACTGACTTTCAAAATTAACCATCAAGAGGATGAAAATAAACTGGAATACTTGGAAAAAGGAATGGGTGGAAGACACTGATAGAGTTTATGAGAAATCCAGTCCTGTGGATTATCCCACAAGACCAAGAGATATTTTTGATCCTAGTTTGGAACCAGATGAGATTGTTGAGTACCTTGAAGAAGAGGAATAAGGAACTGAAGTGCCACCTAGGGAAGCTATTTTTGTTGAGGAAGACAGGACTACTGTTCCTCATTAAGTTCTTGAAGAAGAAGTCCCTGCTTTTAAAGAAGCTGTTAATCTAGAAACTCAACCCGAGGATGAAGAAGAATCAGTTTCCAAATAATCTGAAAAGCATGCCATGGAAGAACCTATAGTGGAAGAGCTACCTATTATGCAAGAATCCAATCTTGAGGAACTACCAGTGGAACAATCTATTCCTGAAATCATCCCTTCGAATGAAGAATGGATGGATCTAGATTTTCAGCTGGCTAGATAGGAAATGAGTGAGGAACTTAGAGCTGATTCTATGGAATTAGAACGATATCCTAAGCTTCTCAGTCCGGAGGAGGCACCTGTTGAGGGGGAGAAAACCCCAAATCTTAAGTCTATTGAAGCTTCACATCTAACTGAGTCAAGTTCTGTAGAAACTCAGTATAAGTTCCCCAGTTTCTATGATGTGGATGACTCTCAGTAGGTTTCAGCAACTGAACTTAATATTTCCTCTATATTCTAGTTGAAATCAGTCTCCAATATCACACCTGAGAAGGAACCTGAGCCTGTACCAGTCCCTATTCCCGAACCTTTATCTGAACAACCATCTTTTGTGAGTAAGGATGATATGAAGGAATTTGGTGCTACCCTCTTATCTGGAGTTGAGAAACTCATGAATACCCAACCTCTTCCTGTGACCAATTTAAGTGAGAGAGATTCCTCACTATTATTGGAGAAATTTATTTGGAAAATACAACCTAAAATTCTTCACGAGATTCAGGAAGTAAGAGTTGAAAATAAGATACTCAGTAATGAAGTGAAGACCCAAAGAAGTATGGTTAAAGACATGCAGAGAGAGCTGCATTCGAGATCAGAGCTTGTTGGTACTCCTGTAAAACCTGTTGTTCCTCAAATCCCACAGGTTTTTGTGTCTCAGATTCAACCTTATCTATCTTCCTTAGATGAAAAGGTCGCTAAAAGGAACAAACAGATTGTGAAGTAAATGAGAGAGCTTGTTGTCAATCTTAATAAACTCACTGATGAGTATACCAGGTGTCTTAAAAAGGTACTAAATCAACTCAAATCTCTGACCACAGCTGTCAATGCCTCTAAATCATCTGGTCAATCCTTTAAACCCTCCTTAAACAATGATCTGCTTATAACTGTAGTCAAATAAGATCTTCAGAATGTACTCGGTGGTTTCAATACAGCTTCTCTATCTGAAGTTGTCAAGAACAGTGATAAAGTTCTTGACCTAGTCCAAATCCACTCAAAAATTGCTAATGATTCTCAACAAGAGATTTCCAAGAAATTGGATTTATACTTCAACAGAATCTTCTCCAAGACTGATATGAAAAATCATTTCAAGCATCTTGTAAAAAAATCTGCGGATTTCTCCTGCAACTCAAGATTTCAAGACCCAAGTCCAAAAGCTCATAGAGTTTACTCGATTGTTGGACAAGTTTATGGAGAACAAGGATGATTTTGAGAAAGCCATGCAGTATGGTGGAGAGATCATTACAGATTCCATCAAACTCCTAAGGCCCTATATTCATGTCAAAAGTACAACCATTGTTGCTCTTGTGGCTGCACCTCTAAGACCTGGGCTGCCTACCTTCACTTCTGCCCTAGCCTCCACTACTATGTCTCTCAGCCAAGCCCTGAGTCAGATCAGACTAGTGATTCTAGATCAAAAACTACCTAGATCTTCTACTTCTCCTACTTTGGCTCCATCAGTCTTTGAAGGCCTTCCTTTACCCTCTTTATCAACCACCTCACTCCCTTATTCTACCTCGACCTCTGCCCCTATGGCTTCCTCTTCTACCACTACTGCTAAAAGAAAAGAGAAGGCCAACCCCTAAATAAGAACAATGATTACTCCTTTTTTATAGGAATGATATTGCTTTTATATTTCTCTTTTGTTTTGTACTGAACCTTAGGTGATATTAATGGAATGTGCACTTTTGACTTCTCTTATTTCATCTTTTTGATAATCCCAAAAGGGGGAGAAATTTATATATGTTATCCATTTATCTCTATAGTTGAATTAAATATAAAATTTAACTTTACATGATTTGTGATCATCAAAAAGGGGGAGATTTTTGGACTCCTCATGTATTAATCATGTTTTAATGATCACAAATCCTATTAAACCTAGTTAACTCCTACAAATTAAATTACAATCATGTGTATTCATGTGTATTATTGTTTAAGTAGTCTCATGCTTTAAAAAGATCCATTCAAGATTTTAATTACTCTACATTAAGTTTACTTACTTTATACTATCTTTGATCTACTCTCATAATACCTTCTTTGACAAATGATTAAGTCTAATCCATTCTATTATCATCATTTCTTAAGTCTGAATACAGTTAATTTGAAAAGTCTGAGACACTATAACTCTACTACTGGTTATGTCTTTCCGACACCGTGAAGTAGACACCATGAACAAGACACCGTAAAGAATCAGACACCATGAAACAAACACCGTGAAGCAAACACCGTGAGAAAAACACCGTGACTGTGAGACACCGTGACCACGAGAGACTGTGAAAAAGACACCATGAAGCAGACATCGTGAACAATACACCGTGACCGCGAAACACTATGACTGCGAGATACCGTGACCAGAAGACACCATGATCAATCTAGACACCGTGTGAAGGAGACACCATTTCCATGACTTACTGTGACACCGTTTCTTAAACTATTTTTTCATTTTTCAATTTAATCTCTAACGGTCATATTTGAAGATTTTAAATGCACTGACATAATTAATGTTTCTTTATAGGCATATCATTTGACAGTATGAGGTACGAGGTGCGGTATCCATCCAACCTGTCAGCTCCAACACATGCATTCCAAGATAAAAGCAAAGTGTGGCCAAGAATCAAGGAGCGCGATACTAAATGAAAAACAAGGCTATGAGCATGATAAAGAAGAACAATGAGAGAATTTAAAAAGGAAGTATTGTCACATGCATGCAACCCAACTCTGCTGAAGAACATACAAAGTACACTAGAATCCAGAGAACATCTTTACATTGTCGAACCTCATGAAGAACACAAGTTGAATCGCGACACTCTATTTTACTAACGAGAACTCGAGATTTGCATATGTTACATCTCAAGAAGTCCAGAGCAGCAAAGTCTAACACTCAGAGCACTTCTAAACCCATCTCCATATTTATGCTCTATTGTGTATCTGTTTATTACCTTTCGACCAGAGTGTGTACCTGTATAACAACACACTATGTCTCCTGAATTAAACTGAAGGATATAAGATATCCTTATTAAAACCTCTATTTACTCTTGATACCCACTGAAAACTGTGGAAGAGGTCCCTGTATGGCCTGGTTATTTATACCCACAAAAACTGTGGAAGAGGTACCTGTGTGACCTGGACAGTCTGTGTACTGTTTTTAACCCTGATCTAGGGTGTGGATCAAAGTTTATTTATATAAACTACTTGGTGGTATGTGATCACCAAGTGAAGTGGATTATGTCTCAGCTTGAGACTAAACCACTTGTTTCATATCCGTTGTGCTTCTTAAACTAGTCTTCTATGTTTTATTTATTTACTGTATAATTTAGAAATCACTAATTTCACTTTGATAGTTAGTCTTAGAAAGAAGTTATAACTAGATAGTCTTAGTAGAATAACTTCAAAAGTAATATTAATAACACAAATTAAGATTACTGAGAATTAATCAATCTTCTAAGAAGTTACTTAAATAGTCAAACTCTTATAATAGTATAACCTAGATTAACTGGGCTGTATTTAATCTTTGGGGAAACCTTTTTAGAAATACTTTTTACCAAAAATTTTATAGTTACTCAAGTCACCCCTCCCCTCTTGAGTAATCTACTCCGACCAAAATTTGGTATTAGAGGAGGTTTATTAGAACTCTATGTAATCTTATTCAACTGTGATTGTAGTTGTACTTTAAAGAATCAAGGAGCGCAATACTAAAAGAAAAACAAGGATGTGAGCACGATAAAAAAGAACACTGAGAGAATTTCAAAAGGAAGGATTGTCACATGCATGTAACCTAACTCTGATGAAGAACATATGAAGTACACTAGAATCCAGAGAACATCTTCACATTGTCTAACCTCACGAAGAACACTAGCTAAATCACGACACTATGTTTTAATAACAAGAACTCGAGATCTGCATCTACTTTATCTCAATAAGTCTAGAGTAGAAAAGACTAACACTCAGAGCACTTCTAAACCCATCTCCATATTTATGCTCTATTGTGTATCTGTTTATTAAATTTCAAGTAGAGTGTGTACCTGTAGAAAAACACACTCTGTATCCTGCATTAAATTGAAGGATATAATATATCCTTACTAAAACCTCTATTTACTCTTGATACCCACTGAAAACTATGGAAGAGGTTCCTATGTGGCCTGGTTATTTATACCCATGAAAACTGTGGAAGAGGTCCCTGTGTGACCTGGACAGTCTGTGTACTGTTGTTAACCCCGATCCAGGGTGTGGATCAAAGTTTATTTATATAAACTTCTTGGTGGGAGGTGATCACCAAGTGGAGTGGATTAGGTCTCGGCTTGAGACTGAACCACTTGTTTCATATCCGCTGTGCTGCTTAAATTAGTCCTGTTTGTTTTATTGCTTTACTGTATAATTCAGAAATCACTAATTTTACTTTGATAGTTAGTCTTGGAAAGAAGTTATAACTGGCTTGTCTTAGTAGAATAAATTCAAAAGTAATATTAATAACAAAAATTAAGATTAATGAGAATTAATCAATCTTCTAAGAAGTTACTTAAATAGTCAAACTCTTATAACAGTATAACCTTGATTAACTGGGCTATATTTAATATTTGGGGAAACCTTTTTAGAAATACTTTTTACAGAAATTTTTATAGTTACTCAATTCACCCCTCCCCTCTTGATTAATCTACTCCGACCAACAGATTCTTATCATATTGAAATAATTCACATGATCAGAAGCATACCTCCCTTTTGACAGCCTCAAGATGAACAACCATCACATTAAGCAAAATTTGTTGAGTGTTGTATGCTTCACATACATTTATGATTCACATACATGTATAATTCACATACATGTATGATTTACATACATGTATGCTAATGCTACTATAAAATCTACCATATTATTCTTCTCTAGGATGTTTAAATCCACATTTTGTGCCAATAAAATCCTCACCAAACCTAAAGTATTTGTATCTAGAATTTTACATTCTCAATTTTAATTTCTTTTGGTTAAACATTTTTCAATAAAACTTCTAGATCTTTTTGGATGAGATAATCATCTATTTTCATCCTACAAAAGCTGAAATACACTACCATCGAATCTATCGATCCAATCCTTACTATCTTATGATGTCCCCAACTTCCAACATAATGAATACCACTAAATTGAAAAACATTTGAGTAAGATAAGAAAGTTACTTAAGATATTATTGATCAAACTAATGAGCCTATAAGAACCTATTACTACTTTGATACCAATTATTGATAATCTTGTACTAACTTTGATGGGACAATGCATCCAGTTCACTTTAAGGGATGGTCCCAGAAGAGGTTCAGATCAAGGAGCTTCCATAGATCATGGCTATCCAGAATTGGATGTTTGAGAGGGTATGGATTTTTCCATCGGTACCGTTCCCATTCATCCTTGCACGGGACTGCTATCTGACTATAGATGAGAAGTTGTAAGCTCGTCTTAATGTTTTTATACTGGGGAGGGGTCCTTCTTTGCAGTTTTGAATCCGTTTGTTTTTGTCTCTGGAACTTTGGACAGTGGGGCTTTATTGTATTTATGTCTTTGAAGTCTTTTAGGTTTCATTTACCCATCAAAATGGGGTCTATCTTAATAAAAAAATTAATTTTCAGTCAGGTCACTAAAAGTAGACTCCCACAATGTGAATGTACTAGAACTAGGACAAAGTATCTCCACCCTAAGCACTGCACTGACTTGCATTTTACTCCTAAGCTTATTTACTCCAACTATAATAAACATCCCACTAGAAGAAAAGGAATAATAAAATCATGAAAAGGGGAAAAAATATTTTATGTGTTTCATAATTTCATGCAACATCCACAGGGATAAGCATCAAAATATTTCATTATATCTCAAGTAAAAAGTTACAATCACTTGCGAATAGACAATCACATTGATCACTTACTCATATGAAATTTCAATACCTTATCAAATTGGTATCACTTGATAATTTTATAACACCAAATTATTATATTTATAGGCATCCATATGTTACAATATGAAATTACCAACTCCCTATTGATTTCCTCAGTTTAACTACCTATCACTAATAAGTTAACATTGTTCCCTACACCTCATTGTTGTCCTATAAAGTCCATGATACAAAATGATTCAAATTATCACTTCCTTATTTTAGTAATAACAAAACGAAACAAACTTCTAGTATTATGAATACTAGTTGATAAACAATTATAAGTTCAAGAACATCTGATAACCTCACCGCCACATTCTAAAGACTGTTATCGCTACTCAAAAAAGGTTGAAGGTCTCACCAAATTTCCCTATTCTAATAAACTTAATTTAACACTTGAAGAGAATTCAAATAATCCTAAAAACTCACACTTTTCTTAAGGTTAATTTACATATTCTATAAATGTAAATATTTATAGATATCATGAAAGTAAAAATAAATATCCACATTTACATAGTTTGTCCCCCAAGATTTCCATATCTCTCATTTTCAAAGGTTTCATGTGGGAGTATTCCCATGACCCATTTTTCTCAACTCAAAGAGTATTTAAAAAATACACTTGTTTATTTATCCTCTCATTTTTATCTAAATGAATGTATCTTATTTTTTATCCATTAGTCCTAGGATTATTTTTAAAAAATATATCTACAACAACTACAAATAAATATTATTCCAAGTTGTTTAAGTGTGAGTGCTTTCATAAATAACTGTATAGACTACAACTTGAGTTTATAAATTTTAGATAGTAGATAATCCCTCTTATTCTTTTATTTCATCTTGAATCATAAATATTTTTTGATTTTTGAATCCTTGAAAGTCCAAATCAAGTATCAATAAATATGATTTCTCATTTATTGATTTAGGAAATCCAATAGCTCTTCTTTTTTAAGATGAAGAAAATTTGAAACCTTCTATCTTAGTTCCATTTCCTTCTCACTCAAACAACTTGGTTCACAATTCATTTTATGATGTTTATAACATTAAACTTCAACCTTTTCATCATTTTATTCGATCTTAAATTTTGACCATCAATAAAAAATTACAAATACCATCATTTAAAATTCACAAATAAATTTCAATGATCTTACTCATTTCATACCATTTATTCTTCTTAAACTCATGATCAAATCATGTATTAACTAAGATTCATGATTTTTCACATGAAATAATGACTTTGGTATTATAAAAAATTATTTTATCTTTAGAATCATCAATTCTGGAAGCTTGTATCTTTCAATTTATAGAAATCCAAAAAAAATTTAATTGTTAAATATTATGAAACTAACAGATAAACCTTACAAGGTCTGCTTTTCTATGGAAATAAACCTTATGAAGGTAGTAGATAACCATACTAAGTGTCTGTATAAATCTTATGTGGGACATACATAACCTTGTGAGGAAATATACCAACCTTATGATGGAATTTATAAACCTTAAAAACTGATTATATAAACCTTATTAGTAGATTCCTTGATTTTATCAACATTATAAGGATATTATATGCTTGTATTAACCTTACAAAAGGAAGTACCAACCTTAAAATGACTTGTCTAAACCTTAAGATGATGGTTATCACAACCTTATGAATGATTGTCTTAGCCTTATGGGATCTAGGACTTAGACACATTTTATATACTTATTCAAATGACCTCAAGGTCATTCCAATTAAACTCTTACCTTCTAAAACCTTTATCCAATAGATATAAAAACAATAAATAAAGCATCTGACATGCTAGGCAATTAAATAAAAGATTATTCACAACTTTAGCTAGAATTCTTCCTTTAGTAATTACACTTTAATCTCCCTAATAGTCAAATTCTTAAAAATCACTTAAAAACTATTGTATATAGTTTACACAACCTTGTTACTTTTCTTTTACATTAATATCAGTTCTATAATCATCAAATATAAGGGGATCCTCATTAAGTATCCAACTTCCTTCTTCTTTACCTAAAGCTATGGGCACCCCTTTCTCTTTCCTTTGCCAACATAAGATAAAATTCAATAACCAAGATTCAATTATGGTAAGTAAACATTTAATTCTAAATAAAATATAGAAAAATTCACATTTTTTATATTTTATAGCACAAAATTTCTAATTTGATAGGATGAATATCACTTTTGAACTTACTATGTCAAAATAAGCTGAGAATGGATTTTTAAAATTTTACTTAGAGAAGATTTTTTTTTATGAATAATTGAAAATTTATTATTTAAATATTTTCATTTCATTTATAATAGTGTGTTATAGCATATATAATTAATCATAAATTTATTATCAATTGGTTAAAAATAAAGATGAAATCATTTGAAAGTAAAAAAGGGTTTTTAAAAAAAATTGTTTTTAAGTGAAAAATGTATTTATAAATTGAAATAATATCCATTGATGAATGATTTTAATGAAATTTTTAGATTATATATTCAATGAAATAAATTTACATTAATCTAATGGTAGTTACTATGAAAGTAGTTAGAATAAATTCATCTTATGCTTGAAAAATGCATTTTCCTAAAAATTGTTTTCATCACGTTTTATGGGTTTATTTTTAAATTAATTTCTGCCACTTATGGGAATTGAATTTGATAAAATGGTTTCAAAAATTAAAATCATCATATCTAATTTTTTTAAAAATATCATATTCATTTTTGGTCATAATGAATAGTAACTGTGGTAAAAATTCATTACCATAGTAAAGGTTAAAATGGGATAAAAGGGGGTTAAACTAAAAATATAAGAGATTAAATGAACTAAAAAATTATCTAAATTATATTGGTTAATCATATTTGGGCCTTATACCTCTAATATTAAAAAATTTTATAATTTTAATCCACTTTAATTGAGTAATGCATATAATATATAATGATATTTCTAGTATTTACAAGATTTCCACTCACCTCACTTATAAAAGGAAACCCCCTATCCACACTTATTCACACATTTTTAGCCACTTAGATCAATAAATACCTACCAAAATCACTACCCAACTATATTACTCACATCTTATAGGTCATAGGATCACCAAAATACTAACTTAAGAAGGATTAAGGTGTTAGAAAACAAAGGTTTTACAAAGAATAGGTATAACTATTAACCAAGTTATTTTGTGTTTATTTATGCTTTTACCTCCTTCAAAACTATTATAAACATCCTGATATAATAACATAAGTATCTAAAATATAATTAAATATTATTATTTTTATGTTAAAACCTTTTTTTGACTCCTTTTCCATCTTGTGAAAAATGAAAACATTGCTCATGCATACATGTGTACTATCACATCCACGAAGCAATGTATTTCATTTTTCATAATCACCTCACATGACTAGTTAAAATGATAAAATTAATGAATATATAATATTTTTTTTAAATAATTATGATTTTTTAAAAATAATTTATTATCTACCTTCTGACCCTTCCATCCATTATAAAATGATAACTTCGCTTGTGTGTATATGTGGACTACCACATCCATGGAGTGATGTGATTTATTTTTTATTTATGATTTACATGGATGGTTGTGATAATTGATTTAATGAATAAATATGATATTTATAATATGATTATGATTATATAAAATTAAACCTTTTTCTATCTCATTTCCTTTTTATCCATTAGTAAAACATGAAGACATCATTCATGCTTACATACGGACTACCATCTCCATGAAGTGACATGTTTCATTTTTCATGATCAAATTTCATGGTTGGTTATAAAATTTAATTAATTTATAAACATGATAAATATTTCATGAATAATATTCTATAGATTATGGATGAATGACCCCTTTGACCATGGTCAACCCACTGAAGTTGTTTGGGGATTATGAACTAAACATCCTCAAAACATATGACATGAACTTAACCAATTTAGTAACTATATAATACATGGTAATAAATAAAATAAATTGGATTATTATTAGGGAATAAACCTGGAAAATTTTATAAATAAATTAAATAATTAATATAATTTTATTTTATGGGAGGTTGAAATGCATCTGATCAAGCCGAAATCAAAGGCAAGGGTTGATTTTATAATCTTATTTTTAATCAGGATTGTTTATGTTTAAACTTAAATTGAAGAAAATTATAAGATATTTATCTTTTTAAAATCCATATCTTTTATTATCCTTTGGTTATATATAAATTTGACATGTTTCCTTTCATTTTTCACTCTTTGGTACTTAAAACAGATGATAATATATTTTTAAGTAAAAACAACATTATTTCTCCTTTTGGTTGGGAATATCTCTCCTACATATCCATATTATCTAAAATGTTTTCAAGCATATTTTTACTATGATTCAATTATTTTTTTAAAGTCATTTTCAACTACACTTTATTTTATTTATAAATTTTTAAAATAAATCTACTTGTCATTTTCTGAATGAGTTAGTTTTGAATTTTACCAAGAGTATGAAAGGAATATTTGTTTTAATGTTTAATGAATGAATGTATTTTCCCTCCGTCATTATACATACTGGTAGCACCAAAATGTATTGGGATTTGAATGAACATTTTTGCTGGGATAATATGAAATGAGAAATTACTGACTATGTATCAAGATTATTATTTTGTCAATAGGTAAAGGCCAAGAGGCAACTTCCTAAATGAGTCATGAAACCTTTACCAATTACTATGTGTAAATATAATGGTATTACTATATATTTTTTCACTATATTGTCAAATAATCCTTGAAATAATGACTCCATATGTGTTATTATTAATCAACTTAACAACTTCTCACATTTCCATACTATAAGGGGAGATCTACCTCTTGTTCACTTCATGAAACTCTATATTAATAAACTTTTCAGACTTCATGGTGAACCTATTTTGATTGTATCAAATCACAATCCATGGTTTACATTGAAATTATAGAAGAGTCTTTAGAAGGAGCTTGACATTGAGCTACATTTGAGCAATGTCTATCATCCTCAAACTAATGGGTAGTCTGAAAGGACTATTTAAACATTAGAATATATGTTGAGGTCATTATAAATTAACTTTAAAGATATATGAGATTAGTATTTATAACGCCCTGACCCCAGTTACCCAGAGTCAGTGCATTATTTTAATACATTGACATGATTACAAGGAATCAAGTCCCGAAGGACTGATCGGTTTAATAGTCTTGGAAAATAGATTACATACATGAATGTTACATTACACTTCATAACATACAAAACAACATAAATAATCCTTTATGAATGCCATTATTCCCTTGTCTTAACCCTGCATATCAATCACAATACACTTCTTGGAATCCTGGGAAAAATAAAACATAGAAAGGGGTAAGCTTAGATGCTCATTAAGGATAATAATACAGCGGAAAATTTCATAAATAAGCATAAACATTTAAGGCAATGTATAACTAAAACAAAAGCCTTTTATACCTGAACTTCAGCATAATATGGTAGAAATAAAATGAAATAATTCCATTTACTTATTCACATGGACATTCTACTAGTCAAATAATCACATGCAATATCACTAACCACTTTCATAATGATGGAATGCATAATTATGAACTTTAATTTCTTTGTCAAGGCCTCGTGCCAAGACCTAGGGGCTAACTGTAACTGGAACCGAACCCAGAGTGCCTCTAATAACCAGACACCAACCCGAAGTGCCTCTAATAACTGGACACCAACCTGGAGTGCCTCTAATAACCGGACACCAACCCAAAGTGCCTCTAATAACCGGACACCAACCCGAAGGGTCTGCTGTAACCGGACCCCAACCTGGAACATACTAGTCCAACACATTAATCTTAAGAAGAGGATAAAATATAACATAAATATTCGTATTAAAAATAGCATATGAAATGTCAATAATTTACCCATAAACCATGAATGGTATAAGAATAACACATCCACAGTAAAAAATATCACAAAACCTTCAACACAATATGGAAGATTTGTATCATGATAAATCAACTTCAAAACAAGTTTAAAATCTATTAAAGGATCTTGACATGGATGAAAATGATTTGTAAAACTCTTTGAGAGAAATAAAACTTTTTCATGAAAAAATTTAAAAGTTACACAATTTAGAAAATAAGTCATTTAAAGAAATTTTTGAATCAAAGTGTCCCATACCACTTTGAAACTTTTGAAGGGAATTATCATTTTAAAAACATTTAATTCTATATAAATAAATCCTTAAAAACCATTTTGAAAACATGGACATTAATGAGGAAGATTTAGAAGAATAAATATTTAAAACATTTAAAATGATGTTTTAGTAAAAAATGTACCTTAAAATAATCCCTTTGAAAACTATTTCATAAAACATGGACATGGATAATAAATATGTCCCAGTAGATACTTACATAAAAACAACCTCAGATAATAAAGAGATTGTGAAATTAACCCTTACCAATTTGGTAACTTACAAAAACATACAACCAATGAAAGAGGTATCATACAATGAATATGTAAATACACATAAATTAAAGTGTATTACACAAATAATACAATTATGGGCAGTACATACACCACCCAAAAGGTAATAGTGGCAATATGGCATGAATCTCACGGGAATAAGGAGTGATATGAAAACCCCTTACCTTGTGTCCAACTTGACCCGTTCGTTCTTTAACATCCTGAATAATAAACTAAAGTTAATTTATACTTGCTTAAGAACATTTTTCAAGTTTATTATTCCTTTTATATCACTTATTACCATGTTATAAACATCATGTAATCATTTAAGTTAATAACGTTCGTTTTGTCAATATTTGACACTTGAGTCAAAAAATGAACACCTTATAGTTACAAGTTGTTCACATGATCAAAAGATCATTATATCCAGAATTATATTCATGATGTAGATATCATATATATCATATATATCATATATATACATGTATTTATAATAGAACATATCATTTTGGGGTAAGAATGAAATGTACCGTTCATGGAGATGGCAAGCCGTACGTACGCATGAACGCTACATTCATCTATATTTCTTATTTTAATGGACTTAAAACATAATTATACATAGGTATATTATAATTAAAGTATAATATAGTATATAATATCATTAAATCCATCCTTTATACATCCCACATATGGTATTAATGAGTCATATCACTTTGAGGGGGCGGTAGTCCGCACTTCCTCAAATGAAATTATCGCATTTACTCATAATGGAAACCATTCAGGTATGCTATAAAAGAAAAATACAGAAGCATGAAGAAACCAAAAACATAATATATATATCATATATAAATACAGTGCCATCATAATGGCCACCATGAGAGGCGGTAGGAGATAATTGAACAATCATCGTTTCATGAGGCGTTAGTTTTCCATCCACAGAAACATTATGTTCTTCACCCATTAGATGGAGGTGTGTGTAAGTGTAATTCAAATATATCTCATAAAAACATCCTAGTATATTTATTATACTAGTGTTGTTATAAAATAAAGTAATAAAAAGAGTTTAGGGGTTGGAGAAGTAAAATAAAAGAAAAGAAATTAAGAGAAATTGTTACCTTTAATTTGGGTAACTTCCTTTGGTTTGAACCAAAAGGACTCCTTGAAGTGCCTTCTACCTAAGGTAAGGATTCTAGGAGGAGAAGAGAGATGTAGGGAGCTTAATTTAGCAGAGTTTGGACGAGCCTAAAGGCTTTATATGTGTGATGAATTGGTTAGAAGTGGTCTCTTTTTATAAGGCGGAGGAAGGTCTCTTTAGGAAAGTCTGAAAATATTATTTTATTATATAATGATATTCAGATTCTAAAGGTCCAAAAATCATTAGAGTCGAATATAAGATGACTCATGGTCGAAATAAAATCATCCAATAATAATTGGACATGTTTTGGATATTATTTTAATATTTATAATCTAATTTATTTAAATCATTTTCTAATGAGGTAAATACTGCATCATTATATTGTCCTTAATAATTTAATTTATTCGATGTCTAAAAATTATAAAAAAAATACTATGATGTAGGAAATATTTTTATCTTTATAATGAATATTTATAGTTTAAATTATTACTTATATAACTCCATATAAAAATTAATTACTAAAAGGTTTTTGTTTATGTCAATTTTGCTTTTACATTAAATTACTTAATCTAAAGTGTCATTATCATTCATAAGTGGCTCCATGGGGTCCCAAAATCGACCCAAAGATGTCCATGGTTGGCCATTACTCATCCAATAAGTTTAGGACATGTGTTAAGTTAATTTTGAATTATTACAATATTCTTTTTACCCTGAATTACCCTATTTACCTTTAACCGCTGTAAATAAAAGGAAAAAGTTACTATTCACCAAAAATTATTTTTATCTTATTAAACCACATTTTACTCCTTGATATTAACCATGTCTATTTTATTTTCAAAATTCAACTCACAGAAGCGGTAAAATTATGTTTTATATGAATTTTCAAATTCTCGTGGGAGGTGGGTAAAAGACAGTGAAAAGTTCAATAAAATTTTTATATATCTAAAATTATTATAAACTGACTCCAATGAATTATAATGAACTTGTATAAGTATTATGTATCTATTCTTACATAAATTAATTTAAATAAAATAAATAATTATTTAAATAAAAAAATCGGTTTTAACCAATAACTCAGTGTTTTTCACTATTCATGAAAAATTGATGTTTCTCAGAAAAATACAAAAAATTCAGCATAAGATATATTTGATATTATGAATTAAAAAATTATGTCTATTTTACCAAATTAAAAAAATATAAGTTTCATTAATTAATTTAAAAATTCATTCCCGTTGTCAAAACAAATAGCGTGTTTTTAGGAAATAATAACTATCAAAAGATTGACACTTGTTTATGTCTTGTTTAAATGTGAAATTACGTCCAATGACCAAAATTGTATTAAATGGTAAAAATATATTTTAAATATACCTTAAAACCACTCAAATTTATAATTTATCACTATTAATTATTTTGATTAAAAAAGTTGTTTTTAATTAAAATTTAGTAATTTTCACTATTCATCAAAATATGAATGTTATCCGAAAAGCACCAAAATTTCACCCTAATATAATTTTGATATTCCGAATCCAAAAATGAATCCCATTTTGAAAGATAAAATTTATAAAATTTCAAAAAGTGGGTATTACTATTCATAACGGCTAGTTAGATTTGTTATGGTGTGTTATAACTCGAAGTTGCGTACAACACACACTACTCTATTATTCAAAGTGAAGCGTACTGTGGAAGCTTGGGGTGTTACATTTTCTCCTCCTTAAATAAATTGTGTCCTCGCAATTTGAAATTGTTCTTATAAAATAAAAGGTTGAAAATAGAAAATATCTTTATGGGAAAACCCACATCGGAAATTGGGTTAATAAAATTTAGTCTTAATAAGAGGAAAAGAGAAATGAAAGGGTCACCACCAAATTATGATATCGATTAGGAGAACATTGGTGGAAATTAGAGACACGTAATTGGAGAAAAAAATGTAAATATTTATAGGGAGTGATTGAGGTCATCAATCACAAAACAATTGTAGAATTGTGGGCCTCAAAGCCACCAATCTATGATGATTTAAAATACCATCGGTTCAACAAAACGTAAGGTATTAGGATAAAAAATTTTTGGTTATAAGATCCCTTCCCTAAAGTTTAATAATTAATTTATCCATAAAATAAGAGGCAATATATATATATATATACTTGAGAATTAGAGTTTCATCCTTCAACTAATTCCTACTACAAACTCTTCTTTCACTCTAAAAGATTTAAAAAATATATATATTCTATTTATCCTAATCGTATAGGGTTAAAAAAAATAATGAATTTATAATTCACATATCAGAACCTTTAAAAAAACTACATTATTCAATCCAGGACATCACGTGGGCTAGTGGTAGGTGATACACCCTTGTCACCCTTCAGTTGTGGGTTCAAGTCTTTTGGGCTTGCTGGACGCGACATGTTGTCGCTCGACCTCCGGGTTGTCCTTTTTATGGAAATCCAAAAATAATATCAAACTATACTTATCCAAAATACTTCTTCCCAAACTCACAGTCCAAAATTTATAAGGTAGGTAAACACAATGAAGATCCTTTTTTTTCACGTAATAGCATGTGAACACCTTCATCATGTATTCTTTTAAAATATGGTAACACCCTGAATTACCATAAAAATTTATTGATTACATTCATCCTCCCTTATTCCTTATAGAATATTATATATATTCCTTATATCAAAAAACTTTTAATATTCCAACAATGATGAAATAAAAAAACCATTAATCAGTTCCAAGGTAGTCAAGAATATCCAATATAATTCATCCAAATAAACCATCTCTTATTCCAAAATTACTACCTTAGTATCAATACCATATTAAGGATTACCTTTCCTTAAACCATGTATTTTAAAAAAAAAGTTTAACTTGCTGTTGAGTCACTTTTCATAGTACCATATAATCTCAAATCCTCAATAAAATAGTACTGTAGTACAATCCTTATTTATCTCCATAATTTATATAACCATCACATCATTGATATAACACTCAAATGAAATAATTATTTAATAAAAACATAAAAACACTAGTCATTCCTCTTCATCTGTGGTAGTATCATAACTTTATTATTATCCAATAGCATCATTTGGTGTGTACTCTGATGATTTGGACATTGGTTTGCGTAGTGTCCCAACTCCTTGCAGATGGAGCATTGTACATTTGAAAACTTTTTCTTACACTTAGAATCACGTACTTGGTGTCATTTTTTTCCATACTTATAATAAACTCTCATTCCCTTCAAGCATTTACGAAGGTGATTCATTCCACATTTATCACATATTGGAAAATCCTTCTTTCCCTTATTCCCTTTATCCATATTTCTTTAGACCATCCTTTTCTTCTCTGGCTTCCCTTCAAAGCCACAGGATTTAGAGAGTTCTTTACTGATCTTTTAATTCTATTTATTCATATGATGATAATACATGGGAGAATATTTCCTTTCTAAATGTTGTCTTAATACCATGAATGATATGACCCTTCTTACTCTTTGGATCATATATATTGCTGGAGTTCTCATTCCTTCTACTAGGCTCCATTTCTAAACAATGGCATACACTAAGTTAGTTTATGAATCACAATTCATAATTCAAAACATGTAAAATACCTAACATAAATTGAATAGTTTATGGATATAATCCATAATCAAAAAAATGTTTTCTTTGAGGAGGTATATACTCATAAACCCTTCATAGCGGTTTGTAAAGAAAATGAGAATTATCCTAAGAATATCCCCCAAGAGTGTCGTAACCAAGAGTGCAGCAAGGCCCATTGTCGTGCACCAGTTCCCGTTTGAGTCTAGCTCAAAGTGGTGTTTTCGGGTTTTACCCCTAGGTACATCTGTGCCAAAGCCACCTCTACCTGCTCATATCCAGGCAGGGATGTATTGCTCAGAAAACTCACAAAATCTCTACAATTCCAAAATTCTAGGAAGTTCTTCTATAATAATCCTCAAAGTCTGTCTTAGGGTAATATGCTCTAATCAGAGTTTATCTAAATCTAGTTTCCAAGGTTATTACTAAAATTCCTATGATACCAACTGTAACACCCCGACCCCAGTTACCTAGAGTCGTTGCATTATTTTAATACATTGGAATGATTACAAGGAATCAAGTCCCGAAGGACCGATCGGTTTAGCAATCTTGAAAAATAGATTACATACATGAATGTTACATTACACTTCATAACATAAAAAACAACATAAATAATCCTTTATGAACGCCATTATTCCCTTGTCTTAACCCTTCATATCAATCACAATACACTTCTTGGAATCCTGGGAAAAATAAAACATAGAAAGGGGTGAGATCAGATGCTCAGTAAGGATAATAATACAACAGAAACTTTCATAAAAAAATATAAACATTTAAGGCAATGTATAACTAAAACAAAATCATTTTAAACCTGAACTTCAGCATAATATGGCAGAAATAAAATGAAATAATGCCATTTAATTATTCACATGGACATTCTACTTGTTGAATAATCACATGCAATATCACTAACCACTTTCATAATGATGGAATGCATAATGCTGAACTTTAATTTCTTTGTCAAGGCCTCATGCCAAGACCTAGGGGCTAACTGTAACTGGAACCCAACCCGAAGTGCCTCTAATAACTGGACACCAACCCGGAGTGCCTATAATAACCAGACACCAACCCGAAGTGCCTCTAATAACTAGACACCAACCCAGAGGGTCTGCTGTAACCGGACCCCAACCCAGAACATACTAGTCCAACACATTCATCTTAAGAAGAGGATGAAATATAACATAAACATTAGTATTAAAACTAGCATACAAAATGTCAATACTTTACCCATAAACCATGAATGGTATAAGAATAACACATACACAATCAAACATATCACAAAACCTTAAACACAATATGGAAGATTTGTATCATGATAAATCAACTTCAAAACAAGTTTAAAATCTATTACAGGAACTTGACATGGATGAAAATGATTTGTAAAACTCTTTGAGAGAAATACACCTTTTTCATCAAAAAATTTAAAAGTTACACAATTTAGAAAATAATTCATTTAAAGACATTTTTGAATCCAAGTGTCCCATACCACTTTGAAACTTTTGAAGGGAATTATCATTTTAAAAACATTCAATTCCATATAAATAAATCCTTAAAAACCATTTTGAATACATGGAAATTAATGAGGAAGATTTAGAAGAATAAATATTTAAAACATTTGAAATGATGTTTTAGTAAAAAATGTCCCTTAAAATAATCCCTTTGAAAACTCTTTCATAAAACATGGACATGGATAATAAATACGTCCCAGTAGATACTTACATAAAAAAAACATCAGATAATAAAGAGATTGTGAAATTAACCCTTACCAATTTGGTAAATTACAAAACATACAACCCATGAAAGAGGTATCATAAAATGAATATGTAAATACACATAAATTAAAGTGTATTACACAAAGAATACAATTATGGGCAGTACATACACCATGCAAAAGGTAATAGTGGCAATATGGCATGAATCTCACGGGAATAAGGAGTGAGATGAAAACCCCTTACCTTGTGTCCGACTTGACCCGTTTGTTCTTTAACATCCTGAATAATAAACTAAAGTTAATTTCTACTTGATTAATAACCTTTTTCAAGTTTATTATTCCTTTTATATCACTTATTACCATGTTATAAACATTATGTAATCATTTAATTTAATAACGTTCGTTTTGTCAATATTTGGCACTTGAGTCAAAAATGAACACCTTATAGTTACAAGTTGTTCACATGGTCAAAATATCATTATATCCAGAATGATATTCATGATGTAGATATCATATATATCATATATATCATATATATACATGTATTTATAATAGTACATATCATTTTGGGGTAAGAATGAAATGTACCGTTCATGGAGACGGTAAGCCGTACGTACGCATGAACGCTACATTCATCTCTATTTATTATTTTAATGGAATTAAAACATAATGATACATAGGTATATTATAATTACATTATAATATAATATATAATATCATTAAATTCATCCTTTATACATCCCACATATGGTATTAATGAGTCATATCACTTTGAGGGGGCGGTAGTCCGCACTTCCTCAAATGAAATTATCGCATTTACTCATAATGGAAACCATTAAGGTATGATATAAAACAAAAATACAGAAGCATGAAGAAACCAAAAACATAATATATATCATATATAAATACAGTTCCATCATAATGGACACCATGAGTGGCGGTAGGAGGTAATTGAACAATCATCGTTTCGTGAGGCGTTAGTTTTCCATCCACAGAAACATTATGTTCTTCACCCATTAGATGGAGGTGTGTGTAAGTGTAATTAAAATATATCTCATAACAAAATCCTAGTATATTGAGTATACTGGTGTTTTTATAAAATAAAGTAATAAAAAGAGTTTATGGGTTGGAGAAGTAAAATAAAAGAAAATAAATTAAGAGAAATTGTTACCTTTAATTTGGGTAACTTCCTTTGGTTTGAACCAAAAGGACTCCTTGAAGTGCCTTCTACCTAAGGTAAGGATTCTAAGAGGAGGATAGGGATGTAGGGAGATTAATTTTTCAGAGTTTGGATGAGCCAAAAGGTTTGAGATGTGTGAGGAATTGGTTAGAAGTGGTCTCTTTTTATAAGGGGGAGGAGGGGCTCTTTAGGAAAGTCTGAAAATATTATTTTATTATATAATGATATTCGGTTTCTAAAGGTCCAAAAATAATTATAGTCAAATATAAGATGACTCATGGTCGAAATAAAATCATCCAATAATAATTGGACATGTTTTGGATATTATTTTAATTTTTATAATCTAATTTATTTAAATCATTTATTAATGAGGTAAATACTGCATCATTATATTGTCCTTAATAATTTAATTTATTCGATGTCTAAAAATTATAAAAAAATACCATGATGTAGGAATTTTTTTTAGATTTCCAATGAATATTTATAGTCAAAAATATTACTTATATAACTCCACATAAAAATTAATTACTAAAAGGTTTTTGTTTATGTCAATTTTGCCTTTACATTAAATTAATTAATCTAAAGTAACATTATCATTCATAAGTGGCTCCATGGGGTCCCAAAATCGACCCAAAGATGTCCATGGTCGGCCATTACTCATCCAATAAGGTTAGAACATGTGTTAAGGTAATTTTGAATTATTAAAATATTCTTTTTACCTTGAATTACCCTATTTACCTTTAACCGCGGTAAATAAAATTAAAAAGTTACTGTTCACCAAAAAATATTTTTATCTTATTGAACCACATTTTACTCCTTGATATTAACCGTGTCTCTCGGATTTTCAAAATTCAACTCACAGAAGCGGTAAAATTATGTTTTATGTGAATTTTCAAATTCTCCTAGGAGGTGGGTAAAAGACAGTGAAAAGTTCAATAATATTTTTATATATCTAAAATTATTATAAACTGACTCCAATGAATTACAATGAACTTATATAAGTATTATGTATCTCTTTTGAAATAAATTAATTTAAATAAAATAAATAATTATTTAAATAAAAAAATAGGTTTTAACCAATAACTCAGTGTTTTTCACTATTTATGAAAAATTGATGTTTCTCAGAAAAATACCAAAAATTCGGCATAAGACATATTTGATATTATGAATTCAAAAATGATTTCTATTTTACCAAATTAAAAACATATAATTTGCATTAATTAATTTAAAAATTAATTTCTTTTGTCAAAACAAATAGCGTGTTTTTAAGAAATAATAACTATCAAAAGATTGACACTTGTTTATGTCTGGTTTAAATGTGAAATTATGTCCAATGACCAACATTGTATTAAATGATAAAAATATATTATAAATATACCTTAAAACCAATCAAATTCATAAATTATAACTATTAATTATTTTGATTAAAAAAGTTGTTTTTAATTAAAAGTTAGTAATTTTCACTATTCATCAAAATATGAATGTTATCCGAAAAGCACCAAAATTTCACCCTAAGCTAATTTCGATATTCCGAATCCAAAAATGAAGTCCATTTTGAAATATAAAATTTATAAAATTTCAAAAAGTGGTTATTACTATTCATAATGGCTAGTTATATTGGTTGTGGTGTGTTATAACTCGATGTTGCGTACAACACACGCTACTGTATTATTCAAAGTGAAGCGTACCGTGGAATCTTGGGGTGTTACAGTATTTACCTTTGGTGGTATTCATATATAATAATATATTCCACTAAAGTATTTAAATGACACCATATGAAGCATTTCATGGAAAGAGGTGTCATACTCCATCTTGTTGGGACAAACTTAGTGAAAGTAATCTTATAGGTCCAAATCTTGTATAAGATACAATGGGTAAAGTGTAGAATATTTTGAATCATATTAAGGAAGCTAAAAATATATAAAAAATATATATTTATAACCAACTAAAGGATTTATAATTTCTGTGGGAGATAATGTTTTCTTTAAGGTATATCTTTGGAAGGGTGTTATGAGGTTTGGAAAGAAAGGGAAACTAAGTCCAAGGTATATCAGGCCTTTTGAAATTATGGAAAGAATTGGATTTTTTGATTACTATTTTGAAATCCCACCTAACCTCTCTAAATTTAATGGTGTGTTCCATATCTCATTATCAAGGAAGTACATACCAGACCCAATGCATGTGCTCACCTCCCAGGAAATAGATTTGTAACATGATTTATCTTACTATAAAGATCCTATCCATATTATTGAAACTAAAGAACAAGTGTTTTACAATTAGATGAATTTATTAGTTAAGTTACTTTTGAGAAATCATAAAATATTGGAGGCAACATGGGAACCTGAGGAAGTAAGGATGAATAAATACTTACATTTACTCTGGAAGTGATATCCACAAAAAATTTGAGGATAGATTTTTTGAATTAGAAAACTATAAAACTTGATCATAAATTATGGTAAGTAAACTTTTAATTCTAAATAAACTATAGTAAAATAAACTTGTTTATATTTCATATCACAAAATTTATAATTTTATAGGATGAATATCGCTTTTGGTTTTACTATGTTGAAATAAGCATATAATGAAATTTTGAAATCTTCCTTAGAGATAATTTTTTATTAATAATTGATAAAATAATTTTTAAATAATTTTTTTATTTATAATAACATGTTATAACATATATAATTAATCACACATTGATTATCAATTGGTTTGAAATAAATATAAATCCATTTGAAAGCAAAAAAGTTATTTTTTCAGAAAACTATTTTTAAGTGCATAATGTATTTATAAATTAAAATAATATTTATTTATGAATGATTTTAATGAAATGTGTATATTATATATTAAATTTAATAATTTTTTATTCATATAATGGTGGTTACTCAGTAGAGTGTTAGAATAAATTCATCTTATGTTTGAAAAAAATCATTTTCCTAAAAATTATTTTCGTCGTGTTTTATGGCTTTATTTTTAAATTAATTTATACAAACTTATAAGAATTGAATTTGATAAAATGGATTCAAAATTTTTAATAATAATTTCAAAATTTGTTAAAAATTTCAATTTTATTTTTGGTCGTAATAAATAGTAACTAAGGTAAAAATTCATTACTACGGTAAAGTTTAAAATGGGATAAAATGGGGTTAAACTAAAAAGATAAAGGTTAAAATAACCTTAAAACTTGTATAAATTTTATTGGTTGACTATATTTCGTCATTATACCTCCAATATTAATTTTTTTTACAATTTTATCCACTTGAATTGAGTGATAAATATAATATAAAATAAATTTTCAAGTATTCACAAGATCGCCACCCACCTCACTTATAAAAGGGCACCGAATTTCCACACTTATTTACACATTTTGAGAAACTTAACTTGATAAATACATACCCAAATCACTAAAAAAATATACTACTCATATACAATATGTTCTAGTCTCATAAAAAGGCAAACCTAATAAGGATTAAGGTGTAATCCAAATGAGGTTTTCCAAAGAAGTGGCATAGATCTTAACCGAGTTATTTTATGTTTATTTATTCTTCTACCTCCTTCAAAGATATTATAAACATAATAATATGATAAAATTATTATCTCAAATATATTTAACTTTTCTAAGTTTTATGGTAAAACCCCTTTTCATATCATTTTCCATCCTCTGGGAAATTTAACATCGCTCATGCGTAAGTGTGGACTATCACTTTCATGAAGTGATATATTTCATTTTTCATCATCTCCTTACACAACTAGTTATAATTATGTAATTATAAAATATATAATATGTTTATGAAATAATTATTATATTTAAAATATAATATATTATTTACCTTATTCCCCTTCTATATGTTGGAAAATTTTAATGTCGCTCGTACGTACATGTGGACTACCACCTCCACAAAGAAATGTAATTCATTTTTCATTTCTGATTTACATGGATGATAATAAGGATAAATTTAATGAATAAATATGATATTTATAACATTATTATGATTCTTTAAAATCAAACCTTTGTCTATTTCATTTCCTTTTTGACCATTATAAAAAATGAAAATGTCATTCATGCGTACGTACAAACTACCATCTCCATGAAGTAATGTGTTTTTTCTTTCATGATACCATTAATATTTGGTTCTAAAATTGAATTTAATGTATAAAAATGATAAAAATTCAATGAATAATATTATAGATATTATGGATCAATGACCCCATTCACCATGGTCTACCTACCAATTTTTTTTTGGATTATGAACCAAACATCCTCAAAACATCTGACATGAACTTAACCGATTTAGTAACTATATAAGATATGGTAATAAATTAAATGAAATGGATTATGATAAGGGAATAAAATAGGAAAATGTTTTTAAGCAATTATGTAATTAATATAAGTTTATTATATAGTACTTTGAAATGTGTCTGACCAAGCATAAATCCAAGGTAATGGTTTACTCTACAATCTCATCTTTATTTGAGATTGTTTATATATAAAATTCCATTGAAGGAAATTATAATCTATTTATATTTTTAAACTACATATATTTTCTTATCCTCTCATTATCTATGTATTTTAAATGTTTTACTTTCATTTTACACTATTTGTTACTTAAAATGGTTGAGAATACATTTTTAATGAAAACCAACCTTATTTCTCCTTTTGGTTGGGAATATTTATCCTCTATATCAATGTTTTATAAAATGTTTTCAAGAATATGTTTTCTATGATACAATTATTTTAAATTATTTTTCAACTATATTTGACTTTATTTACAAAGGTTTGAAAGGAATCTACTTTTTTTCAATGAATGGGGTACTTTTGACTTTTTACCAAAATTGTAAAAGGAATAATTGTTTTAACATTTTCTAAATGAATAGATTTTACCAATTACATAACTATTATTTTATTTGAAAATTTATTTAAAATTTTCATGGTTATTTTAAAAGAAATTCATTTTATAAATATTTTGGAAACTTTTTTACTTTAAAAATATTTTTAAAAGAAATGTATATTTATTTTATTCTCAAAGTGACTTTCTAATGTCTTTTTAAAAGGAATTTTTCATCTATGCAATATTTATTTAATGATTATTATGTTTCAATAGGGATATGATCTAATGATACCATCCAACTTATTTCTCTTGATGAATTATGTTCATTTTATTATAGTTATTGACTGGGGAAAATATTAACATTTTTTATGCTTGTTTTTCAATATGAATGTTTATATTGATTATGTATTATGTTGTTATTGATTTACTTCATATAATCAATTAATTAGAGTTAATAAGTGATGGGAAGGGTCTGATATATCCCCTCAATGCATCAGTAGGTTTTATGTGACAAACTATCTTTGTTATTTGTCATATGCCTTACCTATTTATGTATTATTTCTTGACACACGGATTTGATAAAAAGATTATAATGTATGACATTATGCATTATATAATTATGATATAAGTTATTGTTATTCATATGATTATTTATATGATTATTTTATCTATGGATATATTATCCTTTTAATGATATTAGTTATATGGAATATTTGATCATTATTTATCTCTGCCATATTATTCATGATTTATCTATTCTTTAATAGCTTCCACTATATGATTTCTCTTACTGAGTATCTGAGATCAACCTTTATTATATTTTCCTCTTTCTAGGATACCAATAAGTGAACTATTAATGATTTAATGTATATAATAGAATAAATAATAAAGTTCTCACTAAAATTTTAAGTTGTATTTCATGTTTTAGATTATAATGTGAGAATCATGTACATATCTAGTCTCTTAAGACCATAAAACTATTTGATCCTGTGGGATAAAATATCTTGTATATTATTCCAATTTAGTAAAGTAACCATAGACTATAGGGTGCTAGAGTCTAGTTTATTATATAAAATATCCTTTGTATGTACAATGGTAACCAACTATTCACACCATTTTTCATTATCACACATTGAATTTCCATTATATTGAAAACCAATTGATAAAAAATAAAACATGATATTCATGCATAAAAATGGTACTTCAATACCCCCCTTTGTATTTTTTTTCAATTCCAATTTTTCTTCCAAATACAATGTACCTTTTCCCATAATTGAATAGAAATATAAATAAGGGAAATTTTCCCCCTTGTTAACATTATAAGGTAAAGTTGAAAATGTTATTCTCCCACTAAATTCATATACCATGGGTTTAAGAGAGGGTTTATTATCTTCTCAAACTAAATCATCATATCACCCATTTTATTTGTATCCACTTTATAAGTTCCCCTCTTGTTCCATGAGAGAAGGGTGGCCCCACATTTTCCTTATAAATGTTCTATCAACTCATAAACATTAAGTCTATATGGTCTAAACCTTTATAGAAAATAAGAGTGAAAAGTTTAAATAACAAATCTATCCATATAATAACCCAAATGTGATACCACTTCTAAAAATCGCTTCATTGGGGTCATCCATACATATTTTAAAAAGTTTTTAAGAATCCACACTCACTTGAACACACACACATTAAAAACATTCAAGTGAAAGGTATTTCTTCCCCCATTTGGTTAGATAATACCCCCACTTGATTACCATAATAAGTATGATTTAAAAATAGTGCTGGGAGAATGAAAATCATACCTTAAACTTCAATTTTTCAGGGGGTTCCTAGAATTCTAGATTAAGAACACAATGAGAAAAATCTGACAGTTTCTCTCATTTTTATAGCTCCCCCTCAAGGGATGGTTTTAATCTTCACAGTGGCTGATTTTTCTATAAGATTTGTGATAAAATTTTAAACTAATGTTAATTGTGAGATGAATAACACTTGACATATTTAATGATAGATGTCTTATTTCAAGTTGTTTTGAAATTAAATATTTAAATAGTTCTCATTTCCATTAAGTAACACCTTCAATTCCATTTATATGAACAAAACCAATTTGATTTGGGAAAACAATTTGTTTTCCATAAACTTCTCAATTTGAGTCACATGGATGAGACAACTTTCTCAACACATATACTTCTTTATCTAAGGGTCTAAATTTTATAGACCACTTCATAGTTTCATTTTCTTTGAATTTTTATATTTGAACTTCACTTGGTAACATGAAATTATTCTAATTTTGAATAATATTCCTAGTTGGAATGACTTTATCAATTTTGAAAAATAGAGAACTTTATTTCTTTTCTACTTACTTTAATTTTCTATCCACTTCCAACTAATTTGGACATATTATTCTTGACAAAAAAAAATTTCTAGACCAAACCAAAATGCAAACCAAATCAAATTAAATTAGTGGGGGGTTTTTATTGCCATTTTTTGTGGTGTGAATTAAATAAAATATTGTAATTTTTAGTTTTGTTTCGATGTAAAATTAATCCACAACTATTAAAACAACACTTTGGTATCGAATTTGACTCAAAATTTATGTTGGGTGTGCATGCACAAGCAGGAAATTAACTTCTCATAGTAGTGTGCAATCTGTTAACATGTTAAAAATTTTACACTAAAAATTTATTATATTACTTATAAATTCCATAAAAATTATGGGAAGAAATATCTTCTGATTTCATTTCGTGGATTCCAAAATATAAGGGCTATGATATTATATTAGTGGTCATGGATATAATATCCAAATACGCTCATTTTGTTACGTTAAAGGATCCTTTAAACAACCCATAGAGTTATTGAGCTATTTATTGTGATGTGGTATGACTTCATGGAATTACAAAGTCTATTATTATTGATCAATATACTATTTTTTCAACCATTTATAGAATTAAATATTCAACTTAAAAGGTGTTAAATTGAAAATGAGTTCCGCTTATCATCTATACACCACTTCAAAGGGAGCTATTCTAATAGAGGCATGCCAAGTGATGTTGTAACACAACTCTTTCAATTTGTGGTTTAGTTCAGGTGTCAAGTCAATCCCCTATTCTATCCTTATCTTCCTTAGATTCCTCTATCCATTCTGATTCCCCTCATTCCAATCTGATTCACTCCCCCCTTCTGATCTCATCCTCATTCTGATCTGATCCCCACCAAGTTCGCATCCTTCCCTATTTACATTCCCCCCATAAATATTTACTGGTTATTAAAACCTCCCTATCACCTAATTTTTGTGAATAAATATTACAACTTTACACAAGGATGTTGACTCTCTGACCGAGTAGTCTCTCCACTATAATCCTATAGCGAAGATGCTTACTCACAAATGAAAACATCCCCAACCAACTCATCTAGATATGACACACCACATATTTAAGTTAGTGTTAATGTTTTAATTTTTTTTAAGAAGGTTGAGGCACAAAGGACCCTATTATTAAAAAATAAAGTCATACAAGGAGAAAATACAGGAGTAAAAACAACAAAACAGGTCCATAAAAAATTCACCAGCGCACTCGCGAGCGAGTGTTCATACTGTGAAGAGATGTTTGAGCACCCCTTCCACTTGGTTGTCTCCCCCTCCGCCCAGCCTTTTCCTGTATCCAGGGACCTCCACCATCATCTCGGATCTCAGACATTATGTCCGTGTTCACACACTTAACTCCATCCCGATCTTCCATTAGTTTCCTGTCATCATTACTACTAGCACATTCAAGTAATTCAAACGAATTATAGGTACTCACCTGTTTTAAAACTTTCTGAATTTGAGATTGAGGGGTGCCACAACTTGGTTGTCTCCTCCTCCCTTGGGGTACTGAATCTAAAAATTTTATATCACTTTATCCTTCATTTATCTATGAAATAACATATAGTTTTTTTGATGACCTAAACTTAAATGGGTTTCTAGATTTCCTATTATATCCTAGTTTACTATTCTTTTTTGGAGTGTGGTGTTTTTGGTTTCTTTCTACCAATATTAATGGGATTTATGATGTTGATCTCAATTACATCCTTTTAGTATGATCTAGTATCATGCTCAGAGTGATTGAAAGTGGGTATATAAGGTTTTTGATAGAGTGAATGCCTATAATGTTTGTATTGTTATCATACATTGCTACAATTGTTTTTTTTTCGACGTTTGCATGGAATTAGATATTGTGATTTTTCTTATGTACTTATGTATTTTTTTTGGATAAGGTTATACATTTTATATAATTCCTTGTTTGGTTTTCAAATTTACAATGGAGAAAGGAAGGATAATCACACTATTAGAAAATTTTCCTAATGCCATGGGATAAAGCAGTGGTAGTAGGCCCCGGGACCATGGTCATAGCATATGGCCATGGTATACCTAGACCATATACCCTATTGTCATTGGAATATGGTCTAGGATATGATCAAAGTTTAAAATCATGGCCATATGGTTCAACTTCCATGGGTGGACCATTATAACATCCCAATCTAGAGGCCACTCGACTGGTTCTCCAACCCTGTTCACCAAAAGACCTCAGGCACACTTCCCTGTATTCTAGAGGCTACCGACTAGTAGTGGGGGTCTAGGGTAGTATTTTGGGAAGACTATAACCTCTGATTAGAGTATGAAGTAATGGATAAAATAATAAAGTATCATATATAAATAATAAACATCAGAGTGTGCATGATAAATAAAACAACCCAAATAGTAATAATATGAAACGTGGAAGTAGTAAAGTCATACAAGGATGACCTCCCACTGGTCCAATCATATATAAAAATAAATATAGTTTAAAATAATAAAATAAATGTATTATAGGATCAATTAAATCTTCAAGATGCACCTCAAACATGATCTCTAAACCCGTCTCGGCTATCCAGTTGCACGATCCAACTTGGGTCTCAGCCGACCTGCGCCTGAAACAAGTAAAATATCTAGTTGGATTTCCAAGATCCATGGTTTCCTGATCAAGGTGTGAGTACATAAATCAGTAGGGTAACACCAACATGTTCTTGAACATAACCAGTATAAGTAGTGTATGTGCATGTGACATGCTCACCTGAAATAGATAATAAACTGTAAAAAGCAAACAACCACCACACTATCTGCTTCGACCAGGGTCGAGGTGTCTTTGAGCTTGTCAAAATGACTGTGCTAACCATAACTACTTAGGGGGAACAATTCCTACCCTGGTACAAGTAACCAATGTTGATCCTCAAACTTGTGACCTTGATTGACCATACCTATCTCGACTAGTGTTGGGGTGTCTCTACAAACGTCACGATTTCAAGCCAACAATATAAATATCAGATCCTGGCATAACCTAAGAATCCCTCATATTCAGTCTCAAACAAACAATAACTCATCAATATTGGATCCATGGATAGATCCTAGGTGTATTGGTAATCTATATAAACTCTAATGTTAAATAATGGATCAAGGTTGATTCCCAGCATCCCAAGAAATCATAGAATTATAATATCTTCCATGTTACCTTGCCAAGAGGCCAGATCTCAAGAATCTTGGGCATTCCAATCAGGAACACATAGAATAAATATGATTTAATTTCTAGATCTTAGGGATGAATTAGGTATCATGTCATAATAAAAGTGATCATAATAAACCCCCAAGCTCGTAGGAATATATCCTAGACATACCAGGAACCCTAGGGACCTGAGTCATACAAGGCATCACATGTAGACCCAAGGTTGAATCTAGACATCCCAAGAATTATTATGTGGCTCAAAATATGGATCCTAGGTGAAACCATGAATCCATAATGATTCCAACATGTCAAAGTCATATAACATGAGTATCACATAATGCTCAAAGGATGGATCCTAAGAAGTGCCTCTTGGCATCCCTAATGTCACCATCACATCTCATCAAGCCCATAGTCTGGTTCCTAGGAAAAAATATGTGTAACACCCCAATATTTTATAATTTTTTTTCTTTAAATAATTTTATTTCTTTGATGGCTTGCATTATATGAAACATTGAGTTTAAATGAACCGCGATACACTATTAACATATTATTATTTAATGTGACAGTTATAACCTAACCATTAATTTGGCGGATATGTATATGATCAAGTAATTTATAAAATATATATATGACATACTCAATATAAATTTATTTATAAATTAATATTAAATAATCATTCAATTCTTTAGTAAATTCATTATATTCTTTAAAAAATACATTTTCTCCAAAAATAGGTTTTCTTATTAGTAAATATTATAGTTAATTTCTAAAAGTTTTTGAAAATTTATTTGAATTTTTTTAATTAATAATTTCAAAATTATCTTAAGATTAGTTTTTTCAAATTTTCTAAAAAGATTGATTTTTCAATGAATAGTGAAAAATATAGTTTTTTATTGAAAATTGTAATTCTCTTTTAAATTATTTATAAAGTAAAATTTATTTTTTTAGTATTAAACTTTTAATAGATACCTTTGATTTAAAATAATTTAATTATGGATTTTTAAATGTTTTTTATACTTGAATTTAGTATAAAAATATTTTATATTTAAAAAGGATATTTTTCCAAAAAACCGTTTTTCAATGTGTTTTTTTGGTTTAATTTTAAATTAACTTCTACAAATTATATGATTTTAATTTTAAAAAATGGATTCCATAATTTTAATTTTGTTTTACAAATTTATTAAATATTTTCCTTTTATTTTTGTATAATATGAATAGTAAACTTAGTAATTTTTGTTACCATGGTAAATGGTAAATTGGACAATTAAAGGTTAAAATAAAATTATAAGACCAATTAAATGACCCAAAAACTTACCTAAATATTTTTGGATAATTATATATCAACAATAATTATACAATGGATAAATTTATGATATTTTTGATCCACTTGGATAAGGTTATGATCTTTATAATATTTTATTTACTGAAAAGTCAAACATATCATACTCTTATTTTTAGTAAGTGTAATATTTTGATCTATGGTTATCCAGAGGATATGGTTGAATATAAATAGTATTTTGAAATATAAAATATTTATCTTAATCATGGTAATTTATTTTTAATTTTTATTTAAGAAATAATTACCTTAAATTCTAGCACAACACTCATGTAGTAATTATATAATTAATTGAAAAAATGAAATAAATGATAATAAAAATATTAAAAATATTATAATTTTAGATAATTAAAGTGATAATTTTTTTATATACTACCATGACATGTTTTTTGTGTTTTAATATAATTTTTACAAATTATAAGTGTTTTATTGATGTTATTAAAGTCAACGTAGTGAATAGTGTCAAAATTGACACTAATGATATTTTATGAAAATAATATTTTATTAAATTATTTAGAAATCCTAAAAATATTAAATAAGTAAATGGAGATAATTTATGGTATAAAATATCATAAATTTTACATTTATGGTCCAATTGATACCTTTTATGAAAAAATTATAATATTTTAATATGGAAAATGTTGTTATCATAGTTAAGATTAAAATAAGTTAACTAAGGGTTAATAAAAATTATAAGGCATAAAATTACACAAAAACCTGACTTAAATATATTGGTTTATGGTATTTAAACTCTATACCAAATTAGATTCAAATAATTTTCTATTTTTAAGTACTTGGATTGAGATTAAATTTATTATCAATTAATCTTTTGTGAGATTTCAAAAGTGACCCTCACCTCAATTATAAAAGGACACCTCCTACCTCTCTTATTTACACTACTTGGAGCTTTCTTTATTGTCCATACCATGAAAAATTATCTTATAAACATTTTTATACACATTTTTGAAGTTCTAGTCTTCTCAAAATACCAACCCTAGACCCCTTTAGAGGCGATCTAAAAGAGTTGTTTTGAAGAAGAGGCAATCACTATAACCGATCAATTTATTTTTATACTCTTATTTACCTCCTATAAATCTATGATATTTATCATAAAATAATAAATGAATTATCCTAAATACTCTTAAATTTTATTATTACTATTAAAAAACCATTATACACCCTATTTACTATCAAATAATAAGTGAAAGTATCACTCGTGCATACGTACTACTTATCATCTCCACGTAGCGATATAATTCATTTTTCATCACCATATTTTATGGATGGGTATTATTATGGATTTAATATTTATATATGATATTTATGACATAATTATACCTTTTTAATGATAATATCATGTCTATATTCTTATCATCCAATCTTTTGGGAAACGATAATGTCGCTCATGAGTACGTATGAACTATGATCTCCACGATGCGATGTGATTGATTTTTCATTTATATTTCAAATGGATGGTAATAAAGATTAATTTTATGAATATATATTATATATATTATATAATAGTTATTTGGTAAAGATAAATTATTATTTACCTTTCTTTTATTCCATTAGTCAAAAAATGGAAATAATGTTTATGCATACATACAACCTACCGTCTCCATGAACGGTGTAATTCATTTTCATATTTCTAATTTTTATGAATGATTATAAATCTGTATATAATTAATATATATTATTTTTAATACATGATTAAAATTATTAAAATTATATTATCATGATAAAATTATAAGGATCTAGACTTTCGAACCGAAACATACCTGAAAAACAAAGCAGTTACCACCCGAAACAGTGATTTGAACAATAAATTGATAATATAAATTGGTGATAAAATACTATAAGTAAATAATATATGGTATAATATATATGAGTATTATTTTTCAATATATTTATAATAAATCTGTATTTATTATACATGATTTTCAAACATGTACAAAGGAAATCAAACTTGAGGTAAGGGACTTCGTCTCAGTTTTCTTTCGTTGAGGCATATTTTGATGTTATGAACCTATATTCTATTATGAGGTGTATATAATTCCACATTGACATTTTATATCATGAAATTATTAATTATAATTATATTTAATTTTTTTTTAAATTTTATTCATTCATGGGGAATACGATTCAACCGATCACAAAGTGGTAAATAGTTTTTGTCTCACTTTTATTTCTTTGGGACACATGCCTTATACACTACCTATTTATTTTGAGTGGTGTATATACTAACCATGAATGTATTTTATGAATATTATCATAAAAATTATGGATATACATATACATATAAATTTATTTCTTTCATTGGTCTTATGATTCAAAAGTTACCAAAGTGGTAAGGGTTTATTTCACAATCTCATCAATATTTGAGATTGTTTATGTTTAAGTCTCCACTGGGGAATATTTCTCTTCCATGTCCATATTTTATAAAAATGTTTTCAAAAAGTTTTTTTTTTAAATTCTACTATATTTATTTAAAATCATTTTTACCCATGTATGACTTTTACAAATCAATTTGTAAGGAATCTTTTTGTTGTTTTCTAAATGAGGTACTTTGTGACTTTTCTGACAAAAAATATGGAAGGAATGTTTTTTTAACTTATATAGCATGAGAGGATTTTACCACTACCATGAAACCTCAATTATTTTATACTTAAATTAAATTTTTAAAATTTTATTCAAATAAAATTTAATCATTTAAAAGTTCATAATATTTTTAAAAAGATAAATGAATTTAAAATAGAAAAGTTATTTTTCTCATGATTTTTTCCAAGTGATATTTCAAAATTACTTTCCATATAAGATGAAATCCTTTTAAATTACATAAGATTTACTAGGGATATTATCTAAGGATACCATCCTTATTATTTCTTTGGATGGTATATGTTTATGGTGAAAATATTAAATGTTTATGAATTCCATTTCTTTTCCATGGGTTTTGCGACGATGAAATGTTTATGAAAGCCATTTATTTTCATGGGATTTGATATGATGAATGAGTTATGTTATTATGGAACACATATGTATGATTTTTATTATTTTATGGGTGGGACCTACATATCCCTCCAATTCATTGGGTAATGATTTATGTCTCATAAGATAGGTAAGACTAGAATGAGGAGTGAACTTGGTACAGTAAGAGATTTTGTCCAATATGATGGTATCGTGAGTGAACCTTAGCTAATATATTGGTTTTAGAGTGAACCAATTCCACTATAAGGAAAGGTATTTCACTGGGGATGGTGGTGTGTCCCTCCTAGGAGGTGTATCCTCCCACTGATTTTCTATGCTTATGTGTATGCCACAATTTAATATTTTATGCTAATGTTATATTCTCATGGATCATGCTCTTTACTTACTTTATGAATCATATCTTATGAATGACCAAGATTTATTTCTTCACATATGATTAAGATCTTTTATTTTAATGGTAATTATTTCAAATGATTAGATTATGCTATAATCCCCTTGTTCTCATGTTCTTCTTATATGATCATTAACATCTCACTTATTTACCCTTACTGGGCATTTGAGCTCACATTTATTATGTTTATTTTTCACCAAGTTATGAGGAAACATGTTAAATGAATTATGTCTATAAGTATTACCCATATATTATGTTGATTACCTATTGTGAAATAAGAAAAGATGGGTATAATGGGAGATAATGTTTGTCTTTACGAGTCAGTTGGTAATGAATCTAAGTCATTAAGTGTTTTTTCTAATTCTTTAAAACTCTAAAAATAAAAGGTAAAAGGGTATGAAATTTATCCAATGTTTAATTTTTATATTTTAAGGTTTTTATGGAAGGAAAAAAATCACATTTATTAGTATCAAATCTAGAGAAGTAATGTTTATGTTTTTAGCACCAAATTTGGAAGTGTGGGTTTGGGGCTATTACAGTTGGTACCATAACAGGGTTTAGATAACTTTAGATATTATGATTTTTTCATGTGAAGTTATATTATTATTTATAGATATCATCATGGGAATATAATTTTGAGGTTGATCATAAGTTTAGAATCTTAGACACCCCTTTTTTGAGGTTTTAAGGGATAAACTTTTTAGGCGACTAGTGATATTTTTGAAAGATGTTATTATTGAGTTTGAGATATATGTAAACCTTAAGTTTATCTTGTAAATTTTTTATTTGAGTAATAATTATCTTTTCATTTTTTGTACATAATTTTGAAGCTATATATAACCATTAGGGTTTATATAATCTTTGATTTGAAGGTGATTTTGGGTTATTACATTTTTGGGATGCAAAATGAAAAGTATGAGATATACTTTGAGGTTAAAAATTTTCATTAATGTTGAATATAATAAGGTTATTTTGAGGATTTTTATTACATTAATAGTAATTTTATAAGTATTATATTAATATTTTTTTAGAAAAAGGACAACCCGTAGGCCGGGTGACTACTCATCACATCCGACAAGGTCGCGATGTTCGAATCCACAATCGATGGTTGACACGGGTACATCACCTATCACTGGCCAACATGATCTCCTGATAAATATATAATTATTTTATTTTATTTAAATGATATTATGGATAATTATTATGTTTATTTTGGTAACATATGTTTTATTGTATATATAACTATGGGAATGTAAATTGATTTGGTGTTAGGTGATTAATGTTATTTCAGAAGACGTTCACTATTTTGGGAACCCCATATGATTAAGGTAAATAAAATATTATGTAATTTTATTTGAGGAATAAAGGTTTAATTTTATTTTGGATACATGTATTATTTTATTATTAATTTATGGCGATTTGGGTTATTTATAAAAATGGTTAGTGTATCTTGAAGAATATATGTTTAAGGCGTGTACATTTTGAGAGATAAATACTAAATTTATCTTGGAAGACTATGTGATCAAATAATTATGATTTTTGGGTTTAAAACTTAAATTTAAATATTTTTAAGAATTTTAAGGATAGTTATTTATTGAATGATCTAAGTTTAACTTTGGGTATTACTGTGGAATTTTTGAAATTAAAGTGGTTTTATTCATACGAAGGTTTATTATTTTTGGGAATCATATTATCATGGGATAATTTTTTGGTTTTTTTAATGATTAAATATGGGAGGAATATATTTATTATTTTATAGGTTGATTTTAGTGCTTCATACATGAAAAAGTCACCTTCAAAACTCATCATTTGGAGCAAAAGATGAGATTTTGGTGGAAATTGATTAAAGGATGAAACTCTACCTATCAAGTAAGTATATTTCCTCATGTTCATAAACTAGGCAGTAAAGTAATTCCTCAAATCTAGGAAATTTATTATAAGATAAAAGTGTTGTCCTATAACCTTTAATTCTGATGAATTGATGGTCTTTTCCACATATGTGGTTTATAATTTTGTGATTGTTAACTTTCTCAAGATCATCCACTTTTTTATGATCAATGATCTCTGAACATTACTTCAGTTCCCAATAATTTTATTCTATATGTAAAACTTGTATTTTTAGTCCTGGATAACCTTTATACTTCCATTTCTCTCTTTTCAAGAGAAAGTTTTATTATCCATTTTTTTGATGTAGGTTTCCACAAAGGAATTTTCAAATGTAAAACCTTTGATTTCCAAGCATAAGTTCAAATTATGTGGGAGAAATTTATTAGGGGGAGAATGTAACACCCTAATATTTTAGAAAATATTTCTCTTTAAATATTTTTATTTCTTAGATGGATTGTGTTACACACAACACCAAGTTTAAATGAACTGCAATACACTATTAAAATATTATTATTTAATGTGACAGTTATAACATTATCGTTAATTTGGTGGGTATAAATATGATTAATTTATTTATAAAATATATATATTTCCTACTAAATATAATTATATTGCTAATTTAATATTAAATAATCATCCATTTTTTATTTTTGCAATTTCTTCATCAAAAAATATGTTTTCTCCAAAAATGGATTTTCTTATAGGTAAATATTATAGTTAATTTATAAATGTTTTTGAAAATTTATTTGAAAAAAATTAATTTTATTTTTGAATTCATCATATCAAAATTATCTTAACATGATTTTTAATAATTTTATGAAAAGATTTATTTTTCAATGAATAGTGAAAATACTGATTTTTATTGAAAACTATAATTTTCTTTTAAATTATTTACAAAGTAAAATTATATTTTTGGTTATTATTAAAATTTTATTAGTTAATTTTGATTTAAAATATTTTAATTATTATTTTTAAATGGATTTTATACTTTAATTTAGCATAAAAACATTTAATATTTAAAAGGTTATTTTTTGAAAAACCGTTTTTCGTTGCGTTTTGCCGATTAAATTTTAAATTAACTTCTGAAAATTCTTTGATTTGAATTTTAAAAAATGGATTAAATATTTTTAATAATTATTTTCAAATTTATTAAATAGTTCCATTTTATTTTTGGATAATATGAATAGAAAACTGTTGGAACCAGGTTCTTCAAAGCATGATTTGGTGTATGGTTTGTTTTTGTTGTCAATCCTCAGTGGAAGTTCAGGGTGTGAACCAACAAAGCGATCATACCGTTCAGGAAGAAAACAGTAGTGAAGGTGGCGCTGTTTCCCAGTGTTTGCCAAATTTTTGGGCCTGAAAATCCGTAAATAAAGTAAAGTGTTTTTGGCAAAGATACTTGCGCGCCGAGTTCTTGGAGGATGAAAGACTTGCGCGCCATATGTTTTTGAGGATCAGAACATCAAAATTTGGCTAAGGAAAGAAGGTCGCGCAAGTGTTGGTTGGGTCGCGCAAGTAACTTGCGCGACAGAGGATCTGGAGACAGGACTTGCGCGCCTTCGAGGGACTTGCGCGCCGCCGCGCAGGGGGTCCAGTTTGCCTATAAATACTGGACCACCCCTCCTCATTTCCAACGGAGTTCAAGGGCGAGAGATTGTTCGAGCTCTCGTCGCGCAGGTGGTTGAGTCGCGCAGGTGGTTGTTTTGTCGCGCAAGTAGAGCTTGCGCGCCGGTGTTTGGCTGTTCTCCCAAGGCAGTTTGGAAGAGAAAGGAAGTGGATCGCGCAAGTATTTAGTTCAAGAAGGCAGTGTCGCGCAGGTGATTCAGTGACACTTGCATGCCAGTTTAGTCTTGCGCGCCTGAGACTTGCGCGCCGCCGGGAGACTTGCGCGCCGGGCTTGAAAAGGAGACCTAGACACTATTGAAGCACGCCTGCCTTGCTGGAGCTGCACGAAAGCCGATAAACTACTCGGTTCATTCGAGGAAAAGTGATATTCTTCTTCTGGTGAGAATCAGACTTCAATAGAGCATCTACATTCAACAAAGGATGCACTCTTATGCAAATGAAGAAGAGACCTACACGTCTATAAACTGAGTGGGACATCACCAACGGCAGTGAGCCAGGGGGAGTCAACGGGAGTGACCCGAGGGACGCAGTGAGCTATCCCTGAACTTTTGTAAAGGTAGTGAGCCTGGGACAGAGTGTCTGTACCCGAACTTTTGTATCCGCAGCTAGTGAAGCATAGTGGATTTAGGTACGACCGGCAACCTGTCGGCGTATGCTCCTTGGACGTAGCCCTTAGTGGTGAACCAAGTAAAAATGACCGTGTCTTCTCTGTGCATGTGAATGTTTTGATTTTGATCGTAATCATCATACAGGTTCAACAAGTTCCTACCAACGTGGGAACAAGATCCAACAAATTAAAAGAAAAAGTGGTCACCCTGATTCACCCCTCCCCTCTCAGGGTGTCCCGGGGTCCTTCAAGTGGTATCAGAGCCAGGTTGCTGGTGTTGAATCTGACCTTCTTCATCATGGAAAACGCCGTCAATGTCAGGGGAGTCCCTCACTTCGATGGAAGCAATTTCCAGATCTGGAAGAACAGAATGAGATCTCATCTAAGATCTCTTGGAATGGAAGTTCTTTTTTCTACTATGCAAGGAATACATGTCACTGATCCAACAGGTCTTGCTATGACTGAAACAGACATGAAACTTCTTGATGCAGATGCTAAAGCACAGAATGCTCTCACTGCTGCCCTTTCTGATCAGATTTACCTGAAGGTGATGAATTGCACCTCAGCAAAATCTATGTGGGATAAACTTGAGAATATTTATGAAGGTGATAGCAAAGTGAAGGAGGTGAAACTACAAGTGCTACACAATCGGTTTAATGATCTGAAGATGCATCCAGACGAGAATGCAGACTCTTTCTTCAATCGAATTACTGAAGTGGTTGGAGCAATTCGGGGTCTAGGCGAAGAAATCAAAGACATTGATATTGTAAAGAAAATATTAAGAAGACTTCCACCTCTGTATAATGCGAAGGTGTCAGCTCTTGAGGAAAGAGATCTTTCCAAACTTTCTTTAGATGACTTACTGAGCAGTTTGGTAGCATATGAAATGAGAGTCAAACCAGAAGATGCTACGACTCGGGTGAGCAAGGAAATGGCATTCAAGGCCATGGATAAATTGAAAATCTCAAAGGATAGTAGCGGTGATGATGACGAAGAGAAAGAAATTCTTTCTCTCATTGCAAAGAAGTTCCAAAAGGGGAAAGGGAAATTCAAAGGGAAGTTACCTCTCGCATGCTTCCGTTGTGGAAAAGTTGGGCATATTGCCTCTCAGTGCTTGAAGAATATCAATTATGATGACAGTGAAGACGAAAACTTCAAGAAGCCTCAAAGAAGGTTCTTCAAAAAGGGAGACTTCAAATCTGGTAAGAAAATGCAAATGAAGAGTTTTGTCTGTGAAGAGGAAGAAGATGACAATGAATTCTGTGATGAAGAAGAACCAGAATTCAAAACTGGGAACCATGCTTCTATGATGGCCACTGTTGAAAAGTCAGAAGATACTGATGGTGAAAAACAACTGAGAACTTGTGTAGATCCTGAGGTGCAACTTAAGGATGCATTTAGTAAGCTTAAGATTAAATGTAAGAGCTGCAATAAGTGGAAATCAATTGTAGAAGAATCAACTGAATATGTTGATCAACTTGAAGCTGAAATTGAACAACTGGAATAATTTGTGAAGGTACAGTCTAAAATAATTGAAAGCAATGATGATGCAGTTGATCTGAAGCTGAGAATTGAAGAGCAAGCAAAGGTCATCAATGACCTCACATCCAGACTGGATGAAAAATCCAAGACTGTTGAGGGTCTTGAGGAGGAAGTAGTTACTCTGAGGAGTAAAATGGAGACAGAATTAGTTCCAAAAGAATCGAGGAAGAAAATACAGTTTGGAAGATTCTCAGATGCAGAATTACTTGCAAGAGCCAAGTGTGGTTCAGATGGGGTTGGAAAAGTCTTGAGTGATCAAAGACCTGCTTGCATGGGAAAGAGTGGAATTGGTTGTGAGGCTGAGTCATCAACTGCTGGAAGTGCAAAGATCCAAAAGAAAGATAAGATGAAAGTTGAACATTTTGAAATGTTCCCTAGAGTGCTGAAAAAGGAACCCTCAATCCAAACTAAAAGGAGACCTGAAAATTATCCTCAAACTTTCAAAAATGGCAGACAGTCTTACTATTCTCCCAAGGAAGAAGCTATAAGGAAAAATTCAAGTGAGAAGACATTTCTTCTCATGAAGTGTCAGTTCTGTGGCTATCTGGGCCATACCATGTCCTATTGTGAAGAGGCAAGAAGCTATCTGAATGGAGAAGATATAGATGCTCAACAAAGGAGAACAATTTCATATCCTAATTCTTATAGAAGAAATAATTTCTATGGATATTGTTTTCATTGTTCTAACTTTGGTCATAAGGCCATTAATTGCAGGCAGAGAAGGGACATTGACACCTCGTACAGAAGTTCCAGACATGTCAAGTCTCGTCAGCAAGACGATGTTTCTCTTTCAAACAGGTTCTCACCTCTTAAAGAAGACTTTGACTATGAAGAACCTGGGTTTGCGGAAGAGATAGTTGAAAGGCCATCAGTTCTATATACTCAATCTAATGTCTCATGGAAGGAAAGGAGGAAGATTGAGAAATCAAACCTTGCAGAGGTAGCTCTCAAAGCCACAAAGAACAACAGTACCTGGATTCTAGATAGCGGTTGCTCATCTCATATGACAGGTAATGCCGGTCTACTTACAAATATCATAAAGAATGTTGATGGTACAGTAAGATTTGGTAACGATGGGGCTCTGAAAATCAAAGGGAGTGGAAGTACCAAATTAGCTAATGGAGAACTAAAGAAGACTGAAGTCCTTTACGTAGATGGCCTACGTCATAATCTCCTCAGCGTGAGTCAACTCTGTGACTCAGGACTTGTTGTTACTTTTAATCAAAAAGGCTGCACTATCAAGGGAAAAACTGGCAATTCTCTTATGAAGGGATGCAGAACAGAAGGAAACTTGTATCAGGTTGATAGTGAAGAGAATGTATGTTACATGACTGTTGAAGAAGAAAACAATCTGTGGCATCGGAGATTGGGACACATCAATCAACAAGACATGGAGAAAATATCAAAATTGAGAATTGTCATGGACATTCCCAACCTGAAGCGTGAGCGAGAAAAATCCTGTGATGCTTGTATTCGTGGGAAGCTAGTCTGCAGTTCATATCGGCCAAAGAAGAAAAAGGCATCTCACCTTCTTGATCTGATTCATACAGATGTTTGTGGTCCAATAAATGTTGCCGGAACTCATGGAGAAAGGTACTTTTTCCTTTTCATAGATGATTACAGTCGAATGGCATGTGTGATGGTCATTCACCGGAAACGACAGGTCCTTGACTGCATGAAAACATATCGGCGAATCGCCGAGAATGATACTGGACGAACAATCAAAGTGCTGCGATCTGACAATGGAGGAGAATACACGTCCATTGAATTTGAAAATTATCTGGAGAAGCATGGGATACAACATGAGGTAGCTGCTGTGAGAACTCCACAACAAAATGGAGTTGTTGAACGAAGGAATCGACAGGTGAACAACATGGCACGAACTATGCTGATTGAGAGTCGTATTCCACGACATTACTGGAAAGAGGCTGTTCAAGCTGCAGTGTACATTCAGAATCGAACAGGACTTTATATGGGTGAGACAAAGACACCATATGAATTGTGGCATGGACGGAAGCCTTCTCTAAAATACTTTCGTGTCTTTGGAAGTAAGTGCTTCATCAGGAACAAAGAAGGAAATCAGGGGAAATATGGTGACAATGCAGATGAAGGAATCTTCCTCGGTTACTCAATGAACAGCAAAGCCTACAAATGTTTCAACAATCATTTGGGAAGGATTGTGGAAAGCAATGATGTTAAGATAATTGAAGAGAAAACCACAAATGCTTCACGGACGTCATATGCTGATGTGATAGAAAGTCATGAAGAATGTGAACATGAAGAACCTACAAATGCAGAAATAGAGGAAGCTGTTCAAAACACTCATCAATCACATGATGATGTTGACTCAGAAGAAGAATCTGAAGAAGAAACTATGGCTGAAGAGAATACTACTGAACCTCGCAGGAGAAATCGAAGAGCTGAGATTGATCCATCCAACATAATTGGGGATAGGAGTGCACCCACTCAAACCAGAAGGATGAGGAATACCATGCAATCTGCATTTCTATCAGTTGTAGAGCCATCCTCCTTCGAAGAAGCTGCAAAAGATGAATCTTGGGTGAAAGCCATGAATGATGAATTAGATCAGATTGATAAGAATCAGACATGGGATCTTGTCCAGAGACCCGAAGGTCACAATGTGATTGGTACCAAATGGATCTTCAAAAATAAATTTGATGAGCATGGAAGTGTCATCAGAAACAAGGCACGACTGGTATGTAAAGGATACTCTCAGATTGAAGGCATTGATGTTGAAGAAACCTTTGCTCCAGTGGCTAGACTGGAGTCAATAAGGCTTTTCCTTGCCATGGCACTCCAAAGAGGATATAAAGTATATCAAATGGATGTCAAGACAGCATTCTTGAATGGTGTACTCGAAGAAGAAGTCTACATTGAACAACCAGTGGGCTTTGTCTTGGGTACCGATGAAACAAAGGTCTGCAAACTAAAGAAAGCTCTATATGGTTTGAAGCAGGCACCACGGGCGTGGTACTCACGGCTAGATTCATATCTCAAGAAGTTGGAATTCAAAAGAGGAGGAGTTGATCACAATCTCTATGTGAAGAATTCTCCAAAAGATCAATTCATGGTTCTTGTCTACGTTGATGATATCATATTTGGTGGCAGTAGGAAGAAATCAGTGGATGAATTTGCCAACCACATGAAATCAGAATTTGAAATGTCTATGATTGGGGAGCTCACATATTTCTTGGGGCTGCAAGTTATTCAAAAGAAGGAATACACATTCATTTCTCAGGAAAAATATGCAAGAGAGCTGCTGAAGAAGTTCAATATGCAAGACTCCAAACCAATGTCAACCCCGATTGCAGTTGGAACTAAACTTGGAAAGCATGAGGATGGGAACTCTGTTGATCCCACCATGTACAGGAGGATCATTGGCAGCCTATTGTACCTGACAGCAACAAGGCCAGATATTGTCTTTGCAACATGCCTTGCGGCCCGGTTTCAGAGTAATCCAAAGGAGGAACATATGGCAGCAGTAAAAAGAATCATGAGGTACATTCAAGGTACACATAACTTCGGGTTATTTTTTGCTGCAGGCAGAGACAGTGAATTATCAGCATTTTCTGATGCTGACTGGGCTGGTGATGTTGTAGATAGAAAGTCCACTAGTGGTGGAGCTTTCTATATTGGGCAGAAATGTGTTGGCTGGTTGAGCAAGAAACAAGAAAGTACTTCTCTTAGTACTGCTGAAGCTGAATATATCTCCGCCACAAAAGCATGCACTCAACTTCTTTGGATGAAGCAGCAGCTAACAGATATTGGTGATAAGGTGCAGCAACCAATGGTGATTTATTGTGATAACAAAAGTGCAATTGATCTTACGAAGAATCCAGTTCAGCATTCTCGTACAAAACATATTGAAATACGGTATCATTTTATCAAAGAAAAGGTTGAACAAGGCGTGATTAAAATGGATCATGTTGGAACAAATGAGCAAGTGGCTGATATCCTAACCAAGCCATTGTCCGCGGCTGTGTTCGAGAAGCATCGGTTGAACCTCGGTGTTCGACCACCTCCTACTGCATAAGGAGGCTCCGGAAGTCCCCTCTCCCCGTTTGTTTTAACTGTTTTTATCTGTTTATGGCTGTGATGCAGGTTTTTGGGGGAGATACTATCCAGGGGGAGTATGGCTTGAGCTGAATGTTGAACAAACTTTTCGGTCTTTGGTTTTATTGTCAATGGGGGAGAAAGGAATAAATTCAAGGCAAGAAATTCTTCTGTGATGAGAAGTTTAATAAGGATAACATCGGGATGGAGGATTTCATGTACGATTTCAACACAATAAGACCCAATTCAAGCTTTCTCTCTTGTTTTCTACACCGAGCATTGCTCACGTAGACTTAGAGTGTTAGCTGAGTTGATTCTTGCATTTTGGATTTGCTCATGGTTGAAGATCTGTTGAATTTATTCTGATTGCCAACAAACCCAAAGGGGGAGATTGTTGGAACCAGGTTCTTCAAAGCATGATTTGGTGTATGGTTTGTGTTTGTTGTCAATCCTCAGTGGAAGTTCAGGGTGTGAACCAACAAAGCGATCATACCGTTCAGGAAGAAAACAGTAGTGAAGGTGGCGCTGTTTCCCAGTGTTTGCCAAATTTTTGGGCCTGAAAATCCGTAAATAAAGTAAAGTGTTTTTGGCAAAGATACTTGCGCGCCGAGTTCTTGGAGGATGAAAGACTTGCGCGCCATATGTTTTTGAGGATCAGAACATCAAAATTTGGCTAAGGAAAGAAGGTCGCGCAAGTGTTGGTTGGGTCGCGCAAGTAACTTGCGCGACAGAGGATCTGGAGACAGGACTTGCGCGCCTTCGAGGGACTTGCGCGCCGCCGCGCAGGGGGTCCAGTTTGCCTATAAATACTGGACCACCCCTCCTCATTTCCAACGGAGTTCAAGGGCGAGAGATTGTTCGAGCTCTCGTCGCGCAGGTGGTTGAGTCGCGCAGGTGGTTGTTTTGTCGCGCAAGTAGAGCTTGCGCGCCGGTGTTTGGCTGTTCTCCCAAGGCAGTTTGGAAGAGAAAGGAAGTGGATCGCGCAAGTATTTAGTTCAAGAAGGCAGTGTCGCGCAGGTGATTCAATGACACTTGCGCGCCTGTTTAGTCTTGCGCGCCTGAGACTTGCGCGCCGCCGGGAGACTTGCGCGCCGGGCTTGAAAAGGAGACCTAGACACTATTGAAGCACGCCTGCCTTGCTGGAGCTGCACGAAAGCCGATAAACTACTCGGTTCATTCGAGGAAAAGTGATATTCTTCTTCTGGTGAGAATCGGACTTCAATAGAGCATCTACATTCAACAAAGGATGCACTCTTATGCAAATGAAGAAGAGACCTACACGTCTATAAACTGAGTGGGACATCACCAACGGCAGTGAGCCAGGGGGAGTCAACGGGAGTGACCCGAGGGACGCAGTGAGCTATCCCTGAACTTTTGTAAAGGCAGTGAGCCTGGGACAGAGTGTCTGTACCCGAACTTTTGTATCCGCAGCTAGTGAAGCATAGTGGATTTAGGTACGACCGGCAACCTGTCGGCGTATGCTCCTTGGACGTAGCCCTTAGTGGTGAACCAAGTAAAAATGACTGTGTCTTCTCTGTGCATGTGAATGTTTTGATTTTGATCGTAATCATCATACAGGTTCAACAAGTTCCTACCAACGTGGGAACAAGATCCAACAAATTAAAAGAAAAAGTGGTCACCCTGATTCACCCCTCCCCTCTCAGGGTGTCCCGGGGTCCTTCAAAAACTTCATAATTTTTGTTACCAATGTAAAGGGTAAATCGAGTAATTAAAGGTTAAAAATAAGATGATAAGAACTATTAAATGACCCAAACACTCACCTAAATCTTATTGGATAATTTTATTTCAACCATAATCATCCAAGGATTTAATTTATGACATTTTGGATCCACTTAGATAAGATTATGGCCTCTGTAATATTTTATTTAATGAAAAGTAAAACATGTCAAACTCTTATTTTTAATAAGTGTAATATTTTAATATGTGATTATATAGAGAATATGTTCAAATATAAATATTATTGTGAAATAAAACTATTTATATTCATAATGGAAATTTATTTAAATTCTTTCACAACACTGATGCAATAATTATTAAATTAATAGAAAAAATCAAATAAATGACATTAAAAATATTAAAAGTATTATAATTTGGGATAAATAAATTGATAAATGAATTTTATAGATTAAAATTACATGTTTTGTATGTTTTAAAATATTTTTTTTGAAATCTATGTGTTTTATTGATGTTATTGAAGTCAAAGTAATGAATAGTGTCAAAATTGACACTAATGATATTTTATGAAAATAATATTTTATTAAATTATTCAAAAATCATAAAAATATTTGTTAATTGAAAATTGAATAATTTATGGTCTAAAAAATCATTAATTTTCCATTTATGGTCCAATTGAAACCTTATATGTAAAAATTACTACTTTTAATATTGAAAAATTTGTTACTATAGTTATAATTAAAATAGGTTAACTAAGGGTTAATACAAATGATAAGGTTTAAAATTACACAATAACTTATCTAAAATATATTGGTTTATGGGATTAAAAGCCTATCACACATTATCTTTATATAAATTTCCTTTTAGAAGTATTTTTATTGAGATTGAATTTATTATAAATTAATCTTTTGAGAAATTCCAAAAGTGACCCTCACCTCAATTATAAATGGACAACTCCTGCCTCACTTCTTTACACTAATTTTATTCTTCTATCTCAACTATACCATGAAAAATTATCTTCTAAACTTCCTTATTAACATTCTATAGGTTCTTTTCTTCTCAAAATACCAACCCTAGATCCATTTAGAGGAGATCTAAAAGGGTCATTTCGAAGAAGAGGTAATCTCTCTAAACGATCACTTTCATTTTATAATATTATTTACTTCCTCTAAATCTATGATATTTATCATAAAATTATTAATTAATTATCCTAAATATTCTTAAATTTTATTATTATTATTAGAACACCATTATACACCCTCTTTCCCATCAAATAAGAAGTGAAAGTATTGCTCATGCGTAGATACGACTTACCATCTCCACGTAGCGATACAATTAATTTTTCATCACTAGATTTTATTGATGAGTATTATGATGGGTTTAATATTTATATATTATATAATTATATTTTTATAATTATAATATCATATCTACCTTATTATCATCTAATCCACTATGAAATGATAACATCGCTTGTGCATATGTATGGACTATCATCTTCATGATGGGATGTGATTATCTTTTCATTTATATTTCACATGGATGATAATAAGGATTAATTTTATGAATATATATGATATATATGATATAATAATTATTCATGAAATATTAATTATTATTTACCTTTCTTTTATACCATCATTTGAAAAATATAAACAGCGTTTATGCGTATGTGCGACCTACTATCTCTATGAACAATGTAATTCATTTTTCTATCTATAATTTTTATGAATTATTATAAGTATGTATTTAATTTATTTATATTATTTTTATACCATTATTAAAATTCTATAAATTATAGTATTGAGATAAAATTATAAAGACCGAGACTTCTGAATGGAAACATACATGTAAAACAAAGTAGTTACCACCCGAAACATTGATTTTAACATTAAATTTATAATAAATGGGTGAAAAAAATATTATAAGTAAATAATATATGATATTATATATATGATTATAGTTTTTTAATATATGTATAATAAATATATATATATTATATAGGATGTTAAAACACATACAAAGGAAATCAAACCTGTGGTATGGGACTTCGTCTCAATTTTCTTTCATTGAGGAATATTTTGATGTAATGAAACTATATTATATTATGAGGTGTATATAACACCAAATTGACATGTTATATCATGTATTTATTTATTCTCATGATATTTAATGTTTTGTAAAATGTTATTCATTCATGGGGAATACGATTTAACTGATTACAAAGTAGTAAGGGATTTTTATCTCACTTTTATTTCTGCGGGACACATGCCTTAAACAATAATTGTTTATTTTATATGGTGTATATAATATAAATGAATGTATCTTATGAATATTATCATGAAAATTATATATATACATATACATTTGAAATTATTTCTTTTATGGGACTTATGATTCAAAAGTTACCAAAGTGGTAAGGGTTTATTTCACAATCTCATCATTATTTGGGATTATTTATGTTTAAGTACCCATTGGGTAATATTTATATTACTTGTCCATTTTTTCTAAAAAAAATTCAACAATATTTTTTACAATTCACCTATAATTATTTAAAATCATTTTTACCCATGTTTGACTTTTTTCAAAGTGGTTTGAAAGGAATCTTTTTATCATTTTATAAATGAGGTACTTTGTGTCTTTGTCGACAAAAAAATATAAAAGGAATGATTTTTTAACTTAGAAATAATGAGTGTATTTTCTCATTGTCATGATGCCTCAATTATTTTAAACTAAATTCACATGTTTATAATTTTATTTTCAAAGAATTTTTTTTATATTAAAGTCACATTAATCTTAAAAAGACAAGTGAATTTAAAATGGAAAAGTTATTTCTCTTAAGAATTTTTCAAAGTGATATTTCAAAATTATTTTCCATCTAAGATAACATCCTTTTATGTTATATAAGATCTACTAGTATTTTATTTAGGGATATCATCCTTATTCTTTCTCTAGATGGTTTATTCTTATAGTAAAAAGATGAAATGTTTATGAAATTCATTTTTTCCATGGGTTATGATATGATGAAATGTTTATGAAAACCATTTCTTTTCATAGGTTCTAATATGATAAATTATTTATGTTATTATAGAATAAATATGTATGGTTTTCATTATATGATGTGTGAGAGCTATATCTTCCTCCAATGCATTAGATAATTTTTTATATCTTATGATATATATAGTACTGGAATGAGGAGTAAACTCAGTTCAGTAAGGGAATTTGTCTGCTATGATAGTCTTGGGAGTGAACATTGACTACTATGATGGTTTGGTAGTAAAACCATTCCATTATGAAGAAAGGGATGCCACTGGGGATAATGGTGTGTCCTGCCCAGGAGATGTATTCTCCCATGTATTTTTTATGCTTATGTGTATGACACAATTTAATATTTTATAATAATGTTATATTCTCATGGATCATGATCTTTACTTTATGAATCATATCTTATGAACATCCAAGATTTATGCAATCACTCAAGATCAAGATCTTTGATTTGTTTGGTAATGATTTCAAATGATAAGCTCATGTTCTCATACCATTTTCTTATGTTATGCTTATATGATCATTTACATATCACTTATTTAATGTTAATGGAAATTTGAGCACACCCTTAATATGTTTCCTTTTACTCATGTTATGAGGAAATATGTTAAATGAATTATGTTTAGAAGGATTCCACATGAGTGGTGTTGATGACCTATTTTGAAATAAGAAAATTTGGGTATAATGGGGGATAATATTGATCTTTATGAGTTAGTTATTTATGAATCCAAGTCTTTAAGTGTTTTTCCTAATTATATAAAAATATAAACCTAAAATTTCCTAAGGTATGAAAGTGATCCAATATTTACTTTTTATGTTTTAAAGATTTGTATGAAATGAAAAAAAATTGGGTCACTTTTATCGATATTAAATAAAAAAATATAAAGTTTATGCTTTTAACACTGAATATAGAAGTGTGGGTTTATAGCTATTACAATATGGGTATCCATAGCTGTATTAAGAATAAATAAGTGAATATATGATCACAAGGTAGGGGTTATAAGAATTCCTAAACCCATTACTTCCATTCATATCCCCTCATGCACATATTGTCAACACATGTTCTAAGGTGATGCCTAGTACCATCTCTACCCACTCCCTAGTCCACCCTCTAGATAAGTTCATAGGTTATAGAGGAAAATACGAGGGTCCCTGTGGGTGTCATCGAGGTCTCTTTGGACTCCTAGGAAAGTTACATGAGGGAGATGTCCTTAAGACCATCCCCTATCCCATGTGTCCTAGGTCAGCTTGAACACCTGACCCATCTACCAATCTCATGGGGTTTAACCACTCAAGTAGTCATTTTCGAGTGGGTGAGTAACACTCTCCCCACAATCATCTCAATAATCCCATTTCCTATAGGATATATGTCATGAAAAACACCCTAAATCATGAATATTGAGTCATATAGTTCAATTTATATTTTCTTCCATCGATGGATGGATGTCCAACAGGTAGATGAGGGTCCACCAAGGCCCTCAACACCTTGTCCATTTCAATCTCAGGGTTTAGCTTTTATTTAAAAACTTAAAAAATTTAAATAGGCTCTCTAACTAAAGTGGAGGGTCCACACATACCACATGTAGATAAACAATTTCACAATACCAAAGGGTAGATGAATAAAGACAACCTAACTTAAACTGAATAAAACCACCTTTTTAAAGTAGCCTGAAAACTGTCGTTGAAGCTCTCCAAGCGCAGCCAACTATTTTCCAAAAGACCCAAGGCCATGTATCATAAACAAACCACCAAATTAATTAATTATAGTTAATTTTTAATTAATTATATAACTAAAAACAATTTTAAACAAATTAACATTTTCAATATATATAGGAATAAATGACTAGAAGATCATCGGTTGACCTCACCACACTAGAACCATGACCAACATCTAGACAATGAACCACAACATACTCTAAAACCCTAATCAGGTAAAATATTTAGCACAAGATTATAAAAAAAACCATTAATTTAATTCAATTTAATCTCAAAAGCTATAAAAAATCACCATGGAAACATACCTTAATGAAATGACATGTGGTGAAGTGAATACATCATCTAGGTATTCCCTCTATGAAAGAAGAAAAAAATCACCTTGATTTTTTTAAGAAGTAAAGATAATATTAATGACGAATATCAGCAGTCGTATATAAGTAGAGCCAAGAGGGGAAATTGTCCAGCCATAGTTGGTTGACATCGAAGGGGCCTGAGGCCGCCAGTTGATGGGCCACATTGTTTCCTTCCCTTTTGGTAAAGGAGAAGGTGCAGTAAGAGAAGCCTTGGCGCATCAAGAAGATTCTCCTGACGATAAAGCCAAAGGCCTGGAGTCCGGCTTCACTGTGGTTAATAACATTGATAACAGAGAGGCAGTAAGACTCAATGATGATATCAGCCCATCCACATTCCACAACGAGCATCATCCCTGCCAGTATGGCATAGGCCTCAGCAACTGCAGGTTCCCAGAAAGCATGATGTGGTTCATATTTTGCTGCAATGATCTGCCCCAGAAGATTTCGAGCCAGGAGGTCAAGAGCAACAAGCCCATCCTTGGAGAGAGAAGCGTCCACGTTAAGATTAAGACTCCCTTCCTTTGGGGGGGGGGGGTCCAATGAGGTGAACAGGAGGGGGAAACTCAGGGCATAAAGTGTCCTTTGCGGTCCTTCCAGCCCTCAATCCATGAAGTGGATTTTTCAATCCAGAACTCAGGAGGCTGATGAACATGGTTGAAAACCAAATCATTACGCAGAACACAAATGATCCAGGCCAGGGTGCAACGAGAGCTTGCATTAGACGATGAAAGAGAGGAACCCCAGTGCATCAGAAGATCGGGGAGGTCAGAGGCAATGTCCAGTGAATCATCCGAAGCCGAGCCCCATTTATTCCAAATTTTCTTGGCTCCCGGGCAGTGAATGATGGCGTGCCAAGGAGTTTCAAAAATATTCGGGCAGAAAGGGAAGGATTCAGCACTGGCCATATGTCGGTAAACAAGGAAGCTCATGGTAGTGAGGGTGACCCTGCACACCTGCCACCAAAATTGGCGTATTTTTGGGGGGACGTTGAGCTTCCAAAGAGCTTTCCATGGTCCCTTGATCGCGTTGTCGAGCGCGTCAAATTAGATGTTTATTTTTAACTAGAATTTATGCAGTATAGCAGCAACCCTAGGTCGTCTCTCGACGGAGCCTTAGATCGTTAATTCTAAAATTTGGTTTTGATTATGAAGGTAAAAAGGGAAATGGGGTTTTATAATACTTGGGTTTGATGATTAAATATGACAATATAAAATAGAATCTATAAAATAAAGTAGATATTAACATAATTAATTAAACATGATCAACCCAGGATACTCACATGATGTTTATCCTTTATCACTTCATGATATAGGGTTATGATCTTTTAATCCCTGGTTTGTAACAACTTGAACCAGAATGTTACTGAGTTTATACTAGGATACCTCCTAGGGTTCAGTAAAAAACACACAATGATTCACCGGACACCGCCGATGATTGAGTGAATTGTGTTTGACTTCATAACCGAAACTCACCAAGGAAACACACGAAAAACTCGATGCGCTGTCCAAGTTTGTATGTTATTTCTTTGTGATACCATGACATAAATTTACATGGCATTTACAGTGCTTATGTGAGTTCAATTGACTAATATGAACCACACAAACACCACAATTGAAACGGGGAAAAGAAAGTGGTGAACGGTGTGTGAAACATCACATGAATGGGTACCGCCAAAAATGATCATATGAGTTGAGCATGACATACCAGTACATAACTCAATAAAATATGAATAGAGGATGATTAAAAACAACACAACAACCTGGAATTCAAGAGATTATTCAAATATTACAAACATGAAGCTTGGGATTTACATCACGTTCCTCCCCGGGTGATCACAAGGGGTTTAGAAAACCATGGGAGAGGAGGAAGAGAATGATGTTGGGGTAGAACTTCCCATAGCCTTCAGAACTGTTAGGGATGTTGAGAAGACTCCTTGGGGACTCCAAAATGGCAGAACCTTGCCTCTTGGCCGAACTTGCAAATGAGGTTCCCTTGGTTCCCTTTTATAGGAAAATTGGAAGGTGGTTTTAGGCACACAGATTTCATCAATCCACTTGTACCATGCATTTTGGTCTTCAGACAGCCTTATCTCGCTTTGGAGAAAATAGAAAATTTTCATCCGTAACTTTTGACTGTCTCCACCAAAAGTTTGGCACCATTTGGACAACTAAAGATCAAGATATTAATAAAATACAGAACACCGCATTTGACTTGGTCCAAATTCAGTGTCTTGGACAGATCAGTTCGGATGGGCCCCATAGAAGCCGAATCAGGATTGGGTTCCTTAATATAAAATGTATCCTATTAAATTTTGGAAAGGCCCACAAAATATCATCCCATTTGGATTCACAGATTTTGTGTACTATGCAAAACAGTGGACAAATGTCCATGGATCCATGCAATTTTGGCCCATTTTTCTTCCACTTCATCAAGGGCCCTCCAAATCACCTCTACCTACATTGAAATAATAAAAACAGGTAACATTGCCCATTATAATGCTGATTAACATTAATTAAATGATTCCAAAATAAAGCTAAATTTAATATTATATTTGGAATATTCATTACAAAACTAGTTTAAAACAGCGGTGTAAGGGTGGAATAAAACAGTGAATCGTGGTACGATCACACCCCCACACCTAAACATTTGCACTCCTGGGAAAAGTCACATATCAAAATACAATGATGCATATATATATATATATATTTCCAACATCCTGAAGATTTATCAGTTGAGGAAATTTTATTTAAAGTAAAGTGATCAATGCACGAACCACACCAAGGAGTTCTTCCTAGTGAAAATAGAAAAAAATGTCTCATAAATCATATCATAGCGAAATTCAAAAAGATTCATGATACCCAATTGAGAAAGGAATTCAGAAGTAAACCATTACACTAACTCTCCATGTGTGTGTGTGAAAACCATTCCATGCTATTCTTTCCTCTTGCTATCCAATAAATATATGTTATTTTAACATTTTTCAGCTTAAATGATTTTGTCACCGAACCTTTCCTACATCCTTTGTAATCATATTTCAAGACCCACTCATTTAAGCATTCCCAAAAGTCAAACCATAAGCTCCCAACCTAGATATCCCCATATTTTTCACATTTCATCACTCCCCTCATTTATTATTATTTTTTTGATGTTGCAATTGGAACAAATCTCACACTCATCTCTCAACACTTGTTTGATCTCCTCACGACACTAATTGAAATAGTTATAACAAGATCAAAGGTTGAGGAGGAGTGGTTTTTGACCTGCCCAAGACACAATTTTTTTTTTGAGGGCGTACAACAGTCAGACATTAGGTACACATGCATAGGTCAATTTGGTACAGTAATGAAATAGATCGGATAAGGAATGAACGTATGGAAATATCATTTAAAGATGAAAAATATTAACCCAAAATATATTTACCTTATATTAAGTAAGAAATATTTACACTTTGTGGTTTGGTGCAAAAATTTGTGGAGATATTAGTGACATAGTTTTCCCAAAAACTACTCACACAAGGGGCATCAATCATCTCAAAGGATTCACATAGATACGACCATTTCTATCATTGACATAAAACCAATTCACTAAAAAAAATCACTCCTTGATGGTAAATTTATACACAAATTCTTTTTAGCCTTCGTTATGGTATTTTTACTTTCCCCCCTTTATGGTCACCAAATCATCGAACTTTGAAATTGTTGATGGGGAAAAATGAAAATACCATAAAGAAGGCCAAAAAGAGAAAACAAAAGAAGAAAATGATGAAAATTCCCAACTAACCTAGGAATGTATCCACCCCCACCACACCTAGAATGTGCAGTGTCCTCACTGAAATAATTGAGAATGTGAGAAGGAAGGATAAAACCTGGTGTGTTTTATTGGTATGATGCGTCGAGAAGGTGGATTTACTCCATCGGATTCTTCAGAAAATCCTCATAGAAGTGTTTAAGTTTTTGCCCATGGACGGTAAGACTTCATCCACTCTGCTCATGCAAAACCTGTATTGCACCAAAAGGGTAAACATTAGTAACAATATTAGGACCGAGCCATCGGCAATGAAGCTTACCTAGGGGAGCTTAAGCCTGTAATTGTACATGAGGACCTTCTCACCAATATGAAACTTCTGCCGGTGAATAATGCTATCATGAATAGCCTTTGTCTTCTCTTTATAGATTCAGGAGTTTTCATATGCATCTCGTCGAATTTATTCCAACCCTTGAATCTGCAGCTTTCTTTGCTCACCTGCATCTGAAAGGTTCATATTACATTGTTTAACAACCCAATATGCACGGTTTTCTACCTCCAATGGGAGGTGAAAAGCCTTTACAAACACAATTCTGTATGGTGAAATTCAGATTGGGGTTTTAGAAGCTGTACAGTATGGCCAAAGTGCATCATCCAAGCACAAACTCTAATATTTCCTATTGGGTTGTACCGTTTTTTCCAAGATTCATTTAACTTCCTGATTTGATATTTATGCTTTTCCATTAGTTTGGGGGTGATATGCAGTGGAGACTTTATGATCAACCCCATAATTATGAAGCAATTTTTTCATGTTGCAATTGCAAAAATGTGAACCCTGATCACTAATGATGAATCTTGGTAAACCAAACCTACTGAAAATTTGGGACCACACAAAATCAACAACCACTCGAGAGTCATCGGTCGTGGTGACCTTTGATTCCACCCATTTAGATACATTTCCAATATCCAATAAGATTTATACAAATCCAAATGAATTTGGAAAAGGCCCCATGAAGTCAATGCCCCATGCATCAAAGATCTCACAAAATAACATGGGCTGTTGGGGCATTTCATTCCTCTTGGAGATATTTCCTGTGAATTGACAACGAATACATGACTTGAAAAATCTATGGGAATCCCTATACAATGTTTTCCAATAAAGTCCTAAGTCAAGGACCTTTCGAGCGGTACATTGAGAGACAAAGTGGCCCCCATATGCCAAGGTGTGGCAGAAGGTCAAAACAGAGGTGATATCATGGTCAGGGACACACCTACAAACAACCTGGTCACTACAGATCCTCCAAAAATATGGGTCATCCCAAATGTACCATCGAGAATCATGTTTAAGTCTCTGGGATTGTGAAGAGATAAAATCTGTGGGGACCCTATATGTTTCTAGAAAATTCACAATGTCTGCATACCAGGGGGTAAGGTCCACAACATCACAAAGGTTCTCATGAGGGAAGAATTCTCCAATGGGTAGGGGTGAGTCAACATGATGGTCCAATAGTGGGGAAATCCTACTAATTTGGTCAGCTACCACATTCTCCACCACCCTATTATCTCTAATCTCAAGGTCAAACTCTTGGAGGAGGAGAATCCACCGTATGAGATGGGGTTTGGCTTCAGGTTTCTTTAGGAGGAAACGAAGGGCAGCATGATCAGAGAAGACGGTGATTTTTGACCCGAGAAGATATGAATGAAATTTTTCCAAGGAAAACATAATAGAAAGAAGTTATTTTTAAGTGGTTGTGTAGTTTACCTGGGTAAGGTCAAGGGTACGCTAGGCATATGCAATGACATGAGGAGCCTTCTCAACCCTTTGTGATAAAACTGCCCCAACTGCAAAGTTAGAGGCATCACACATAAGCTCGAAGGGGAGATCCCACCTTGGTGGTTGGATGATGGGAGGTGATGTGAGACTCTTTTTTAGTGAATTGAATGAATCCTCACAATTTTTATCAAACACAAACTCAGAATATTTTTGCAATAACCGGGACAATGGAAGTGCAATCTTACTAAAGTCTTTAATGAATCGGCGGTAAAAACCAGCATGACCCAAGAAAGGTCACACCTCACGAACACATTTTGGATATGGAAGGGTTGAAATTAATTCAATTTTAGATTTATCAACTTGAATTACCTTATTTGAAATGACATGCCCAAGAACTATCCCCTGCTCAACCATAAAATGGAATTTCTCATAATTTAAAACAAGATCTTTTTCAATGCAGTGACGGAGGACAGAACCTAGGTGTTCCAAACAATCATCAAAAGAAGATCCAAAAACAGTGAAATCATCCATAATGACTTCCATACAACTCTCAAGGTAATCAGAAAAAATACTCAATATACATCGCTGAAAAGTACTAGGAGCATTACAGAGACCAAATGGCATCCTTCTGTATGTAAATGTGCCGAATGGACAGGTAAATGTTGTCTTTTCTTGGTCCTCAGGGGCTATATGGATTTGGAAATAACCCAAATAGCCATCAAGGAAACAATAATGGGACTTACCAGCCAGTCGTTCTAACATTTGGTCAATGAAAGGTAATGGAAAGTGGTCCTTCCGCATGGCTTGATTCAGTCGATGGTAGTCAATACAGACTCACCAACTATTTTGCACATGTGTTGGAACCAATTCATTCCTTTAATTTGACACAACTGTTATTCCTGTTTTTTTAGGCATAATTTGAATTGGGCTAACCCATTTACTATCAGATATAGGATAAATGATCCCCACAACAAGTAATTTACTGACTTCCAATTTTACAACTTCAAGGAGAGTTGGATTCAACCGGTGTTGAGATTGTCTTACGAGTTTAGCCTCATCATCCAAAAGTATATGGTGCATAAAAATAGATGGGATAATCCCATGAATATCAGCCAATGTCCATCCTATTGCCTTTTTACACTCTCTCAAAAGTTTGAGCAGTTTCGATTCCTATTGTGGAGAGAGGTTATTGGAAATAATGACGGGAAATTGGTCAATACCATCAAGATATTCATATTTTAAATTAGAAGGAAGTTGTTTAAGTTCCAACACTAGTTGTTTTTGGATTGAGAGAGGGGATTTAGGGGGATTGAGGTCCATGAAACTATCTATCTGCTCATGTTAATTCTCAAAGGAAAGAGAATCTATTGAAATGAGATTTACAGAATCATCGATAGTTATGGGTACCTCAGAATAAACACACTCATCAATTAAAGCACAAAATTTAAATTTTTCTGAACCCACACAACATTCAAAAGAAGAACCAAAAGTCAAATCATCCATGGGTGAATAAGAGGAAAATAAATCAGAGGATGGGTTGGGGATATAATTTTGTGTGTGTTTGTCATTAGAGAGCACTTCCATCGAATAGATAGGAAGAGTGGAGTGCTCTTCAATGGGGTGTTTCATAGACTCAAGGATGTTAAAACTTACCTTTTCTCCACGAAACTCTATGGACAACGTACCATTGTGAACGTTGATGATCGTCTTTGCTGTTTTGAGGAATGGCCTCCCACGTATGAGAGGAGTGTGTCCTTGGGTTCAGGTATCTTCCATCTCAAGAATATAGAAATCAGCAGGGAAGATGAGATTCTTCACTCTAACAAGGACATCCTCAATCACTCCTTTTGGATGCCTTGTACTCCGGTTGGAAAGTTGCACGACAATGCCTGTTGGTTGAAGCTCTCCAACCTCTAGAGAAGTATACATGGAGTGAGGCATCACATTAATGGAAGCACCTAAATCTAGCATAGCATTAGAAAAGAAGGTCTCCCCTATGGTACACGGTATCGTGAATGTTCCTGGATCCTTGCATTTGGTTCGCATTGCTGGTTGAATCAAGGTCAAGACATTCCTCCCCAAGTTGACTCTCTCATTCCCCTTCAGCCTTCATCGATGGGTGCAAAGCTCTTTAAGAAATTTGTTATAATGGGGAATTTGCTTGACTGCATCCAACAATGGAATATTAACTTGAACTTTTTTAAATGTATCCATTATTTCATTTTAAATATCATTATCAAAGTTTTTATTAGATTTAGAGAGTCTTTGAGGGAAAGGAAGAGGAATTAATTTTTCATGGGAATCCTTAATGATAATTTTATTGTCATTTTTATTTTTTTTATTCATTGGAATATTTCATGGGTGGAGAAAGAGTGTTTTCAAGAGGGGGAAATACCTTTTGAGTAGAACCAGTAGAAGGAGAAGCTTCTTTACCACTACGAAGTGTAATAGCACATACATTACCTTTTTCCTTCAGATTGGAAATGAGTTGGGATGGTAGTTGTCCAGACCCTTGCATCTTAAGCTCACCGATGGTGTTTTCCAATTGTCCCACTTGAGTTCACAAATCTTGAATTGCTGATTGTGTGGTTTGTTGGAACTGGAGGTTCTTGGTTTCCATTTTCTTCACCATATCCTCGAGGATTGGTTCAGATTTGGGAGGAGGAAGATGATTGTTTTGAGAAGTTGAAGGATAAGAAGGTTGCATACCTTGGCCTTGTTGATACCAATTCTACTTCGGGTATCTTGAGTTTCATCCTTGTCGGTATTGGGGTTGTGCTTGCCAACCTGGATTTGGATTTGACCTGAATTTTTCTTTCTTGAAGGGAGGTACTTGTTGGAATAGATGCCCTAGAAACACAGCTACACAGGACTTAGATGAATCTTGAAGTTGTGAGCACTGGTTAGAAAAATGAGTGTTATCAGAACAAATCCCACAATGTAATGGAATAGACGTAGAGTGTGAGTTACCTTGTGCTTGAGCTAATTGCCTTAGAAGGGTATGAATCTCATCAAGTTTAGTATCTACATTTTGTTCTAGGGCTGAATGACTTACCTCATGAACTCCTCGGGTTGGTGCAATAGCTCGTGTACCAAATTGTTGTGCATTTTGAGCCATGTTGGCTATTAAGTCACGAGTGGTAGAAGAAGTTTTGCCAACTAGGGCACCACCAGCTGCAGTATCAATCATTCCACGATCCATGGGGATAATTCCATCATAAAAGTGTTGAATTAAAAGTTTTTCACTAATCTGGTGGTGGGGGCAGATTGAGAAAAGTCTTTTGAATCTCCCCCAGTATTCATGAAGGGCCTCTCCTTGTGATTGCCTAATTACACATATTTCTTTCCTAATTGAAGCAGTTCAGGAGGCAGGGAAGAACATCTCTAGAAAAATTATTTTTAGGTCATTCCAGCCGCCAATTGTGGTAGGCAAATATTATAACCAATATTTGGGTACACCATCAAGGGAGAAAGGGAAGGCCCTAAACATGATTAAGTCCTCAGACACATTTTTGGGTTTCATGGTGGAGCACAATATGTGAAATTATTTGAGATGTTTGTGAGGGTCCTCACTAGAAAGACCATGTAATTTTGGAAGGAGGTGGATGAGAACTGATCTCAGCTCAAATTTGGCTGCTTCCTCGGGATATTGGCTGTACGCAGGTTGGTACTCCACATCCGGGGTGGTCAGTTCTTTTAATGTTCTGTTATTTTCGGCCATGATCTCTGGTGTTTGATTTGGTTCAATTTTTGATTGGTTTTGGAATGCTTGAGGTTTCACAAGGGGTTCCTCAATGTTAATTGATTGAAATTCTCTAAATTCCTTGATTTGTGTGCAAAGTGACTTTTCAATTTCAGGGTCAAATTCAAGTAGTGTTTCTTTACCAGATCTTGTCATGCAACAATGATGTCCAGTTTGATTGATTGATTTTTTTATTGTGTTTTTTTTATTTGAGATGGAAAAAAAAACTTAATAAGGGTGAAAGAAGAATATAATGTTATACTATAGAATTGGAGAGGGATATGGAGAAGAAGAGAGAGAGAGAAAGAACACACCAAAAACAACAAAAAATAAAGACAAAACCCAAAACAAAAACAATCAAATGGGGGTGGGGTATTTAAATGAGTAATAATTAAGAAGTAAAATAACTAAATCAAAGTAAATAAAGAAAAAAATTGATCTAGGATCCCCGGTAACAGTGCCAAAATTTGATCGCGTTGTCGAGCACGTCAAATTAGATGTTTATTTTTAACTAGAATTTCCGCAGTATAGAAGCAACCCTAGGTCGTATCTAGACGGAGCCTTAGATCGTTAATTCTAAAATTTAGTTTTGATTATGAAGGTAAAAAGGGAAATGGTGTTTTAGAATACTTGGTTTTGATGATTAAAGATGACAATAGAAAATAGAATCTATAAAACAAAGTAGAGATTAATAGAATTAATTAAACGCGATCAACCCTGGGTACTCACATGATGTTTATCCTTAATCGCTTCATGATATAGAGTTATGATATTTTAATACCTAGTTTGTAACACCTATAACCATAATGTTACTGATTTTATACTAGGATACCTCCTAGGGTTCAGTCGAAAACACACAATGATTCACCGGACACCGCCGATGATTGGGTTAATTGTGTTTGACTTCATAACCGAAACTCACCAAGGAAACACACGAAAAACTCGATGCGCTGTCTAGGTTTGTATGTTATTTCTTTGTGATACCATGAAATAAATTTACATGGCCTTGACAGTGCTTATGTGAGTTTAATTGACCAATATGAACCACACAAACACCACAATTGAAAGGGGGAAAATAAAGTGGTGAACGGTGTGTGAAACATCACATGAATGTGTACCCCCAAACATGATCATATGAGTTGAGCATGACATACTAGTACATAAATCAATAAAATAAGAATAGAGGATTATGAAAAGCAACACAACAACCTGGAATTTAAAATATCATTCAAATATTACAAACATAAAGCTTGGGATTTACATCACGTTCCTCCCTGGGTGATCACAAGGGGTTTAGAAACCCATGGGAGAGGAGGAAGAGAATGATGTTGGGGTAGAACTTTACATAGCCTCCAGAACTTCTAGGGATGTTGAGAAGACTCCTTGGGGACTCCAAAATGTTATAACCTTACCTCTTGGCCGAACTTTCAAATGAGGTTCCCTTGGTGCCCTTTTATAGGAAAATTGGAAGGTGGTTTTAGGCACACAGATTTTATCAATCCAATTGTAACACGCATTTCGGTATTCATACAACATTATCTTGCTTTGGAGAAAATAGAAAAGTTTTATCCCTAATTCTTGAATGTCTCCACCGAAAGTTTGGCACCATTTGGACAACTACAACTCAAGATATTGATAAAATATAGAACACCACATTTGACTTGGTCCAAATTCGGTTTCTTGGATAGATCAGTTCGGATGGGCCCCATAGAAGCCAAATCAGGATTAGGTTCCTTAATATGAAATGTATCCTATTAAATTTTGGATAGGCCCACAAGATATAATCCCATTTTTATGCACGTATTTCGTGTACTATGAAAAAAAGTGGAGAGATGTCCATGGATCCATGCAATTTTGGCCCAGTTTTCTTCCACTTCATCAAGGACCCTCCAAATCACCTCCACCTACATTGAAATAATCAAAACAGGTAAAATTTCCCATTATAATGTTGATTAAAATTAATTAAATGATTCAAACATAAAGTGAAATTTTTTATTATATTTGGAATATTCATTACAAAACTATTTTAAAACAACGGTGTAAGGGTGGAATAAAACAGTGAATCGTGGTACGATCACACCCACACACCTAAACATTTGCACTCCTGGGAAAAGTCACATATCCAAATACAATGATTCATATATATATATATATTTCCAACATCCTGAAGATTTATCATTTGAGGAAATTTTATTAAAGTAAAGTGATCAATGCACGAACCACACTAAGGAGTTCTTCCTAGTGAAAATAGAAATAGATGTATCATAAATCATATCATAGATAAATTCAAAAAGATTCACGATACCCAATTGAGAAAGTAATTTAGAAGTAAAACATGACAATAACTCTCCATGTGTGTGTGTGAAAACCATTCCATGCTATTCTTTACTCTTGCTATCCAATAAATATATGTTATTTTAACATTTTTCAGCTTAAATGATTTTGTCATCGAAACTTTCCATATCCTTTGTAATCATATTTCAAGACCCACTCATTTAAGAATTCCTAGAAGTCAAACCATAAGCTCCCGACCTAGATATCCCCATATTTTTCACATTTCATCACTCCCCTAATTTATTATATTTTTTTTGATGTTGAAATTGGAACAAATCTCACACACATCTCTAAACCCTTGTTTGATCTTCTCACGACACTAATTGAAATAGTTATAACAAGATAAAAGTTTTAGGGAGAGTGGTTTTTGACCTTCCCAAGACACAAGATTTTTTTTGAGGGCGTACAAAATCGGACATTAGGTACACACGCATAGGTCAATCTGGTACAGTAATGAAATAGATCGGATAAGGAACGAACGTATGGAAATATCATTTAAAGCTGAAAAATATTAACCCAACATATATTTACCTTATATTAAGTAATAAATATTCACACTTTGTGGTTTGGTGAAAAAATTTGTGGAGATATTAGTGACACAGTTTTCCCAAAAACTTCTCACACAAGGGGTATCAATCATCTCAAAGGATTCAAATAGATACAACCATTTATATCATTGACATAAAACCAATTCACTAAAAAAAATCACTCCTTGATGGTAAATTCATACACAAATTCTTTTTAGCCTTTGTTATGGTATTTTTACTTTTCCCCCTTTATGGTCGCCAAATCATCGAACATTAAAATTATTGATGGGGAAAAATAAAAACACCATAAAGAAGGCCAAAAAGAGAAAAAAAGGAGAAAATGATGAAAATTACTAACTAACCCAGGAATGTATCCACCCCCCCACACCTAGAATGTGCAGCGTCCTCACTGAAATAATTGAGAATCTGAGAAGGAAGGATAAAACCTTGTGTGTTTTATTGGTATGATGCGTCGAGAAGGTGGATTTCCTCCATAGGATTATTTGGAAAATCCTCATAGAAGTGTTTAAGTTGTTTCCCATTGATGGTAAGAATTCATCCACTATACTCATGCAAAACTTATATAACACCAAAAGGGTAAACATTAGTAACGGTATAAGGACCGAGCCATCGGGAACGAAGCATACCTGGGTGGAGCTTAAGCCTGGATTTGTACATGAGGACATTCTCACCAATATGAAACTTCCGCTGGTGAATCATGATATCATGAATAGCCTTTGTCTTCTCTTTATAGATTCGGGAGTTTTCATATGCATCTCATCGAATTTCTTCCAACTCTTGAATCTGCAGCTTTCTTTGCTCACCTGCATCTGAAAGGTTCATATTACATTGTTTAACAACCCAATATGCACGGTGTTCTACCTCCACTGGGAGGTGACAAGCCTTTTCAAACACAATTCTGTATAGTGACATTCCGATTGGGGTTCTAAAATCTGTACCGTACGCCCAAAGTGCATCATCCAAGCGCAAACTCCAATCTTTCCTATTGGGTTGTACCATTTTTTCCAAGATTCATTTAACTTCCCGATTTGATATTTCTGCTTGTCCATTAGTTTGGGGGTGATATGCAGTGGAGACTTTATGATCAACCCCATACTTATGAATCAAATTTTTCATGTTGCGATTGCAAAAATGTGAACCCTGATCACTAATGATGAATCTTAGTAAACCAAACCTACTAAAATTTTGGGACCTCACAAAATCAACAACCACTCGAGAGTCATCGGTCCTGGTGGCCTTTGGTCCCACCCATTTAGATACATAGTAAATATCCAATAAGATTTATACAAAGCCAAATGAATTTGGAAAAGGCCCCATGAAGTCAATGCCCCATGCATCGAAGATCTCACAAAATAACATGGGCTATTGTGGTATTTCATTCCTCTTGGAGATATTCCTTGTGAATCAACAACGAATACATGACTTTAAAAATATATGGGCATCCCTATAAAATTTTGGCCAATAAAGTCCCGAGTCAAGGACCTTTATAGCTGTACGTTGAGAGCCAAAGTGGGCCCCACATGCCAAGGTGTGGCAGAAGGTCAAAACAGAGGTGAACTCATGGTCAGGGACACACCTACGAACAACCTGGTCACTACAGATCCTCCAAAAATATGGGTCATCCAAAATGTACCATCGAGAATCATGTTTAAGTCTCTGGGATTGTGAAGTGCTAAAATCAGTGGGGACCCTAGATGTTGCTAGAAAATTCACAATGTCTGCATACCAGGGGGTAAGGTCCACAACATCACAAAGGTTCTCATGAGGGAAGAATTCTCCAATGGGTAGGGGTGAGTCAACATGATGGTCCAATGGTGGGGAAATCCTACTAATGTGGTTAGCTACCACATTCTCCACCCCCCTCTTATCTCTAATCTCAAGGTCAAACTCTTGGAGGAGGAGCATCCACCGTATGAGACGGGGTTTGGATTTAGGTTTCTTTAGGAGAAAATGAAGGGAAGCATGATCAGAGAAGACGATGATTTTTGACCCGAGAAGATATGAACGAAATTTTTCCAAGGCAAACACAATATAAAGGAGTTCTTTTTCAGTGGTTGTGTAGTTTACCTGAGCAGGGTCAAGGGTACGCAAGGCATATGCAATGACATGAGGAGCCTTATCAACCCTTTGTGATAAAATTGCCCCAACTGCAAAGTTAGAGGCATCACACATAAGCTCGAAGGGGAGATCCCACCTTGGTGTTTGGATGATGGGAGGTGATGTGAGACTCTTTTTTAGTGAATTGAATGCATCCTCACAATTTTTATCAAACACAAACTCAGAATCTTTTTGCAATAATCGGGAAAATGGAAGTGCAATCTTACTAAAATATTTAATGAATCGACTGTAAAAACCAGCATGACCCAAGAAAGATCACACCTCACGAACACATTTTGGATATGGAAGGGTTGAAATTAATTTAATTTTAGATTTATCAACTTTACTTCCCTTATTTGAAATGAAATGCCCAAGAACTATCCCCCGCTCAACCATAAAATGGAATTTCTCATAATTTAAAACAAGATCTTTTTCAATGCAGCGGCGGAGGATAGAACCTAGGTGTTCGAAAAAATCATCAAAAGAAGATCCATAAACCATGAAATCATCCATAAATACTTCCATACAACTCTCAAGGTACTCAGAAAAAATACTCAACATACATCGCTAAAAAGTACAGGAGCATTACAGAGACCGAATGGCATCCTTCTGTATGAAAATGTGCCGAATGGACAGGTAAATGTTGTCTTTTCTTGGTCCTCAGGGGCTATATGTATTTGGAAATAACCTGAATAACCATAAAGGAAACAATAATGGGACTTACCAGCTAGTCATTCTAACATTTGGTCAATGAAAGGTAATGGAAAGTGGTCCTTCTGCGTGGCTTGATTTAGTCGACGGTAGTCAATACAGACTCACCAACTGTTTTGCACACGTGTTGGAACCAATTCATTCCTTTCATTTGACACAACTGCTATTCCTATTTTTTTAGGCACAATTTGAACTGGGCTAACCCATTTACTATCAGATATAGGATAAATGATCCCCGCAGCAAGTAATTTACTGACTTCCAATTTTACCACTTCAAGGAGAGTTGGATTCAACCGGCATTGAGATTGTCTTACGGGTTTAGCCTCATCATCCAAAAGTATATGGTGCATAAAAATAGATGGGATAATCCTAGGAATATCAGTCAATGTCCATCCTATTTCCTTTTTACACTCTCTCAAAAGTTTGAGCAGTTTTGATTCCTGTTGTGGAGAGAGGTTATTGGCAATAATGACGGGCAATTGGTCAATACCCTCAAGATACTAATATTTTAAATTAGAAGGAAGTTGTTTAAGTTCTAACACCAGTTGTTTTTGGATTGAGAGAGTGGATTTAGGGGGAGTAAGGTCCATGAAACTATCTATATGATCATGTTTATTCTCAAAGGAAAGAGAATCTATTGAAATGAGATTTGCAGAATCATCGATAGTCATGGGTACCTCAGAATAAACACACTCATCAATTAAAGCACAAAATTTAAATTTTTATGAACCTACACAACATTCAAAAGAAGAACCAAAACTCAAATCATCCATGGGTGAATAAGAGGAAAATAAATCATAGGATGGGTTGGGGATAGAATTTTGTGTGTGTTTTTCATTAGAGAGCACTTTCATCGAATAGATAGGAAGAGTGGAGTGCTCTTAAACGGGGTGTTTCATAGACTCAAGGATGTTAAAACTTACCTTTTCTCCACCAAAATCCATGGAAAACGTACCATTGTGAACGTTGATGATCGTCTTTGCTGTTTTGAGGAATGGCCTCCCAAGTATGAGAGGAGTGTGTCCTTGGGTTCAGGTATCTTCCATCTCAAGAATCTAGAAATCAGCGGGGAAGATGAGATTCTTCACTCTAACAAGGACATACTCAATCACTCCTTTTGGATGCCTTGTACTCCGGTTGGCAAGTTGCACGGAAATTCCTGTTGGTTGAAGCTCTCCAACCTCTAGAGAAGTATACACAGAGTGAGGCATCACATTAATGGAAGCACCTAAATCTAGCATAGCATCAGAAAAGAAGGTCTCCCCTATGGTACACGGTATCGTTAATGTTCCCAGATCCTTGAATTTGGTTGGCATTGCTGGTTGAATCAAGGCCGAGACATTCCTCCCCAAGTTGACTCTCTCATTCCTCTTCGGCCTTCGTCGATGGGTGCAAAGCTCTTTAAGAAATTTGGCATAACAGGGAATTTGCTTGACTACATCCAGCAATGGAATATTAACTTGAACTTTTTTAAATGTATCCATTATTTCATTTTCAATCTCATTATCAAAGTTTTTCTTAGATTCATAGAGTCTTTGAGGGAAAGGAAGAGGAATTGATTGTTCATGGGAATCCTTAATGATAATTTTATTGCCATTTTTATTTTGTTTTTCTTCATTGGAATCTTTCATGGGTGGAGAAAGAGTGTTTTCAAGAGGCGGACATACCTTTTGAGTAGAATCAGTAGAAGGAGAAGCTTCTTTACCACTAATAAGTGTAATTTCACATACATTACCTTTGTCCTTCAGATTGGAAATGGGTTGGGATGGTAGTTGTCCAGACCCTTGCATCTTAAGCTCACCGATGGTGTTTTCCAATTGTCCCACTTGAGTTCACAAATCTTGAATTTCTGATTGTGTGGTTTGTTGGAACTGGAGGTTCTGGGTTGCCATTTTCTTCACCATATCCTTGAGGCTTGGTTCAGATTTGTGAGGAGGAGGATTATTGTTTTGAGAAGTTTAAGGATAAGAAGGTTGCATACCTTGGCCTTGTTGATACCAATTCTGCTTGGGGTAGCTTGAGTTTCCTCCTTGTCAGTATTGGGGTTGTGATTGCCACCCTGGATTTGGATTTGGCCTGAATTGTTCTTTCTTGAAGGGAGGTGCTTGTTGGAATGGACGCCCTGTGAACACAACTGCATAGGACTAAGATGAATCTTGAAGTTGTGGGCACTGGTCAGAAAAATGAGTGTTATCAGAAAAAATCCCACAATGTAATGGAATAGAAGTAGAGTGTGAGTTACCTTGTGCATGAGCTAATTGACTTAGAAGGGTATGCATCTTATCATGTTTAGTATCAACCTTTTGTTCTAGGGCTGAATGACTTACCTCATGAACTCCTCGGGTTGGTGCAATAGCTCGTGTACCAAATTGTTGTGCATTTTGAGCCATGTTGGCTACTAAGTCACGAGCGGCAGAAGGGGTTTTGTCAACTAGGGCACCACCAGCTGCAGCATCAATCATTCCAAGATCCATGGGGATAAGTCCCTCATAGAAGTATTTAATTAAAAGTTGTTCACTAATCTGGTGGTGGGGGTAGCTTGAGCAAAGGCTTTTGAATCTCCCCCAGTATTCACGAAGGGTCTCTCCTTGTGATTTCCTAATTCCACATATTTCTTTCCTAATTAAAGCAGTTTGGGAGGCAGGGAAGAACTTCTCTAGAAAAATTCTTTTTAGGTTATTCCAGCCCCCAATTGTGGTAGGAAAATAGTATAACCAATCTTTGGCTACACCATCAAGGGAGAAAGGGAAGGCCCTAAACTTGATTAAGTCCTCAGACACATTTTTGGGTTTTATGGTGAAGCACACTATATTAAATTCTTTGAGATGTTTGTGAGGGTCCTCACCAGGAAGACCATGGAATTTTGGAAGGATGTGGATGAGATCAGATCTCAACTCAAAGTTGGCTGCTTCCTCGGGATATTGGATGTACGCAGGTTGGTACTCCATATTTGGGGTGGTCAGTTCTTTTAATGTTCTGTTATTTACAGCCATGATCTCTGGGGTTTTATTAGGTTAAATTTTTGATTGGTTTTGGAACACTTAAGGTTTCACAAGGGGTTCCTCAATGTTACCTGATTTACCTTCTCTAAATGCCTTTATTTGTGTGTGAAATGACTTTTCAATTTCAGGGTCAAATTCAAGTAGTGTTTCTTTAACAGATCTTGTCATGCAACAAAGATGTCCAGTTTGATTTAATGATTTTTTTGTTGTATTTTTTTTGATTTGAGATGAAAAAAAAACTTAATAAGTGTGAAAGAAGAATATAATGTTATACTATAGAATTAGAGAGGGAGATGAAGAAAAAGAGAGAGAGAGAGAGAAAGAACACACCAAAAACAACAAAAAATAAAGACAAAACCCAAAACAAAAACAATCAAATGGGGGTGGGGTATTTAAATGAGTACTAATTAATAAGTAAAATAACTAAATAAAAGTAAATAGAGAAAAAAATGATCTTGGCTCCTCGTAAACGGCGCCAAAATTTGATCGCGTTGTCGAGCGCGTCAAATTAGATGTTTATTTTTAATTAGAATTTCTGTAGTATAACATCAACTCTAGGTCGTCTCTCGATGGAGCCTTAGATCTTTAATTATAAAATTTGGTTTTGATTATGATGGTAAAAAGGGAAATGGGGTTTTATAATACATGGGTTTGATGATTAATGATGACAATAGAAAATAGAAGCTATAAAACAAAGTAGAGATTAACAGAATTAATTAAACGTGATCAACCCTGGGTACTCACATGATGTTTATCCTTCATCGATTCATGATATAGGGTTATGATCTTTTAATCCCTGGTTTGTAATACCTAGAACCAGAATGTTACTGAGTTTATACTAGGATACCTCCTAGGGTTCAGTCGAAAACACACAATGATTCACTGGACACCGCCGATAATTGGGTGAATTGTGTTTGACTTCATAACCGAAACTCACAAAAGAAACACACGAAAAACTCAATGCACTGTCCAGGTTTGTATGTTATTTCTTTGTGATACCATGACATAAATTTAAATGTCCTTGACAGTGATTATGTGAGTTCAATTGACCAATATGAACCACACAAACACCATAATTGAAAGGGTGAAAAGAAAGTGGTGAACGGTGTGTGAAACATCACATGAATGGGTACCCCCAAACATGATCATATGAGTTGAGCATGACATACCAGTACATAAATCAATAAAATAAGAATATAGGATTATTAAAAACAAAACAAAAACTGGGAATTCAAAAGATCATTTAAATATTACAAACATGAAGCTTGGGATTTACATCACGTTCCTCCCCGGGTGATCACAAGGGGTTTAGAAACCCACGGGAGAGGAGGAAGAGAATGATGTTGGGGTAGAACTTACCATAGCCTCTAGAACTGCTAGGTATGTTGAGAAGACTCATTGGGTACTCCAAAATGGCAGCACCTTGCCTCTTGGCCGAACTTGCAAATGAGGTTCCCTTAGTGCCCTTTTATAAGAAAATTGGAAGGTGGTTTTAGGCACACAGATTTCATCAATCCACTTGTACCACGTGTTTCGGTCTTCATAAAGCCTTATATCACTTTGGAGAAAATATAAAAGTTGTATCCCTACCTCTTGACTGTCTCCACCGAAAGTTTGGCATGATTTGGATAACTACAACTTAAGATATTGATAAAATACAGAACACCGCATTTGACTTGGTCCAAATTTGGTGGCTTGGAGATATCAGTTCAGATGGACCCCATAGAAGCTGAATCAGGATTGTGTTATTTAATATGAAATGCATACTATTAAATTTTGACAGCCCCAAAAAATATCAGCCCATTTGGATGCACGGATTTCGTGTACTATGCAAAATAGTGGACAAATGTCTATGGATCCATGCAATTTTGGCCCATTTTTCTTCCACTTCATCAAGGGCCCTCCAAATCACCTCCACCTACATTGAAATAATAAAAACAAGTAACATTGCCCATTATAATGTTGATTAAAATTAATTAAATAATTCAAACATAAAGTGAAATTTATTATTATATTTGGAATATTCATTACAAAACTAGTTTAAAACAGCGGTATAAGGGTGGAATAAAACAGTGAATCGTGGTACGATCACACCCCCACACCTAAACATTTGCACTCCTGGGCAAAGTCACATATCCAAATAAAATGATGCATATATATATATATATATATATATATATATATTTCCAACATCCTAAAGATTTATCATTTGAGGAAATTTTATTTAAAGTAAAGTGATCAATGCACGAACCACACCAAGGAGTTCTTCCTAGTAAAAATAGAAAAAGATGTCTCATAAATCATATCATAGAGAAATTAAAAAAGATTCATGATACCCAATTGAGAAAGGAATTCAGAAGTAAACCATGACACTAACTCTCCATGTGTGTGTGTGAAAACCATTCCATGCTATTCTTTCCTCTTGCTATCCAATAAATATATGTTATTTTAACATTTTTCAGCTTAAATGATTTTGTCACCGAATCTTTCATACATCCTTTGTAATCATATTTCAAGACCCACTCATTTAAGAATTCCCAGAAGTCAAACCATAAGCTCCCGGCCTAGATATCCCCATATTTTTCACATTTCATCACTCCCATCATTTATTATATTTTTTTTGATGTTGCAATTGGAAAAAATCTCACACTCATCTCTCAACCCTTGTTTGATATCCTCAAAACACTAATTGAAATAGTTATAACAAGATAAAAGGTTGAGGAGGAGTGGTTTTTGACCTGCCCAAGACACAAATTTTTTTTGAGGGCGTACAACAGTCGGACATTAGGTACACACGCATAGGTCAATCTGGTACAATAATGAAACAGATCATATAAGGAATGAATGTATGGAAATATAATTTAAAGCTGAAAAATATTAACCCAACATATATTTACCTTATATTAAGTAAGAAATATTCACACTTTGTGGTTTGATGCAAATTTTTTTGGAGATATTAGTGACACAGTTTTCCCAAAAACTACTCACACAAGGGGCATCAATCATCTCAAAGGATTCACATAGATACGACCATTTATATCATTGAAATAAAACCAATTCACTAAAAAAATCACTCCTTGATGGTAAATTCATACATAAATTCTTTTTAACCTTCGTTATGGTATTTTTACTTTCCCCCCTTTATGGTCGCCAAATCATCGAACATTGAAATTGTTGATGGGGAAAAATGAAAATACCATAAAGATGGCCAAAAAGAGAAAACAAAAGGAGAAAACGATGAAAATTCCTAACTAATCCAGGAATGTATCCACCCCCCACACCTAGAATGTGCAGTGTCCTCACAGAAATAATTGAGAATGTGAGAATGAAGGATAAAACCTGGTGTGTTTTATTGGTATGATGCATCAAGAAGGTGGATTTACTCCATCAGATTCTTCAGAAAATCATCATAGAAGTGTTTAAGTTGTTTCCCATTGACGGTAAGACTTCGTCCACTCTGCTTATACAAAACCTGTATTGCACCAAAAGGGTAAACATTAGTAACAGTATAAGGACCGAGCCATCGGGAATGAAGCTTACCTTGGTGGAGCTTAAGCCTGGAATTGTACACGAGGACCTTCTCACCAATATTAAACTTACACTAGTGAATCATTCTATCATGAATAGCATTTGTCTTCTCTTTATAGATTCATTAGATTTCATATGCATCTCGTCGAATTTCTTACAACTCTTGAATCTGCAGCTTTCTTTGCTCACCTGCATCTAAAAGGTTTATATTACATTGTTTAACAGCCCAATATGCATGGTGTTCTACCTCCACTAGGAGGTGACAAGCCTTTCCAAACACAATTCTGTATGATAAAATTCCTATTGGGGTTTTAAAATCTGTACGGTACGCCCAAAGTGCATCATCCAAGCGCAAACTCCAATCTTTCCTATTGGGTTGTACCGTTTTTTCCAAGATTTGTTTAACTTCCCGATTTGATATTTATGCTTGTCCATTAGTTTGGGGGTGATATGCAGTGGAGACTTTATGATCAACCCCATAATTATGAAGCAAATTTTTCATGATGCTATTGCAAAAATGTGAACCCTGATCACTAATGATGAATCTGGGTAAACCAAACCTACTGAAAATTTGGGACCTCACAAAATCAACAACCACTCGAGAGTCATCAGTCCTGGTGGATTTTCATCCACCCATTTAGATACATATTCAATATTCAATAAGATGTATACAAAGCCAAATGAATTTGGAAAAGGCCCCATGAAGTCAATGCCCCATTCATCGAAGATCTCACAAAATAACATGGGCTATTGGGGCATTTCATTCCTCTTGGAGATATTCCCTGTGAATTGACAATGACTACATGACGTGCAAAATCTATGGGCATCTCTATATAATGTTGGCCAATAAAGTCCTGAGTCAAGGACCTTTCAAGCTGTACGTTGAGAGCCAAAGTGGCCTCCACATGCCAAGGTGTGGCAGAAGGTCTAAACAGAGGTGAACTCATAGTCAGGGACACACCTACGAACAACCTGGTCACTACAGATCCTCCATAAATATGGGTCATCCCAAATGTACCATCGAGAATCATGTTTAATTCTCTGGGATTGTGAAGTGATAAAATCAGTGGGGACCCTAGATGTTGCTAGAAAATTCACAATGTCTGCATACCAGGGGGTAAGGTCCACAACATCACAAAGGTTCTCATGAGGGAAGAATTCTCCAATGGGTAGGGGTGAGTCAACATGATGGTCCAATGGTTGGGAAATCCTACTAATGTGGTCAGCTACCACATTCTACACCCCCTATTATCTCTAATATCCAGGTCAAACTCTTAGAGGAGGAGCATCCACCGTATGAGATGGGGTTTGGCTTCAGGTTTCTTTAGGAGGAAACGAAGGGTAGCATGATCAGAGAAGACGATGATTTTTGAACCGAGAAGATATGAATGAAATTTTTCAAAGGAAAACACAATATAAAGGAGTTCTTTTTTAGTGGTTGTGTAGTTTACCTGGGCATGGTCTGGGGTACGCGAGGCATATGCAATGACATGAGGAGCCTTCTCAACCTTTTGTGATAAAACTGCCCCAACTGCAAAGTTAGAGGCATCAAACATAAGCTCGAAGGGGAGATCCCACCTTGGTAGTTGGATGATGGGATGTGATGTGAGACTCTATTTTAGTGAATTGAATGTATCCTCACAATTTTTATCAAACACAAACTCAGAATATTTTTGCAATAACCGGGACAATAGAAGTGCAATCTTACTAAAGTCTTTAATGAATCGGCGATAAAAACCAGCATGACCCAAGAAAGATCGCACCTCACGAACACATTTTGGATATGGAAGGGTTTAAATTAATTCAATTTTATATTTATCAACTTGAATTCCCTTATTTGAAATGACATGCCCAAGAACTATCCCCCGCTCAACCATAAAATGGCATTTCTCATAATTTAAAACAAGATCTTTTTCAATGCAGCGGCTGAGGACAGAACCTAGGTGTTCCAAACAATCATCAAAAGAAGATCCATAAACTGTGAAATCATCCATAAAGACTTCCATACAACTCTCAAGGTACTCAGAAAAAATACCCAACATACAACGCTGAAAAGTACAGGAGCATTACAGAGACCGAATGGCATCCTTCTGTATGCAAATGTGCCGAATGGACAAGTAAATGTTGTCTTTTATTGGTCCTCAGGGGCTATATGGATTTGGAAATAACCCGAATAGCCATCAAGGAAACAATAATGGGACTTACCATCCAGTCGTTCTAACATTTGGTCAATGAAAGGTAATGGAAAGTGCTCCTTCTGCGTGGCTTCATTCAATCGATGATAGTCAATATAGACTCACCAACTGGTTTGCACATGTGTTGGAACCAATTCATTCCTTTCATTTGACACAACTGCTATTCCTATTTTTTTAGGCACAATTTGAACTGGGCTAACCCATTTACTATCAGATATAGAATAAATGATCCCCATAGCAAGTAATTTACTGACATCTAATTTTACCACTTCAAGGAGAGTTGGATTAAACCGACATTGAGATTGTCTTACGGGTTTAGCCTCATCATCCAAAAGTATATGGTGCATAAAAATAGATGGTCTAATCCCAGGAATATCAGCCAATGTCCATCCTATTTACTTTTTACACTCTCTCAAAAGTTTGAGCAGTTTCAATTCCTATTGTGGAGAGAGGTTATTGAAAATAATGACGAGAAATTGGTCAATACCCTCAAGATATTCATATTTTAAATTAGAAGGAAGTTTTTTAAGTTCCAACAATGGTTGTTTTTGGATTGAGGGAGTGGATTTAGGGGGAGAGAGGTCCATGAAACTATCTATCTACTCATGTTTATTCTCAAAGGAAAGAGAATCTATTGAAATGAGATTTGCAGAATCATCGATAGTCATGGGTACCTCAGAATAAACACACTCATCAATTAAAGCACAAAATTTGCATTTTTATGAACCCACACAACATTCAAAAGAAGAACCAAAACTCAAATCATCCATGTGTGAATAAGAGGAAAATAAATCAGAGGATGGGTCGAGGATAGAATTTTGTGTGTGTTTGTTGTTAGAGAGCACTTCCATCAAATAGATAGGAAGAATGGAGTGCTCTTCAACGGGGTGTTTCATAGACTCAAGAATGTTAAAACTTACCTTTTCTCCACCAAAATCCATGGACAATGTACCATTTTGAATGTTGATGATCATCTTTGTTGTTTTGAGGAATGAACTCCCAAGTATGAGAGGAGTGTGTCCTTGGGTTCGGGTATCTTCCATCTCAAGAATGTAGAAATCAGCAGGGAAGATGAGATTCTTCACTCTAACAAGGACATACTCAATCACTTCTTTTGGATGCGTTGTACTCCGGTTGGCAAGTTGGACGACAATGCCTGTTGGTTGAAGCTCTCCAACCTGTAGAGAAGTATACACGGAGTGAGGCATCACATTAATGGAAGCACCTAAATCTATCATAGTATCAGAAAACAATGTCTCCCGTATGGTACATGGTATCGTGAATGTTCCCAGATCCTTTTATTTGGTTGGAATTTCTTGTTGAATCAAGGCTGAAACATTCCTCCCCAAGTTGACTCTCTCATTCCCCTTCAACCTTCGTCGATGGGTGAAAAGATCTTTAAGAAATTTGGCATAACGGGGAATTTGCTTGACTGCATCCAACAATGGAATATTAACTTGAACTTTTTTAAATGTATCCATTATTTCATTTTCAATCTCATTATCAAATTTTTTCTTAGATTTAGAGAATCTTTGTGGGAAAGAAAGAGGAATTGATTGTTCATGGGAATCCTTAATGTAATTTTATTGTCATTTTTATTTTGTTTTTCTTCATTAGAATCTTTCATGGGTAGAGAAAGAGTGTTTTCAAGAGGGGGACATACCTTTTGGGTAGAATCAGTAGAAGGAGAAGATTCTTTACCACTACGAAGTATAATTTCACATACATTACCTTTGTCCTTAGGATTGGCAATGGGTTGGGATGGTAGTTGTCCAGACCCTTGCATCTTAAGCTCACCGACGGTGTTTGCCAATTGTCCCACTTGAGTTTTTAAATCTTGAATTGCTGATTGTGTGGTCTTTTAGAACTGGAGGTTCCGGGTTGCCATTTTCTTCACCATATCCTCGAGGCTTGGTTCAGATTTGGGAGGAGGAGGATGATTGTTTTGAGAAGTTTAAGGATAAGAAGGTTGCATACCTTGTCCTTGTTGATACCAATTCTGCTTGGGGTAGCTTGAGTTTCCTCCTTGTCAGTATTGGGGTTGTGCTTACCACCCTGGATTTGGATTTGGCCTGAATTGTTCTTGCTTGAAGGGAGGTGATTGTTGGAATAGATGCCCTAGGAACACAGCTACACAGGACTCAGATGAATCTTGAAGTTGTGGGCACTGGTCAAAAAAATGAGTGTTATCAGAACAAATCCCACAATGTAATGGAATAGAAGTAAAGTGTGAGTTACCTTGTGCTTGAGCTAATTGCCTTAGAAGGGTATGCATCTCATCAAGTTTAGTATCTACCTTTTTTTCTAGGGCTGAATGACTTACCTCATGAACTCCTCGGGTTGGTACAATAGCTTGTGTACCAAATTGTTGTGCATTTTGAGCCATGTTGGCTACTAATTCACGAGCGACAGAAGGAGTTTTGTCAACTAGGGCACCACCAGCTGCAGCATCAATCATTCCACGATCCATGGGGATAAGTCACTCATAGAATTATTGAATTAAAAGTTGTTCACTAATCTGGTGGTGGGGGAAGCTTGAGCAAAGTATTTTGAATCTCTCCCAGTATTCATGAAGGGTATCTCCTTGTGATTGCCTAATTCCACATATTTCTTTCCTAATTGAAGCAGTTCGGGTGGCAGGGAATAACTTCTCTAGAAAAATTCTTTTTAGGTCATTCCATCCCCCAATTGTGGTAGGAAAATAGTATAACCAATCTTTGGCTACACCATCAAGGGAGAAAGGGAAGGCCCTAAACTTGATTAAGTCCTCAGACACATTTTGGGGTTTCATGGTGGAGCACAGGAAGACCATGGAATTTTGGAAGGAGGTGGATAAGACCTGAGCTCAACTCAAAGTTGGCTGCTTCCTCGAGATATTGGATGTACGCAGGTTGGTACTCCACATCCGAGGTGGTCAGTTCTTTTAATGTTCTGTTATTTGCAGCCATGATCTCTGGGGTTTGATTTGGTTCAATTTTTTATTGGTTTTGGAACACTTGAGGTTTCACAAGGGGTTTCTAAATGTTACTTGATTGACCTTCTCTAAATGCCTTGATTTGTGTGTGAAGTGACTTTTCAATTTCAGGGTCAAATTCAAGTAGTGTTTCTTTACCAGATCTTGTCATACAACAATGATGTCCAGTTTGATTGATTGATTTTTTTGTTGTATTTTTTTTTATTTGAGATGGAAAAAAAATTATGAAGGGTGAAAGAAGAATAGAATGTTATACTATAGAATTAGAGAGGTAGATGGATAAGAAGAGAGAGAGAGAGAGAACACACCAAAAACAACAAAAAATAAAGACAAAACCCAAAACAAAAAAAATAAAATGGGCGTGGGGTATTTAAATGAGTAATAATTAAGAAGTAAAATAAATAAATAAAAGTAAATATAGAAAAAAAAAATGATCTTATCTCCCCAGCAACGGTGCCAAAATTTGATCGCGTTGTTGAGCGTGTCAAATTAGATGTTTAGTTTTAACTAGAATTTCTGCAGTATAGCAGCAACCCTAGGTCGTCTCTCGACGGAGCCTTAGATTGTTAATTCTAAAATTTGGTTTTTATTATGAAGGTAAAAAGGTAAATGGGGTTTTATAATACTTGGGTTTGATGATTAAATATGACAATAGAAAATAGAAGCTATAAAACAAAGTAGAGATTAACAGAATTAATTAAACGTGATCAACCTGGGGTACTCACATGATGTTTATCCTTCATCGCTTCATGATATAGGGTTATGATATTTTAATCCCTGGTTTGTAACACCAAGAACCAGAATGTTGCTGAGTTTATACAAGGATAACTCGTAGGGTTCAGTCAAAAACACACAATGATTCACCGGACACCGCCGATGATTGGGTGAATTGTGTTTGACTTCATAACTGAAACTCACCAAGGCAACACACGAAAAACTGGATGCGCTGTCCAGGTTTGTATTTTATTTATTTGTGATACCATGACATAAATTTACATGGCCTTGACAGTGATTATGTGAGTTCAATTGACCAATATGAACGACACAAACACCACAATTGAAAGGGGGAAAAGAAAGTGGTGAACGGTGTGTGAAACATCACATGAATGGGTACCCCCAAACATGATCATATGAGTTGAGCATGACATACCAGTACATAACTCAATAAAATAAGAATATAGGATTATTAAAAACAACACAAAAACCTGGAATTCAAAAGTTCATTCAAATATTACAAACATGAAGCTTGGGATTTACATCACGTTCCTCCCCGGGTGATCACAAGGGGTTTAGAAACCCATGGGAGAGGAGGAAGAGAATGATGTTGGGGTAGAACTTCCCATAGCCTCCAAAACTTATAGGGATGTTGAGAAGACTCCTTGGGGACTCCAAAATGATAGGACCTCTCCTCTTTTCCTAACTTGCAAATGAGGTTCCCCTGGTTCCCTTTTATAGGAAAATTAGAAGGTGGTTTTATGCACACATATTTCATCAATCCACTTGTACCATGCGTTTCGGTCTTCAGAAAGCCTTATCTCTCTTTGGATAAAATAGAAAAGTTGTATCCCTACCTCTTGAATATCTCCACAGAAGGTTTGGCACCATTAGGCAAATAAATCTGAATATATTGATAAAATACAGAAAACCGCATTTGACTTGGTCCAAATTCGGCGGCTTGGACAGATCAGTTCGGATAGGCCCCATATAAGACGAATCAGGATTGGGTTCCTTAATAGGAAATGTATCCTATTAAATTTTGGATAGGTACACAAAATATCAGCCCATTTATATGCACGGATTTTGTGTAATAAGCAAAACAGTGGGCAAATGTCCATGGATCCATGCAATTTTGGCCCATTTTTCTTCCACTTCATCAAGGGTCCTCCAAATCACCTCCACCTACATTAAAATAATAAAAACAAGTAACATTTCCCTTTATAATGTTGATTAAAATTAATTAAATGATTCAAACATAAAGTGCAATTTATTATTATATTTGGAATATTCATTACAAAACTAGTTTAAAACAGTGGTGTAAGGGTGGAATAAAACAGTGAATCGTGGTATGATCATCCCTCATCACAGTTGCGAGGGTGAATTCCAAGAGCCAGTCTGTACCCAGATCTCACTGTGTACTCTCCTGAAATATCATAAGTCCAAAAAAAATGGTTGGGGCCTGCATTAGGGACCGAGGGGATGCTCAGAATAATTCGTTGGTCTCTTTCATTAAACCATTCCTGGATATTTTCCACACACCATCCTAGGCCCTGGTCTAAAAAGAGGCAGTTGACAGAGGCGTATTCAAGACCTGGTTGGGTGGGGGATATGGCCCACACCCTATCCTTATCGATAAGCTAGGTATCGGTCTAGATGTTGACCGATTATCCATTTCTAATCCTCCAGCCCGATCCTTTTTCCAGGAGATTTTGGGCCCCCCAAATACTTCTCCAGAGGAAGCTAGGGAGGGGGCCAAGGAAGGAGCCACGAAAGTCTGTGTGGGGAAAGTACTTGGAATGGAGTACCCGCACACATAAAGATAATGGATGGTTAAGAAGGAACCATCCTTGCTTGTCCAACAGTGCGTCATTGAACAGAAGAATATTCCAGAATCCCATCCCTCCCTTCGACTTGGGTTTGTAGAGTTTCTCCCAGGCCAACCAGTGGGGTAGATTTCTTCCACCATTTTCCCCCACCAGAAGTTTGCAGTATGTGAATGGATCAGGTTGACGATGGCCACTGGGAGATTAAACATCGACATAAAGTAGCTGGGGATAGACTGAATGACAGCTTTAATGAGGGTTCCTTTTCCAGCTTTGGAGATGCTTTTTGGGGTCCAACCTTGAATTTTTTTCTCAATCCAATCCACCAAAGCTATAAAGATTTCTTTTTTTGGACCGACCAATCACCGTAGGGAGTCCAAGATACTTCTGGTGTTTGTCGACCAAATGGATGCCTGCAGATGCACAAAGTTCAGCTCTCTTGGCAGGAGGCACCCCTGCGCTGAATGAGATTTCTAATTTTCCGTGATTTACAGACTGTCCAGACGCTCGCTCATATTGCTGGATCGCTTAGATGATCACCCAACATTCATTAATAGTGGATTTGGAGAAAAGGAGGCAGTCGTCAGTGAAGAAGAGATGTGACACTTGTGGGCTCTCATGGTAGAACTTTGCACCATGAATAGACTTAGAGGATGCAGCCCTAGAGATAAGGTTAGAGAAAACATCAGCCACCAAAATGAAGAGAAAAGGGGAGAAAGGATCTCCCTGGAACAGGCCTCAGTTTGGGGTAAATCCTCTGGTGAGTTCCCTATTGACCTTGATTTTGAAAGCGACGGTCGAGATGCAGTGCATGAAAATTTCTGTCCATTTAGTGCAGAATCCCATTCTCAGCATCACAACTCTAAGGAACTGCCATTCCACTTTATCATAGGCTTTGATCATATCCAGTTTCCAGGCCATGGTTCCTCTTTTCGTAGTGGAGCACATTTTCATAGAGTGGAACACTTCATGGGCCACAATTGCATTATCAGTAATCAGCCACTTGGCCACGAAGGCGCTCTTTTTTTCGGTGATAATACCAGGAAGCCAAGGACACAGCCGATTAACAAGGATTTTTTAGAAGATCTTATAAGAAACATTGCAGAGGCTAATAGGTCTAAAATCAGGGATCACCTAAGGTTTCTTGATTTTGGGGATGAGGACGAGGACTGTTTCATTGATGGAAGAAATGCTTGTATTCCCCGCCCAGATGTTTTTTTATCATTTTGCAGATGTCGGGACTGATAATGTGCCAGTATTGTTTAAAAAATAAGGCGTGAAAACCATCCGGTCCCAGGGCCTTAGTGGGGTGGATATGCTTCAAGGACAGGTGTATCTCATCATTCATCACATCTTTTATAAGCTTCCGGTTAATCTCCTTGGTGATCACAGGTCTGATGCATTCTTCCACTTCAGTAGACATGAAAGGAGTCTCTATGAAGAAGAGGTTCTGGAAATAGCCTACCAAAGCTTTGTGAATGCCACAGGTGTCATAAACTTTGCTTCCATCAGGTTGTGAAAGGATCCTGATAGACTTTTTTCGGCACCTAGTAGACGCTTTCAGGTGGAAATACCTTATATCATCATCGCCCTCTTTAATATAGATGTCACGCACCCGCAAAGCCCAAAAGATTTCCTTAGCATGAAGGGCCTCATCCAACTCTCTTTGAGTGGAACCAATCCTGGAGATGTTTCCATTAGATGGGGGTTGCTTGAGCAAGTTGTGCAACTTATTTTCTAGGACATCACAATGCCTATCAGGTTGGTGGAATTTCTTGTTGCTCCAAGATCTCAGACCAGAAGAAACCTGTTGGAGATTGAGGCCAACATCTTCATGGGAACTCTTCCAACTTGATCGGACCACCTCTTCGCATTCCTGGTCTTTTTCCCAGAATTTCTCAAATCTGAAGGGTCTGCTAAGTTTTCAATTTTTTTTCCTTGCAAACAATCAATGAGAATTGGGCAGTGATCCGAACAGTTAAGGGCCATGTGGCCAACATGAAACATATTGAACAGATTGATCCAATCAGTAGCACCCAGAAATCTATCAAGATGATCAGTGATGCGAGTACCTTTAGTATTGCTGCGGAACCAAGTAAAAGGATTACAAGTGAACCCTAGATCAACCAGGTTCGCCTTAGTGACCGCATCTTTTAAGTTAGACATCGAGGCTGGGTGTCGAAAGCTTCCACCTCTCTTTTCCTTATGGAACATGATCTCATTGAAATCACCTCTGAAAAGAATAGGGCTAGGTAAATTATGTCGCAACTTGTATATAAGGTCCCATGACTTCCCCTTATCAGATTGGGATGGCCAGCCATAGAATCCCACAAAGGTACAGGGTGGTTGCAAGTCAGTTTGAATAGTCACAGCCACGTGGTGCATGGAGTAAGACAAAATTTTAATGTCAATATTGTCCTTCCATAGGAGACAGAGGCCCCCAGAATGGCCTTGTCTAGGAACCATAAAGTAGCCTTGGAATCCACACTTCAGAGCAATACCATTGGTGTCCTTGTTTTCTAGTATGGTTTCGGACAAGAAAACCATATCGGGGCGACTTTGAGCGCAATTGTGCTGAAGCATTCAAACCGTTCGTGTGTTTCCAAGCCCATGATAGTTCTATCATAACACAATCATTTCTCTATGCAGGGCTGGGTCTCGCCCGCCACCACCTTTGGTTCCTCCAGACTCATTTAGCCACTTGTCATTTTCCATCTTTTTGTGGTATTCCTCCCCAATTGGCATGTTTCAGTTTGAAATTTCCTGACCCCAAGGTTAGGGTCTTCCGCGTGACCATCACTTCCTCCCCGTTGCACCCTTTTCCACGTGCGATGGGTGATTGGGCCCAGCATTGGAGTTCTCATCATTACATGGGCCTCCAGTGGTGTTTTATCAATTACAAACGATTGTGGATTCAGATACGGATCTGTTGGCTCGAAGTGCATCTGCATTGGTGTTGAGCATTTCCTTGGTGGTTATTTTTTCCTTGTCGCCGACCTTGTGGATGGTTGATTTTTGTCCTTCAAGTGGTTAGGATGAACTCCTGCTTCTCTCTGAGTGGGATAGTTAGCATTGGATAAATTTGGAGGTCCTAGCATAATGGCTTGTCCATGTGTAGGTTCCACCTGGCTGGTATGTGCCAACGTGAGATGGTCACGGTCCTTTTGTTTTTCCGTCTGAGGGATGAAAGAATATTTATTCGTTTTTGCACGGAGCCAAGGGCCATATTGGAGGGTGATTTCACCTGATCCACTCTTGGGTTTTGTGGTACACATTCTTTCCTAGTGGCCAAGACGACCCCAAAAAAAGAAAAAGAGTGGGAGTTTCTCAAATTCAAATGATATCCAGGTGTTGGTGTCTTCGATTTTTAGGAACATACCCCTCATTAGGGGCTCTGACACCTCAATTTCTACCTTGATCCGAACCTCATGGCCCCTTTGTATTCGGTCTGAGCCATCCCATTTAAGAAAGTGGCCTAGACTATCCCCAATTACCCTCATTATGTGTTCCGTTCTAGCGTGGAAAGGGATTCCTTTAACTTTTATCCAGAAGTGGGAGTGGGTTAAATTCACTCGCTAGATATTATCTCCCCATTTGAATTCTTCCATGAGGAAGAGTTGATTATCGAAGGACCATGGTCTGCCACGCAAGATTTTGTCCCTATCAATCTCATTAAAAAACTCAAAGATGATGCGATTGGTCCCCGCCCCCTGAATAACCACTCCTGCATCAAGTTTCCAGATGGACTGGAGAGTATTTTTGAGAGCCCCCTGATTAACTGAAATGATTTCAATGAACTTTCCAACAATGAGCAGAGACATGCATTTTTCCAAGAGTGGGTCTTCATTTCTCTGTGCCTCGATCGCCGCTTTTTCTTTGTATGTTAGGGACAACCCCTTCCACTGCTTAACTAAGTCGGATTCTATAGCGCAAGACGAGGGATGAGTGCACAATCCTCCTAAAGGGCTGGAACCCTTGTGGATCCCAAACCACCCTCACTTCAAAAGACCCCATCCAACAAAAGGGACTCTGGACCAGAACCTTTTCTCGGCCCCTTATGCGGTCCACCCACCTGAGACTGCCTCCCTAGACTTTTCAATCAAAACAACCATAAAAATGGTCATGCCTAGGACCCGTGTCATGCACCCCCTTGTATTTGCGAGCGACTCACCATGGTAGGCCTTCGCGGCTTCACCACGTCTCAGGCCTTCATGAGCAAAAAACGCCTCAGATCCTCGCGGTAAGAACATCGCGGACCAGCCACTGTGCGATCTCGCGACTCCTCTGACCTTCGCTACAGGTGTTTTGCGAATTGGCCTCTTCACGAACTCACTTCACGAACCAGAAACTTCGCGCAACGAGTGCCACATCCCATCGTGGTAGGTGCTTCGTGAAGCAATCACAGTTTGAGTACTCAAATGTTGCGAACCTTTGTGGACGATGCTTCATGAATAAAATTCTTTGCGAATCGACCACTTCGCGGTAGGTGATTCGAGAATCCTCCTCTTCGTGAGCGCTCAAACTTGGGGAAAGATTGCAAAGTACTCCTCTTCACAAGCACTCACAGTTGGGGAACCAAAGTGGAGTGTGCTACGCGGATCAAACCCCAAATCAGCGTAAACTTCACACCAGCGTGGAATTGAAACCCACCCCCAATCTGTCCCCTGTCTTTGCAAAGTAGGAACGAAGCCAAAAGGGAGAGGGAAGCCACGAAAAGATCTGACACCGATGGGGATGACGACATCGGGAAAGATTGCAAGTTCCCCTGGTAGGCCGAAACTGTGCCAGGATGTGAAAACAAACATAGAAAGAAGTCTGACTCCCTTTGAGGCCCAAGGGGTGGCTCTGGGAATAGGCGGAGACTCCCGGAGGTAGAAGAAAGTAGAGACTTTACCGCGGAGGGTTGAAGAGCAGCGCAGAAGAATGGTAACAAAACGAGCCGCAAAAACGCTGCAGATCCACTGCTCCAACGTGGGCACAAAAGAGAAAAACGCATCGCCGTAGAACCAGAACTCCGAGGAAGGAGACGCCGGCCATAGGAAAACCCTAGGAGGGAAAACTATCAGCTGCGGTGAGATACTCATACAAAATCCCCTTGATTTTTGGCTGATTATTCCATACTTTAGTGGAATCATAATCAAATAACTAAAGCGGGAAACCAAAAATTATAAAAAAGAGAGAGGGAGATCTAAGAAGGATACAAGAGTTTAAGACACACCTTAAATCATCATAGAACAACTTCAAAAACCACCATAAATATGGGGGGGGGACTAAAGGGGTATGGATCGGTTGGGTCACCCGTGAGGAGGAGGAATGAAAATAGGGGGATTCCCACTTAAAATATATAGGGGAAAATTGGTATTTTCTCACTTTTAATTTGATACACAGTTTGGATGCACTATTTTTTAAACCATGCGTTAACTATATAGATGAAATTACCCCAATACCTTCACCCCACATGGTTTACCAAACCGTGTTCCAACCATGTGGTTGGATCTGTAACCCTCTGAAATATTGCACATGGTTTGTTTATAACCATGAACAAACCCTAAACCAAACCTTTAAACCAAAATAAGCTACATGGTTTCCTCTATAATCTCACATATTTTCCTCAAAACTGTGTGCTAACCATTCCAAAAAACCATGGGCTATACAAATTGAACTAAAATTCCCCCTGTGTAAGGTTACATGAACAATTTGATCTAAATCATGTGGCTTAAACCGTACACCCTTGAAAGAGTTCCCCAAAACCTCTGAAACTTACCTGAAGCTCCCATGGCTCACCTGAACACCTATTATAACTTCTAGGTATCATTACACATATAAAAACAAGGATTTAATATGTTGAAATTCTCAGAATTTCATTCTAAATATTTGATCTAGATTTAACCCATCCAATAATTGAAAAATAAAATTCACTTGGGAATTCTCATCTTGTATGGGCATGAGGTATTATAATTTCCACACCAAAATACTTCTCATCCTCAATAAGTCATAATGGATATCCAAAAATAAAACCCAACCTTCCTCAGTCACCAAATTCCATTCAAATAACCATGTTTCAACTTTAAACACTCCATGGGATCCCTTACCATAACTCTAAACTTAAGGTGTTGAGTTCTCAATAGCCCGAACCAGCACCCGTATCACCCCAAATCACTACGATGATACTCCATGGTGTTTGTATAACTTGAGACACTAAAATTTCATAATTCAGTTAAAAACCTAGTCTGTGCTACTCCCTACCATAGAAATTATCTTATAACAGCTAATTCCAAATCATGAAACTTCCCACTATCAGAACCGCTTACCAAAACACCCATCTCACATTCTACCAATGCACCATGTCTTATTTCCAATGAACCCCATATAAAATCAAGTAAAATCACTAAAAATATTTTTTTTGGTAGACCCATCCCAAAAATTATTGACTATAACTAATAGAATTATATCAAGACATCCAACCATGATGCCTTAAAATTCATATGTATTCCATGATCATTTGAACGCGTTTATTGGAGTTTAAACGGACTCATAGTGCATTTCCTTGGATGGGTCCTCAAATAGACCAAAACAGTCATTGTGAGCCCTCCCCAAGCACCAAAACACCATCAATCCAACACACACCAAAATCCAATTAAAACCATCTCAAGCTTGATGCCAATGCACTGACTTCATCTGATATCACATTTGAACTCAAACTTTGTATTCTCATGGGACTAGAAAAATTATACTCTACATATCACTAGTTTTGAAGTGCCAACTCAACCATCCAATGACCAATCCAACCATTCTAATGACCCCTACTGCATGAGGGTTATCCTTCAATATCCTATGGTATTCTCCCAAGTATGTGGCTTTCCTTATACTAATCCTTAAGATCCACATCAATAAGTTCCACCAGCACATGCATTTTTCTCCTCCCGAGCCACGCTCGCCTCATCTCATCAATACATGATCAATTATTCACCCAAATTGGTCATTCCATCACACCTGATCCATTATCAATGTCTCCTTTACCATAGAGGGACATTTTATATTTCATTAAAACCTTGAGCCGCTATGACCACCAGTGTTTCATGATCCCCATTAGTCCTCATCTCACATACGTCCACTCACTGATTCATTATTTAAAATAAGAATCATGTAAAACTGAAACATATAATTCCTTTATCATCCAATAGAGCATGTGTACAATCCTGTACCACCCGATCACATCACTCGACTCATGCTCATGTGAGTTTCACACCCAAGAACCAGGCCGACATGCCATAAACAATGACCATACTCTACACTATGTTGGTTTGTTAAGATAAACACACATTTATCTACCACCTGGTGTCATTCCAGTAATGTGAGCCTACTTAATATCTTAAAATGCCACTAAATCACATTCCAAAGTTAGTAGGGCTAAGCCCCTGTGTGATCATGCCTTTGTAAAAAACCTTAAACCAAAAGACTCAACACTCATGGTGCTCCACCTCAAGAAATCCCAAGTCATAACTGTGCCTATTATATGTACTCAATAACACTTCCCATGCATAATTCTCAAACCCAAGGCATCTACCCATGAATTTACATTTATAGGGAACTATTAAGCCATGGATAACCCCTCATGTGGGTTTCCCTCACTCATAACACTTGGAAAAGACTCACTAAAATGATAAGTCATTTATAAGGGTCTCTAGGTCTTCCCATCTTGCCCAAAGGTTCAATATTGTAATGGTCACAACCCATGGGGCATCATCTATGAAACCATATAATAAAACCATGATGTTAACATGATAATACCCACTCTAGGGTATCAAATATTCATAATTCAAGAACCTCATGCTGAGTCATCAACCTATTAGGGAACTAATTCTCACCGAGAATCTACCCATGAGACTGATCCCTTAAGAATATCAACTCATCCATGGTCATACACATAACAACATCATCCTAGATGATTCATACTAAGGGAAACATGACCGATGGCTTAATTAAGTTGAATGTCATTCAAATCTATGTGGTAAGACACCATATAAGTTGTTACTTATCACTCTAAATAACCAAGTCTAAAATACAATAACCCAAAAAGGGTTTAACTCTTAGGCACCATGTTTCTACCTAGACCCACTAGGGTCTATATACTTATCCCACTAGAGGTATCACTCCATTTTCATCACCATAGAATCCATAAGACCTACCACCAGAGTAAAACATATATACACGTCGACTCAAATGAGTATAATACCACCAAGTACTTATATAGGAAAACATCATATGAGAAATTGCTAACACTTTAAACAACTAAGACTTAGTTGTCAGTGAAAATAATCACACTAGAAGAAATATATCATGTGGACCCTATGTTCCAAATATGATTCATGAACACCAGTCTCATATTAATAAGCCAAGATCTTCCAAGAATCTAAAAAATTCATGCATGTTTATAAAGGAATAAATCACATAAAATTGTAATATCACAAACCAATAACATCAATACCAAACCTGGTAACTTGGGATTCTTACCAGAATAGGTCTTCTTGTGTCACTATCTTAGTATCCATTTCATGATCTAAAATATTCCTAAATTTTCGATCTATCTAATCCTAAATGGTAAGAAAAAGATAAAATCAATGCTATGATACCACTTTGTAATTTCCCAGTCCAAAGGCCACTCGACCGATTCCCTAGCCTAGTTTTCTATAAGACCTCAGGCGCGCCTCTTGGAATTCCAGAGACTGTTGACTAGCATTGGGGGTCTAGGGTAGCACTTTGGGGAGACTATATGCCCTAATCAAAGTGTGAAATAAAAGATAAAACAACCAAGTATCTTATACCAATAATAAACATTAGAGTGTGGATTATAAATAAAATAGACCAAATAATAATTATATAAAATGTAGAAGCAGTAAAGTCATACAAGGATGATTACCCATTGGGATTATCACATATAAAAATAAAGGCCAAATAAAATAATAAAATAAAATTATCAGAGGCTTAACTACATTTATGGGCCTAACCTAAAACATGATCTCTAAACTCTTCCTAGTTGTACAACTGTATGATATAACATAGGGAATCCACCAACTTATGCCTGAAACAAGTGAAAGGTGTGTTTGGGTACCCAAGTGCCATGGTCACCCTAGCAGGGTGTGAGTACATAACTCAATAACCGCCAATGTGTCCCCACATGTAACCAATATAATAGTGTGTACACATGTGACATGCTTAGCTGAAATAGATAAATAAATTGGGAAAAACAAATAACCACCATACTTCCTACTTCATCCACTATTAGGGTGTCTCTAAGTACGTTATGATGAGAATGCCAACCATAAACACTTAGTGAGACCAAGTCCTACCTTGGTACCAGTAATCGATGTCGACCCTCAATTCCATGACCCTGATCAACCATACCTGCTCTGTCTAGTGCTGGGGTGTCTTTAGAATGTCACGATATCATATAAACCATATAAATACTGGATCCTGGTGTAACCTAAAAATCCCTCACATTTAGGCTAAAAGGACCAACAAATCATCAATAATGGATCCTCATCCAGATCCCAGGATTACTAGAAATCTCTCCAAACTCTAGGTGTAAATAATGGATCTAGGAAAATTCCTAGTATCCTAGGTAATCACTAAATCAGAATATCCTCAATATCACCTTTCCAAATAGATGGATCCTAGGAATCTTGGGTATCCTGATCAGGAACATATAACATAAACAGACACAACTGTTCAAATCCTAGGGATGGACTAGGAATTGATTCATAATAAAAGCGATCATAATAAACCTTCAAGTCTATACAGTCATATCCTAGAAATACTAGTCATCCCAGGGAATCGAGGCATCCAAGGAATCCCATATAGACCCAAGATGGAATTCCAGTGACCCAAGAATTCTTACATGTCTCAAAATTTGGATACGAGGTTGCACTAGACATCCATGTTGACTTAAACATCTTTAAGTAATATTACACTAGTATCACATAAGGCTCTAAACTATGAATCCCATGAAGTACCTCTAGGCATCCCCAAAGTCACACCATCACATCTCATAAGGCCCATAGGTTGGGTTCTAGGAAATATGTTTGGGAATCCAAATTTGCATCAAGAACAAATAAGTGAATATATAATCAAAATTTATGGGTTTTATGAATTCCTAAACCCATCAACTCCATCAAAATCCCCTCTGGTACATATTATCAGCCCGAGTTCTAAGGTGACACCCAGTACAATCTTTACCTGTTCCCAAGTCTACCCTCTCTCTAGGGTCACAAGTCATGGGGGGAATTTATGAGGGTCTACATGGGTATCATTGAGGTATATTTGTCCTCTTAAAAAAGTCAAAGTAGGTATATTTACTTAAGCCCATTCCCTTTACCAGGTGTCCTAAGTCGGCCCAAACACCCGACCCGTCCTCCAATCTCACGAGGTTTAACCACTCAAGTAGCCATGTCTGAGTGGGAGAAGAACACTTTCCCTATGGTCATCTAAATGAGCCTATTAGATATAAGGTATCTCTCATGAAAAAAACCCCCATACATTCATCTCATGTCATATAGTTTAATTTATATTCCAGACCATCAGTGGGTTGATGTCTAGCTGGTACATGAGGGTCCATCAGGGCCTTCGATACTTTGTGAATTTCAATATTAGGCTTTAGTTTTTATTTAATGACTTAAAAAATTTAAATATGATATACACCTAAAGTTCTTTTCAAAAACACCACATGTAGATAAATAATTGAACAATACTAAAGGGTAGATGCATAAGGACCACATACCTTAAACCAAAGAAAACCCCCTTTTTAAAGAAGCCTGGAAACTTCTACCGAAGCTTACCAAGCGTAACCAACCATCATAATAAAACCCAATGCCTCATATTATAACCAAAAAACCAAATTAATTAATTATAATAAATTTATAATTAATTAAATAACTAATTTTTTTTAAAAAAATCTTAATTTTCAAATTAAATAGACATAAATACCTAGAAGTTCACCTGTCGACCTCGTCACACCAGAACCACAACTAACCACTCGAAAATGACTTAAAAAATACTCCCAACCCTAAAATAGACAAAATCCCTCGTACATAATCACAAAACAACCATTAATTTAATTTAATTTAATCTTAGAAGCTCTAAGAAATCACAATTGTTATATACCTCTACGAAACGACACGTGATGAAGTAAAATCAATATCACAGTATGCCCTCTTAAAAGTAGCACAAAAAACACATGATGCTCAGTTGTTTCCACCAAAAACAAGTGTAATTGACATTAAATCCCTAAAATGGTAAACTAGAAATTAGAGAAAAGATAGGGGTAGATCCAAGAAGGATATTGGAGTCAAAGATATAGCTAAAATTACTAAATAAATAATTTAAAACCCACCCCAAATCAAGGGTGGGAAAAAGAACCAAAGGGGATGAGCCTGGATGGGTTAGGCATGAAGAGGAAGAAAGAAAATAAGGGTCTGACCTCTTAAAATATACAGGGGATTTTTGGTATTTTATCATTTTTAATGAGCCACGCAGTTTGGACACCCATTTTTCAAAACTGTGCACCAACCATGCAGATGGAACTATATCAATCCCTTCACCCCATAAAAAATTGGTCAAATAGTTTACCAAACCATGAACCAACCATGTGAGTGGATTTGTAACCCTCTACAATATTGCACATGGTTTATCTATAACCATGCACAAACTATGTGCCAAGAATCAAACCCAAACTAAACCAGATAATTTCTTCTTCAACCTTGAATGGTTTCCTCAAAACCATGTTTTAACCATGTCAGACAACCATGTGTTATAAAAATTGAACTGAAACTCTCCTTGTGTAAGGGTACTCACATAGATTTATCTAAACCATGTGGCCCAAACAATTCCCCCTTTTCAGAGTTCCCCAAAACCTCTAGAACTTACCCTAAGCCCTTGAAGCACACCCGGACACCTGAGCTACCATCCAAGCCTTATTACATATCTAAAACCATCACTTTAATACTTTTCACCTCTTGAAATTAAATTTTGAATCTCTATTAAAAATTTGACCCATATAGTAATAAAAAATTTAAATTCCATTGGGAAATTTTAGTTAATACGGGCATGGGGTCTTACAACCATGGTCATGGCCTTCAAAAAAATAAAACACACAACTGATATTTGATTCCATGATATCTTATATATTTCCTCTAACACTATATTGTTAAGTTACAACATAATATATGTATGTGTATATATATATATGTATGTATGTATGTATGTATGTATTAAAGTATATATGTATTTATGTAATTTTTTTTAAATATAATTGGTGTAATTTTATAAAAATAAAATGATAGTGTCTCCTAGAGCTTGTGGTTATGGTTAAAATCAATTATGGTTGTAGGTATAATAAGAAAGGCCTACGTCCATGGTCCAAATGGATCATGGCTGGAGGCCCTTCCCTTCCCTTTTTTGTGTTCTCGTACATGCTTACTAGAACATTTCCTTTTTAATCATAGTGATAGGTGTCTTATGAAAAAGGTTCTTTCTTGATCATGGTGGTAGGTGGGCTAGGGATTTGAAACCTATTTGATCATGGCCACAAGCTACCCTACAACCATGGTTTTGTCCATCGTGGCTATAGAGGTGTGGTTGTAGCCTATATTTCTACTAGTTTGAGTTTTTTATTGATTATAATCAATTTTTTATTACTATAAAATTATTTTAATTATATTATATTCCCTTCCATTTCAAATCGAAACTATATTTTTATTTTTTTTATTTTATTTTCATCTATTATTTTTCCTTTCAATCAATTTAATTTCTATTATCCAAATTGGGTCTAATAGATTTATAATATTCCTTATTTTTTCCCTAGATTTACCTGAAATTGTTTATATTATTCTTATAACAAATTAACTTGGATGTGCTTAAGACCTACAACTAAAAAGAAAGAATATGGAAGGATAAGTGATAGAAATATGCTTAATCTCATAGATTTATATTCTTGCTAGATTTTTTCCTTATGTTGGAAGAATATGATAAGTTGGGTATTTTTTGATTTTGTTTTAAAAAAATTGTACCTTTTTCCATAATTTTTTTAAAATTGAAAACATTAAAAAGATACTTTCAGAATTTTATTTTATATTTTAGTCATGAAATTATATAACAAAAACAAGATTAATCATTAATTTATAAAATAAAAACTCTTCCAGATTTTCTAAATTAGAAAAAAATTAACTTTAAAAATACTAAACCATAAATTTAGTCCTTGATACCATAAATCATATATTCACAATCTAAATACATAAACTATAAATTATTAACTTCAACTTTCTTAAACTCTAAATATTGAACTTTTACTCATGAAACCTGAATCCTTTATTCAAAATTATAAATAATGATATGTTAAACCGAGAATGATAAGATTAAATATCTTAAGATATTTAACCATTAAAAATTGTTCTAAAAACCTCATTTCTCAATCCTTAAAGCTTACATGTGTTTTGGGGGTCCTTTATTCACAATCACATGTTCTAGGTAGGTCATTTTGCTTTGTTCATGTTCTCATTTGGTTGTGGTTGGATTTTTACATTTAAAAAAGGTTAATCTACAATACGGACTAAAAAAACCACAAATTAATAGTTTATAATTATTCTAATACAAACCAAACTACTATTAAATAATTTTTTTATATATATAAAAATCAAATAATTTTTTTTGGTTTGGTTTGGTTTTTAGTCAAAACTAAACCGAACCAATCCATACCCAACCCTACACATAACCACTAAACTATTCCACATGTGGCATATAAAATTTATATAATAGATACAATACTAATAGTGGTGAAGTTATTATTATAAAATAATGTAGTTGGGGATTTATCAGAGTGGTAAAGTAACCCTTTAATTCTACATCAAGGCAGGGTTCAAATCCTAATTTCCCCCTTTAAGGGGGTGGAAGGGGGTGGTTATTATACCATTTATAGGAAAAAATAGGGTACCCAATTATAGGAATATACAAAAGTAGGTATCATATAATATAGAGGGATCAAACAACATGGTGCGATGTGATAGATAGACAATGTAGTATGGCAATATGTAGGCATCACTAGGTGGGAATCTTGAAAGAGTGATGGGTGTGTTGGTGCCTATGAATTGAATCTATACCCACCCATACTTTTGATGTGGGATTTTGGGTGACATTACTTATGATGTTTAATATGGTGGAACTAACCAGACAACATTGCTTGGAATGCAGTGTGATGGGATACCACACAAACACTACCAGGTGGCTGTCTCAAAAGAATGATATGTGCATTGAAACCTATCAATCAGACTTACTCTCCCAGAGATTTCTGATGTGGGATGTGAAGGTTGGGGGGTATAATGAAAATGTTCAGGACCATGTCCAAGAATTAAAATTTGTCAACTTCCTCAAATTTTTCCTCAGAACTAGATGAATTGTAACCGTGAAATCTATAAGACATGATCATCACATATGATTTATAATTAATTTATACAAATAAAAATTATATCATGTTGGAATTATTTTTTTATTGAAGATTCAAATTTATAATTCTTGGTGTACCTCTATTGTAGTGATATGATTTAAGGGAAAAATCCCTTCAGTGGTTACCCACACATGCTTTACGAACCTCCAAATTTCATAGTAGAAATACCAAGGTACTAGCGCAAAAGTTTTTATCTCTTGTATCATTCATTTTTGATCACCATAAGAACCTATTAGAGGTTGAATGATTATCATGGTTCTCTATAGGATCAAGAGGGTGGAATATGAGGTTTTCTTTTCATTATTGAGAGTGTTATAAAGGAAGGGCACTCCAGGGCTTGAGAGGATTATCTCTAAAAAAATTTGTTCACAATAAGAGTCTCAGTTGAGAATGATGTAACTGGGTTTATATAGAGTTAGGGGTAGAGACTAAATAATAACACATGAGACCTTATTATTTTATTAATCCCCATGACACCCCATTTCTAAATAATAATAATATTACTATTTACTTGACATATGCTAAACTCATGTATAGATAAATATCATTTCTTTAAATAAATAAATTAATATTTATTAAAATGGTATTTAATATATCATTTTCACCAAACCATTTTCATGACCTATATTTTCTCCTTGATATTTATAAAACCTTGAATAATAAATATATTTAAATAAATAAATATCACTGAAATTTTCACTGATAAATAAATAAATATTATATTCACTAAAATAGTGAAAAAATATTTATTAAATATTTAACTCACATATATTATCTGGAATAACTGGTGACTGAATATTTATGATCAACTCAACATGAATAATTATTAAATTATGCCTGATATTGATATTTACTCAACATGTTAAATTTATATAGAATTTAACTTGGGTTCTAGATAAACTTAGTGTGTGACCCTATAGGCTAATTTCTTAGTGGGATTATCCAGAACTGCCTAAAGTCCAAGGTTAGTGTTTAACAGCACGTCAAGGAACTCATAGAGGAAGGAGTTAAATATTTCAATGACAATAACAACATATGAACACACACTATGTAATATAATCTCTTTGCCTCAATATCTCTAAAAAATCAAGTTGCATACTAGTGTCATCAACCTATGTATTCGATGTATCTTTCTTTAACTTTTTAGAAATAATTTTTTTGAAAGAACATTATAACCATGGACTTAATAATACATTTATATTCCCATAAAAGGTCCATAGATATCAACTTATATTAAATAATGAAAGATACAAATCCTTATTCACATTATTCATTAATGTAATATCAGTCATGACACACCCGACATATCCTAACTCGCCATGAGCATATGTCATTATGGTTTTTATCAATATATAAAATTACAAAATGCATGATATTAATTAATAATAAGCTTAATGTATGAGGATCAATACAAACATCCCCATACAGGAGCATCAAATGACATGCATGAATGTGGATTTCTTATTAGCGGGTCATGTTTTCATAACATTTTTTATCTATAAGTTTACCAAGGATTAAATTCATGATAATAAGTCTCAATGTCTTATGAGACACATGCCCCCGATGGTCTATATCATTTGTGTGTTGTTAAATGATATCATCTATCCATAAAAAATAGATTTAAGAATAGTATCGTAGTATATCTTGGTTATCATAATAGTGTGGAATTTCTATGACCCTTCATCATGACAAATATCCATAGGAAATTATCACATAGAAGTCATATATAAGATTGATCATCACGTGATAATATATTTTATCTATATCTAATATCTTGAATACACTATTAATCTGAAACTAGTTGGTTTTAGGAAACCAACTCCAATAGAATGGAGGGGTTCCCTGCTTTCTTGGCATGAGGGGGGGGGGGGCTTCAGATGGGTAATATGGTGTAATTATTACTGATTGGGGGGGGGGGGGGAGTGTGGGAAAATGCTGGTGAGTTGGCATTATTTTATCTTCTCTTTTGGGCCTTTGAGTCATCTCCTCTAAAGGTCATTTGGGTCATAATCAGCTACGAATTTCAAGCCATCTAGAACTTGGGCCTTTGGGTTACTCCATATAATAAAATAGGTTCAGTGGGTGCTTGTCATTCCCTATGGGGAGGGAAGAGACTTAACTCACTGGGGTGCCTAAGTGTGTGCATTGTTTGTAGTTTACAATCCCCTCTAACTAATATAGATTAATATATCATAAAATAAAACTATTATTATATAATAATATAATAACATATCATTAATGATATATGAAAATGTTATATATAATTTATATGTACATATATAATAATATAAATAATAATGGCAACATTATTATTATATAAGTTATAGAGAATAATATATTTTTATTTATATAAAAATTTATAATAAGATTAATTAAAAATATATATATAATAATAAAAAACTTTATTATTATTATAAAAAGATTAATAGAACAACAAAAAAACAATCTAATTAGGATTACAATGCATATAAAGAAAGAAAATACATTTAACCTTGTGATTTTCATGAGATGTGCACCCAAACCCACCCCATGCAAACCACCTTCACCAACATAGGGTATAACAATAAAAACATCAACAAAAACATGATATATAAAAGCTATGGATGACAATGGTTACTAGACACTACCCAACCCAATTTTGTAGGGTAAGGGTAGTGATTAATTTGGTTTTTATAGGGTTAGAGTAGTAAATTCAAAACCCAATTAATATATTGATAGGGTTAGTATAGAATTATCAAAGTACTCTATACTAGAACCCAATTAAATTAATTATTATCTTATTAATTATATGTTTTAAAATAATAATAAAATGATAAAATATATTTATATCATTTTATTTTTCTCATATTTTTTATAAATGAATTTTAAATAAAAATTATGTTTAAATAGTTATTATTAATTCATTAAGTATATCTTTTTAAATGATAATAAAATTAAAAAAATATATTTATTTTATTTTATATCCATTAATTTTAACTTTATAAATGAATTTTAAAATTTTAAAGTTATAAACATGTATTTAAATGGGTTAGGGTTGTTAAAAAAGTATTTAAAAATATAATAGGGTAAGGTTTGGGTAATTCATTTAAAAAATAAATGATTTTTAAATGGGTTAATGTTTTGTAAAACTAAATAGTTTAGGGTTTGGGTATCTCTAATTTCATGGGTACCCTAGCCATTTTAATCCCTAATAAAGGCATTATTATTTATGTAAAAAAATTATAGTAAATTTTTTTGTTATTAAATAATAATAACATATCTATATAAAAATGTTATAATGTGTGTGTGTAATGTGTAATATATGCACATATAATATTCAATTTGAGTTTTTATATGATAAAATTCAAATACTATATCAAATTTATAATGGAACACATACACACACACATGGTGAATTATAAAATTACATAGTAAATTGTCAATTTACACAGTAAATTATCAAATCACACAATAAATTGTAAGTTTACACTAAAATCATCAGCTTACATTAAATTACATTGTAAATCATTCATTAAAAATTTACACCCTAAATTTAGAATTTACAATGTAAATTTAAATATTAAATTGATATATAACATCATAAATGACAACATATATAGTAAATTTACAATTTTTACGGTGAGTATTTACATTGTAAATCCTAAAATTATAATGTAAATTATCAAATTACACAATAAATTATCAAATTATATAGTAAATTGTCAATTTACACAATAAAATTGCTAATTTAAAAAGTATATTTTCACTTTACACAATAAATTTCACTTTATATATTAAAGGAGATTATGTCATATGTTTTTTAAATAGTACTGTAACATTGGATACAACTATTTGATGTTGAAAAATGATATTATAAAAAATGATATATCTATTGATAAAGAAATTCCACTCAATTTTTATCAGAGTAAAAGAGAGTAATATTCTACTGCTATTCAACTTACCTAAATTAAAACTGCACCTGTTTATACTTCAACTAACTGGTATATATAAAATGTATTGTATCCATAACAAAATTTTATTTTTCACACAACACTTTAAATTTTTTAAGTTAAATATTTTTATTTACTAATGTTTTTATTTTCAAATTTTCTTTTACTCAATTATGATACATAAAAGTAATATTGTACTATGAATATTTTAGGTTAACAAAATATTTAGAGAAAGATGAATTTTTTTTCAATGTAATGCTTAATGAAGTGGTTTCAAATAATGATGTTATTTCCTTGATAATGTCCTGTTTCGATGATCATTATTTTCCCTGTGCATGACTAATTATGTTACTCAAATTTCATATTTGTGAATACTTATGTTTTTATTTTTAAATTTTTATGTAATATTGATACTTTAAACCACTTGGTTTGGTTTAGTATATGATCAACAGAAAACCAAATGATTTGAATCAACTAATTTGGTTCTTTATTCTTGTAATTTTTAGTTTTTAACATCTATAATTGTACTATATTATTTATATGTTTTCCTACAAATGAATTGTTAATGTTTTTTTATTTCAAGTAATCATTACATAATATGTTCCCCATGTACAATTTTTTATTCAATTGATATGATTAATTATTTTGTTTTGTGTTTAGGTTTCATTTTCTATAAATTTTAGATTTCTTATTCCTACTCTTTTTTTGGTCTATCCATTGATTGGAATGAAAGTTTATTAATTTCTAATTTATGAAATCCAATATATTTCTATCAAAATTCGATCCTCTTTACTAGACATTTACTTTCAATGTTGTATTCTATTTTATCTACACTATTTTTTTCAAATTGGAACTTTTTATTTGAATTCACCCATTACAATGGAAGAACATATTTTTTTCTTGAATTTTATATACTATGTAGTTTCAATATCAGTTAAATACATTGAATTATATTATTTGATGAATGTATTTGGTTTTATATGATCCTTTATTTTATATAAAAATCACATTTTCCATTTTATATTTTAATTTTATACTCTTCATTCTTTTTGTAAATTGAAAAACTGTAAATTTACTTAATAGAATATACTCTTAATGACATTTAGAATTGTTTATTATGCTATATTATTATTTATTTCATTAAAATATGATATATAATTATTTATATACTGAAAATTAATTATTTTATGTACTATCATTGGAATTATGATATGCATCCATACAGTTCATAAGAAATTTGAATCCTTTTTAGCTGTTGATACGTTTATTTTATTTGCTAAATTTAAAAAGTTTTCAACTTTTAAATTTTATTACTTGAATTATAAATTTTCATTCAATTTAGATTGAAATAATTGATGAAATTATCCATTCCTAGATCACTTAAAAAATCTATCATTTTTAGGGGGTTTGGACTAACATGGCTAAAGTTATCAATGCTCCATGCTATTCATATTTAGGATTTATTGATATGAGTGGGTGTGTTTATGTAATAAAAATAACTACTGAATATGAAATGATTCCTCCATTTTTTAATGAATTCTAAAAGATACAAAACATTGATAGCGCTTACTGAAGAAAAATATCAATAAGAAAATATATGATAAATTCATGCTGAATGGACACTTTACATAAATTTGTAAGAAGAAATTACACATGAACATATAACATATCAAGATTTATTGGTTGAGAAGAAAAACCTAGATATATCTTAGCCAGATATAGATATAAAATCTAAAAATATAGATGTTACAGAATCATTTAAAGTTAAAGGTGATATCATGGGATTTAGGGTTGTAGCACATAGTGAGAGAATTGATCTTTTGAACCTTGATTCTTCTTTGGTAGTTCATTGTTATCAAAATACTTTTGACATTATAAAAAATGAATAATATGTTTCCCTCGCTAAAGATACTGAGTGACCACCTAGGGAAAAAAATATTCTTTTAAATGGGTAAAAGTTAAATGTTACATATTACTATTTTCTTCCAGGCAATGAAACTAATATTTTTATTTTTGAAACCAATGAGGAATTTAATTTTGATTATACAATCTTACAGACTAAATAATAAGTGGGTGAACCATATTATAATTTATTTGAGGATTGACTTCAAGATACTATAAAACAATCTCATAGAAGAACTAAGAATTTATATGTCCAATACAGAGGTGATTAAAAGTGAAAGACATCATCCATGATTCAAATAAAATATCACTTTGGATATTTATAGACTCATCAAGGGATTAATTATTGGGTTTCATATGAATCTAGTAGCAATTATTATAGGCAGTTTAAGTGATAAATAAATCTATACCTATATCAACATTCTTAGATAAATGAAAACATATGAAATTGAAAATAAAGAAATGAAGATCTGGTTTACCTTTCAATGTAGAAAGACATTTCTCCATATTCATATGGGCTTGATAAATATCACTAGGGAAAAATCAAAATATTATTATATTTGTGGTATATATATGGATTTATGAATCACCCATCATATGAGAAAGATCCACCACCCTGCATGATGTGTTAATCTCTCATTATGTAAAGAATCTAGGTGAAGAGATCTTCGATCATAGGTGTTTCATCCAACTCGGGAAAGCATGCACCAAACAACATCACATGGAAATGAGATTTATAAATCCATCAAGGATGATCCTCAATTAATCTTACATTTAATCATGCATTGAAACTCATAAGTAAACAATCAGCCTCTTCATATATCTCAGGCATGAATGTATCTAACTCTTGACCATCTCATCATATGAAATGATTTACTTAATGAAATATAGAATGGAATATTACATGAATGTCAACTCTTAATGTTCGACCACTATAAGAAAATATAGGCCCATCGTATGTTGAGATAATGTATTCTTAATCTTCTTCTTGAGGATAGGTTAGGAAAAATGTATCCTTAATCATGACATGCATCATAGTCATGTTATTGCCTACAATATTTAACCATATGATATGGCCTAATCATATCTTATGATTTAACAATAAATAGAATGTTTATGTGATTTAAGATATACCTTGTAGATGAATATGATATACCTTGTCGTATCACATGAAAAAAGGATCTAGGGAATATCTCCTTCAATCTACCACTTATATTAAAGCCTATTAGACTTTGTGTCATTTCACCTTATATCATATCATATATGATAACTTATGAAATCATATAAAAAAATCTTTTGGATATCATCAAAAAAACTTTCGAAAAGCTATCATCAACTTCACCATGTATCAAACCATATGTAATACCTTATGAATACCCATCCAAAACTCTTTTTATATTTAACTCTACAAAACTTATAGAGTAGATATCCAATTCAAACTCAATCCCCATTTATTTAGCCACAAAGTGTTACCACATGAGACTTTTTATCATTGAAACTAAATAAAAATATTTTGATTTATAAATATAAGCAAAGAGTGTCCAGTAATAATTCATAAATGCTACAAATCTATATATGGATATGAAATGATCTCTATCAAACACATGCATCTATATACCTCTGTCCACCAGTCGCATTACATGATAATATGCACTCTCATACATTCCCTTCGTCCAAGAAATTGAGTAACCATGGGACACAAAGTATTTCAATACCATATAGTTAACTCATACATTATAAATTATTTGATTATATACTGAACTTGTTGATGAATACATCACATTTAATTCATCTTTATAGATGATCACATCACATGCCCCTTATCCAAATATATAAGCACATAATATCTACTATCTAGGTGTAGATACACACTCCATAGTCCATCTAAAAGATAAAATATGTCATACTCATCATACATGATGATAAATATAATCTTGGTTGAGCTCCAACCAATGAAATGATTAGAAAGATACCCAACTGCTAATGGTTCTAGAGTGCTGTTGAAGTAATCAGGCCGATGTCTAAAAATGATTTTCATCAAATTCTACAGATAAATCCTCCTATATGGATGATAACAAAACAAAATATTCAAATATAGGATCTTTTCCCATATAATTTATAATTAATTTATAGATACAAGGTATAATCCCTAAAATTCTATCTATATGTGCTCCATGAACCACAAAATTTCATAATTGGAACTTCCTATGCTAGCATAGAGGATCCAAACCACTTACGTCATTTGTCATTAATTTTAATAAGAATTATTGAGGTGAATTTAAATTTTTATATCAATACCTTGAGAGGGAGGAGAAGGATTATCGATCTCCATTCTTGAGAGTGTTCTTTAGAATATCACTCCAGGGCTTTGAGAAAATTATATAGAGAGGAAACGAGTTATGAAAAACAATTCTCACACCCAAGAAATGATAGAAGTTGGGTTATATACTTGGGTCAAAAAATTACTTATTACATAAAGACCCTTAACCAATATCTTAATTATAAGTAGACCCCCATCAATTATTATTATTATTATTATTATTATTATTATTTCTTTGACATGCGCAAGACTCAAAAATATTTAAATATCATTTATTAAATAAGTAAATTAATAATTATTTAAATGATATTAAATATATTATTCTATTTGGACCCTTAACTTATCCTTTCGATCCTCTTCTACATTATTCAAACTTTGAATAATAATTATTTATTTAAATAAATAAATAAAATTCATTGTATTATTCATTCAATAAATAAATATTATATTCACCAATTAGAAAATGAATATTTATTTAATATTCACATAACCAAGTAAATAATTATTTATTACCTTAAGAATAACAATAGATAAATAAATATAATATATTCACAAAATTATTAGTTACCTTATAAATAAATATTTATTTAATATTCAACTCACATATATATTCTTTTGAATAACCAGTGATTGGATTAATGCGATTGATAGAACCTGAATAATTATTTAACCACATGTTGAGAATAGTCTTTATTCATGCTATTAAATTAAAAGATAATTTAAGTAAGATTGTAGATACACCTATTTTGTGACCCCCTAAGTATTTTTCTCACCAGAATTAGGAAAACTAGCCTATAGTTTAAAATCAGCATTCAGAAATACATCAAGGCATCCACAAAGATAAAAGTTAATGTCGTAATGCCAATTTTTTTTGAAGATCTCGCACTATAACATCCTGCTAAAATGGAACACTAACTGGTTCCTAGACTAATGGTCACCACTGTACCTTAGGTGCACCTCCTCATATAACAGAGACTAATAATTAGCAGAGGGGGTCTAAGGTAGTACCATTAGGATATTATAACCCATGTATCAGAGTGTCTAATAGTGGATAAGAAACCAGGTATCATACATTACATGATAAAATAAAAGTGAAATTAATAAATATAAACAAAGATGAATAATAAATGAAAGTATTAAAGGTTCGAACAACCAATCTGTAACATCCCAGTTTCAGGTGCCACCCAAAGGTGCCCTGTACCCAGTTATTCACATGACCTCAAGTGCATTTACCCAAATGCCAGAGGCTGCCAAATAGAATTGAGGACCAAGGTATGATAATGGGGAAACTATGTCCTCATTGGCAGAGTATGCACAATAGAATAACAAATAGTAAACACAAGAGAAGCAGTAATACCATACAACAAAAGTAAATAGTGGAAGACTGATAATAATATAACAAATGGAGCATATATAAATGATGCATGTCACATGTGTCTAGGAAAGCTACCAAAAAAGTCAAAATGCTGGAAATACAATACTAAAACCAAAGTAAAAAAAATCAGTAAACTCCAACAGCATCACAAGCCTCAGCTTGGTCCCATGCTCTCCATCTCCAATAGAAATTAAGTACCTCATAAAGAAGGGTGATTTACATTATCTATACCTAGAACCATATAACCTCTTTGGGTAAAAAAGCATCAACCAAACATAGTGTGAGATGAATCCCAGTAGGAAACCATGAAAAGGTCTGTGCCTAACAGTCATGGAATATATATAATAGGTAATATGTAGAAATGAAGTAATAAAATAGGAAGTACTCAAAAGAAAATAATCCTACAGTTTTCAATTACATTCATTTAAATTTATTAATTATTAAAATTATTGAATAATGAAATCTTGGGATCTAGCCTAAGCTCTGTATCCCCTGTGTAATAGCAAAACAGATGTCTCAGAAGACCATATAAACAACAAGTATGACCGATTCCAAGCTTGTGCTTTGCCTTGGAAGAATATTCAAAACCATTCAATCATTCATAAGAAACCCTATGAGAAAGTTCTCATAGTATAACCCCTTTTGTTTAACATAGCAATAATTCAATAAATAATGATCCTTTGGGAAAGCGCACACAGTCTAACCCCTTTGGTCCCACATGGCACTAATAATTTACAAACGGACACCTAGGAAACTCTCACAGTAAATACTCCTTGGTCTGCATAGCAATAATAATATATAATTTTCCACCTGGAATCTCTCAAAGTAAATACCCTATGGTCCAACATTCATTTAATAATAACCCTCTGGGTAACTCTCACGGTCTAACCCCTCTGGTCTATGACCACACAACAGATCTCTCAGCCAATACCTCTGGGTCAACATAACAACACTTTATACATAAATGACCCTACCTCAAGAAGCTCTCACAATCAATTCCCCCTAGTCATACATTCACAATGAAAATCACATGCATCTCATATAATCAATAACTCCATCCTAAAAACATGAGGCATGGAAAACAAAGCAAGCCTAATAGGCATTCTAGACCCAAATGTCCATATATGATCAAACAAGGGAAACACACCCAAAATCAAGGCATGAAACCTTATGCATAAGAAAATAACCCCTTTATCAAAAAAAACCATAACAGGTATTAAACAGGGTTAAATTCAAAAACACAAATACCCCAAACATGAATTTTTGGCACTTTGAGCATATATAATCCAAATACAATCAAATAATGGCACAAACCACCTACCTTGATGTTTTAAGATGAAAACTATTGAATGTCGGCCATTGAATCAGCCTATAACGACATAAATCTACAAAAAGGGTAAAAATAATCAACCCTTGATAACTCATGAGAGAGGAGGAATCAGGAAGAGAGGATCTATAAAAAGAGAGAACTCACTAGTGGGAATCCAACGCACATGGCAACGTCTCAATCGGATCTCGGACAGAGAACCAGAAGGATCTTGAAGTTATTCGGCCATTCATCACTCTCTGTTGATGTTCCTTTCTGTCACAAAGTCTAACAACTCAAAAAAGGGAAATAAATTAGTCCAAAGTGATTCATCCTTTGAAGAAACATCAAAAATCGACAAAGGCATGAAGAAGGATTTCCTCCTACTTGGGTCACGCAAGTTTGATCATGGTCGTACAAGTATACTTGCGCACCACATAATGATCATACAGGTGACTTTCACGCCTTCTTTGATTCTCGCCCAGGGTCTTCCGCAGCCTATAAATACCCTTGGTGGGCCCCCCATTTCAGGATGGAAAAATTCCAAAACTCATATTTGAGCTCTGGTCACCCAAGTCTCTTCTGGAAGTCTTCCGAACACTTCTAAGGTAATTTCTTACCTAGAATGGAATGTCTAAATAGGGGAAATAATGCCTAAGTGTTGAAACTCATCAACACTTGTGCGCCTAAGTGGCCATTCCTTAAGGGAAATGGCCACACTTGCACGCCGCCTTATTCCTTTAATAAAACTTGCGTGCCACTCTTTTGGAAGCCTTGGGGGATAATACTAAGGGCTTGAGCCAAGTCTCACCCAAGTGTTACCCTAAGGGTTGACCGTCATGCAAGTACCTATGTGTCGCGCAAGTATACTTGCGCGACCAGGACTTGCGCGCCCACGCAGGACTTGCACGCCTCTCTCTTTTTGGGTGCCCCTCCTACCTATTCACTTGATTTCTTCAAATCCACCTCTCCTTTTCAATATTTATCCTTCAAAACCCTCTTTAAAATCATTTATGACATGGTTCCTTTGTTGTATTCCTTATCTGAAAGGAATTCTGTGGAACATTTCTCAAAACATAGTGATTTACATATCTTTATATCACTAAGGTTAGAGATTTCATTCATTCAACCTCATCCTTTAAAGATGAGAGGTTCCCTAACCTAGGCCTCCTTTTCAGGAGTAAGCCCCAGTAATAATTTCTCTAAATCGGGTATCTTCCTTAGGAGTAAGCCCCACTCATAAATTCCATTAACTTAGGCCTCCTTCTCAGGACTAATTCCTAAGTCTCAAGTCTCCTTAATTTTGGGCCTCCTTTTCAGGAGTAAGTCCCAATATCAAAATCCCAAATACGGGCATCCTCCTTAGGAGTAATCCTAAAGTCCCCTAACCTGGGCCTCCTTTTTAGGAGTAAACCCCAGTCTTCAAGTTCCCTTAATTTTGGGAATCCTCCTCAGGAGTAAGCCCCAAGTTCCCAAAATCCAAATTCCCTTAACCTGGGATTCCTTTTCAGGAGTAACCCCCGATCATAATTCCCTTTAACCTGGGCATCTTCTTTAAGAGTAAGCCCCAGTAATAATTTCTCTTAACCAGTCTTAATTTAATTTTGATTTGGGATTTCTTCTCAGGAGTAAAAACCTAATCATATGTTCTCTCTAATTTAGGCATCCTTCTCAGGATTAAGTCCTAATTTAAGTATCCAAATCTCTATAAAGAACATATACCTTTATAGACCTTGTTCCCGGGTTCCTTCCCTAAAGTAAATCCTAATATTCATCTATATGGGAAGTCATATATACATAAGCCCCGCATCATTTCTTATAATTGCATATTTCATGGAACAATTGTCTGGTTTTACCAATACCTCTTGTTTCTCACACCGAGCATTGACACACGTGAGCTTAGAGGGTAAAATTAATTATGACATCTTTCTTTGAGCCATCAAACATGCATAAACCTCATACTTCTTTACTCGAACTACATGGGTTCTGATTCCTTTTCTAAAGAAAAGGATACATAGGTAGCCAATCTGTGGGTACGATCCCAACTCTAGAACAATCTATGTCCTCTTGAATGACAATAAACTTCAAATTCCCCATTGAGTGGCTCTAAAACCAGTATGGTTATCATAATAACTAAGATATCTCTATACAATGTGTCGAAGGATACCATTGACTAAGAATCTCTAACAAATACAGATGATTATCTATCGATGAAGAACCTCAAATACATATAAAAGATTCTCTAAATCTCATTCATACTAATCATTGATTGTCAGATCTAAAGGAAAGCTCATTTTCATACTTGGTAATGTAATAAGGATTCACGAACTTAACTTAAATCTATAAAGAGAGTCCCGGAGTAGACAATAATTCCCCCCAAAAGGGTGTGATGAGTCCGACCTCCCATCCTCTTGACCAATGAAAATTCTTAAGCCTCATCGGTTCATAACTAGTGAGCACCTACCTTTGGAATGTAGGTCTAAATGGATATAGAATCATTGGATGTTTCCGGTTCTATGAACAAACTCATTAGAAACTGCTTGGAATGTTTGAACCTTAAATCAACGAGGTCATCCCCATTTCAAGAGGAAACAAAAAATGGTGAACCCGATGTGAGTCCTTAACCAAGTTAAAATGATGTTTTACTTATTTTGTTAGGCCCCTATTTTAACTCAATAAGAGAGCCAACAGAACAATAAATAAAATATGTGCTCATCCAAAAGATGTAGTGGCCTAAATTATCTTGATTATGTTTTTTATATCAAACAATCACTCTTTTCCAAGATCTTATGCGTTACAGAAATGGATTCTCTTAAGTTCACGCCTGTGAATACCTCTTCTGTGAATGCCCCTGCTGCTACTCCTGTTAGATCGTCATCCACTATGAGGACGACATCACCTACTCATCATCTTCAATGCTGGGTATAAAATGCGCAGGTTAAAAAATACCGTCAAAACGGTACTATTCCGACTCTGGAGGCCGCTCAACAAGCCTTCCAAGTCAATAATTCACCCTGGTCATCCGGACAGCGATGACCAGCAACCAAGAAGTAGGCGGTGCTAACCACCGTCTCCAACCGTTTCGGGTCATTATCCCCGGAACGAAATCACCATTCCCTCCCATATTCTGAGGAAGTGAATGAGAAGGTCACTCAAGGCCTTAATTCAAGGAAACATGAGTCCTTCCCAAGGGCTCCCACCAAAAATCTCCACCAGACTCGTGTGGCAGTGCGCCCTCAACATGATGAGGGTGTCATCTCCAGGCGTTCGGCTCAGGTTCCTCGAACCCGAGCAGGCAAGATGAACCACCAGAGGCGACGACTGGTCAACAGTGAGTAGGTCCTTATCTCTTCCATCTCCGGAGAAGTCCACCAACCTAACTTGGTGGCAAGCAACGAACGAGCACACACACCCATCCGTTTTAATTCCGCTGTCTAGAAGACTCGTCTGGCAGCAACACACCAATCCCACCAGGCAATTCTGGTGGAGTACTATAGACAGGAACATACACCTGTTTATAATTCATCAGCTAGTCAGTAGGCTCGTCTGACTACATACGATGAAGCCTGCCAACCCAATGTGTTGACAACTGGTAAACAGGCACATACATCTTCTTACACTCATCAGTCCTGCCAACAACCTTGTCTGTCAGTATTGAAGGAATTTCATCAACCATGTTCGGTAGAGTGCAATCAGCAGGCACATACACCTGCTAGTATTGATCAAGCCTACCAACAGTCTCGTTTGGTAGCACTCAGAGAAGTTAGTCGGAAATCTCCGAAGACAAAAAGGAGGCATAATCAACTCTCTGTCCCCACTCATGAGTACTGTCAGAATTCACTAACAAGAAAAGGAGGACAGGAGCAGGAACACACACCTACTCCAAGAACATAATGGACGTATATTCTCATTTCGGCAACTGAAGTCACCAAGCATATTCTGTCAACGGTGAAAGAGTAGAAGCAAATCCCTGCTCATATTCTGGATGCCTGCCAGAATATTATAACAGCTTCAGTAGTATCACAGGGAAAGAAATTAAAATCTATCCCTACCAGTGGAGTGACGCATCAATAGTTCACTCCAGAATAGACACACACCTCTGTTCCAGTTCAAGAGGGTTGTGGGGCATACTCCCCCATATCATACAGACAACCAAGTCAGTCACATACACCTGGTTTGAGTGGATATAATCAGCCTAACCTGATCCTTTCTTCTGAGCAGGAACATACACCTACCCATAATAACCACTTTCATCAATAAGTGGTTCCTAAATTGAGTAAGAAGGCATCTAAGAAAAAGACCCGCCCAGCACATTCAAGAATTCAAGGGCCAATATGTAACAAGGCCTTGCTCGATGCTGGAGTTCTTGATGCATTCAGAAAATTATCTATTGCAACTCAAGATTCTGCTCTCTCAGTTCCCAATAGTCGGAACATTAATTCCAAAGGTCTGAATTAGACACTTCCTCATGAAGGATTTCTTCATGACAATTCGGTTGATCTCAAAGTTTCATCTTCAGATGAGAGCCACAAGAACCCTCTGTTTGGCCAGAAAACCAAGGAGCAAAATGTTTCATCTTTTGCTGTAACCCACTATGGTGGTCCTCCCCATGATGATGAATTTAGCTGTGAAAGTCATCTCTGCAGTAGTAATGCACATTTCCTAGAAAATGCTCTAATGGACAATGTAGTGATGAGAAAGCCCTCTTATCTTGAGGCACCTTCAAATGTGAAGCCAGTCATGTCTGATGCTTTACCACTAGTAGGTGAAATACTTTCTCAATCAGAAGATAGCCCAGGGTGTAGGACATTCTCCGATCCACCCCTGGGTCATTCATCTTCTAGTTTGATCAGTGGATTCTCTACCAATCCTATTGAATCTGATGAAGCAACAAGGAAGCACCAACTTTGCTCTAATCAGGTAGAAGAATATTCATTGAATGATAAAGAGGAAGTATTGAATATGAGAAAACAACTGGCGAAAGGTGAAGTGCCAGTTATGTTTTGGCCTTTGGCTGACTCTCAGTATGACATTCCATAGATGTTGACAGAAGATGGAATTCATAATATTCGTCTCAACATATGAAAAACTCTTTGTCAGTTGAAAAAGAAAATATTATCTTATGATGAATATGAAAATCATGTCAAGATAATATAAGGATTACAACGCCAAATTGACTTGGCATCTCTCTCAGTTTCTCGATATCTGAAGGCTGAAAAGCAGCAGAGAGCCCTTCAGCGTTCATGCCTTGGCGCACTAAGAAGATTATTCCAGTTAATTTACAATTCCCCATCTGGTATTTATATCAAGGGATGGGGTGTCTATGGATCACTAAATTTCACTATACTCTCCAGTCATAAAATCCCACCGAAAATGGTATCATGAAATGCTATTGCCCATGGCCAGCCACAACCAATTGGCTTTGTTTGTAATCAAAGGCTCGCTCAAGAACATGCCTCAACTAGTTCCTCTCAAAATCAAGCATACAGAGAACAAGTTGTTGAATTACTCCTGCATCAAGAAAATGAGAATATTGAATAGGCCTCTCGTTTGGATTAAGCACATCATCAAGTGACAGAAGTATCAAAAATCATCCAACGGTCTTTTGAGCCAGGTGATAAGAGTGGATGTAGGTTGATGCATCCAGCCAATTTCCGGACTAAAGTCTGTAAGATCAAGAGAGATTTCAAGAAAGTCTCAGATATAGCGACTCAAGAACCACCCCATCTTTCTAGACTGGGGATTCTTTTAACCCAACCCTCAGAATCAACAAATAGGATTCGAGGAGTTGAGAAGGAACAATAGGAATAGCCCTAGTCCATAGGACTGGGTACTTTTTCAAATCCTCAATCTATTCCTCAGAGAAAGTCAGTCTTCTCTCGATTAGGGAAGAAGCTCCCAGAGGAACTAAGAGCCAAATTATCAGGAGATTCCCTCCAAATTATGATTCATCAAGAAGTTCCCGAGGGATCAAATCAACAAAAGGAAATGTCTCATCAAAGACATGGAAGAAGATAATATCGTAGAAATGCCGATAGAAGGGATGCAATGCATTATACATCAATCGATGTCATAAATGTCGTTGTTGCTGATCCCCTAGATGAGGCTCACTCGGAGGGATCAGATGAGGAATCTCCTGCTCAAGAGGTTGTACATACAGACACAAATGAAGAAGGTGTGCATACATGAAATCAAAGGATTACCCAGAATCTTGGTAATCCTTCAAGTAACCCACTTCCCCCTCTACAAAAGGTGTCCAATAAGGGGAAAGGAAAGAATCAAGTTACATAACCTTCCTCTGGAGAAGTCCAATCACTCTCATTAGAGAAAATATTCACACAACAAGAGGAATAAGTAAAGGAATTAAGGAGGTTGAATGCAGAACTACTTCAAGGTAGTATTCCTCCTAAGCATGATGGAGTCAGTCAGCCAAGGGAATTTGTTACAACTACTGAGATGGATCAGGAATATCCTCCTTTATTAGTACACCCTCGTAGGTCTAATCCTATGGGTAATGCGAAACAATCGGTGGTGCTACCATCAGTTGCAGTACCATCCACCACATCTTTCCAAGCTCCAGTTATTGCACCTGCTCAGGTCCAAGCTCAAACAAATGTTTCTCAAAAGTTAATAACTACTATTGAGTCATTAATAGCTCGGTTGGAAGATATGGAGGGAAAATGAGCTCAAATTCAAACAGAAAAGAGATCTTACCCTGAATGGGTTGATGCAATTCCTCCCCCATCAAATTTTACAAGTACCACATTCCCAATCTTTAATAGTTCGGGAGACCCAGAGCAATACTTAACAAATTTTGTTTCTCGTTGTGATCTTATGATGGGAACCCCTCAGCAACAAGAAGCAATTAAGCTCAGGTGTTTTGTACAGTCATTACAAGGGCCTGCCTTTGTCTGTTATACAAGCTTGTAATCCCAGTCAATTACCAGATGGGAGGATCTCCGCCAAAGATTCCTTCTTCAATTTAGATCAACATTTCCAAAGACAATAATTTTTGATCTTACAAACTGTAAGCAAAGGGAGAATGAAAGGGTTTCAGATTTCATTGCTCAGTGGAAGGGATTAACAAATTCCCTGAGCTTAGCACTCCCACAAGAAGATTTGTTACCAATCTATGTAGCAAATTTGTGTGATGATTTTCACACACCATTGATCCCTGTGAAATACACAGGAGGGTTTCAAGACCTTACTTTGATCTCTCAGAAGATTGAAGATTCTCTTATGAAGACTAAGGATAAAACTCGTGTAATTCCATCAGCTCTAGGAAGGAGAATGGGTAAAGCAGAGACTGCTACAGTTATACTTAAACAAGCACCTATACCTGCTTTCACCTCAAAACCTTTATCTTCTCGAAGGGCTCCACCTCCTGAGCATCAACAACAGAGGCCGTTTCATCAAGATGATCAAAGAGATAAAAGACGTAAATAATTTGAGGATCTGAAGAGAAAAGTTTACTCTTTACGAAATGAACAAGTTCCTGGTTACTTCATTTTGGCTTTGGAAAATAATTTGGTTCAATTGACAAGGCCCAAGAGGCCGAACAAGGAAGGAGATGAAGACCGTCCCAATTATTTCCCATTTCATCAGATGGTGTGGCATCCCATTCAGGAGTTTTTTGTCTTCAAAGACCTCCTACAAAAGATGGTGGTCACAGGACAAGTCAAACTGAAAGGTTCTTCAGCTCAGTTAGCATGTGTTACTGCTACAGATCTAGAGGAGGAAGGAGAGAGACAAGAAGTTAAGAACAAAAATACGCAAAAATATGATGATTGGATGGTTAAAAAACGATCAACCGAACTCATTCTATTTTACGAGCACAATTGAAGAAACCAATTGTGTATTCTTCTATGAATGACACAGCAAAGCCCCCTTCATCAGAGGGAAAATCATAAAAAAAATGACATAATTCAAAGAAAGAGGATCAATCAGAAGAATATGAAATCGTGTCAAAGCCTAAGTTGTCTTTGACTCTGGTAGATTTTATGCCATCTACTTCGAAGCCACAGGCACCGCCCCACCAAATGGTACAACCTAAATTGGCTAATCAGGTAGAGTCTTCATCGGATGAAGAGTTGATCTTTGATTCTGTTAATATGATTCATTTAACAGATCCTTATGCCAGTCACAGTTTCAGTTTTGATGATCCTGAATTCCCTGTATCAAACAGAGGAATTAGAGGGAGTTCCAGAGGTTTGGGATACAAAGGAAGATGTGGATATCCCAGAAGCCACTATTCCAATCCTACCCCTGCTAGAACTGTGTATGCAGCAGAAACTCGTGGTAGATCCCTTCAACGGGCTCAACAAGAACAAGCAAATTCTTCCACCAATAACAGAATCAGTCTTGGAACAATTATTCTGGAGGATCGGTTAGAGGTTCCATCTTCTTCCTCTCATCAAGTAAATAGAACTAATCGGTCTAATATTCCAAATCCAGGAGTATTTCCAACTCCAACCCCGATACAAGATGCATCAACTTCCAAAGCATCAACTTCTAAGGCACATGTGAAACCACATGTTCCTGTTGGAAAATTCAGACCTTTAGATCAAAAGTATAATGTATTGAAACACTTGCCCCAAGTGCTGGCCAAGTTATCAATTTTGGATGCCTTAAATTTATCAAAGGATCTTCAGGAGGCACTCATTGAGGCTTTATCAAGTCCTTAGGAATTCACAACTGAAATTGCTGCGGCTGAAGTTTACCATGTTGAGAATAATCCTGCAGAATGCCATGCAGTGATATCCTTCACAGATGAAGATGAAGATGATGTTGTGCATGAAAATATCAGACCTTTATACTTATCTGTAAAGGTTAATGGTGTAGACGACCGAAGATCTTTCATTGATAATGATTCATGAGTCAACCTCATCCCTATTCATACACTTCGTCGATTGGGCCTCACAAAATCTGATTTATCTCCTTCTACTCTGATGTTTCAAGGATATGATAAAAATGAACAAGAACCACTGGACGAGATTAAACTCAGAACTCAGTTTGGAGATCTTGTATCCAATTCAGATTTCATGGTTGTTGATAATGACACAGCCTTCAACATCTTGCTTGGAAGACCCTGGCTACATCAACATGCGGCTATCCCTTTATCATACCATCAATGTCTCAAATATTATTTCATTGGTCAAATTGGGACATTGTATGGTGATAAATCCCCATTCAAAACATGTGAATCTCAATACATTGAGGTGGAATTCTATCAGATGAAGGGTAAGGAGAAATCCACAGCAAGGGAGGTTACCAAGGTTAATGCTCCATTTGGTTTGGAAAGGATTCCAGTAAATCCATTTACACATGTGAGTGCAGATTATGTGTTGCCTATTAGTCAAATTGACATGATAGACCCAAATAAAAATACTCTTATGGAAACTTCCATATTGTCAATTATGACAAACAAGCCAGACAACATGGGAGAAAGTGGCGATTCACCAAGCAATGATGAAAGCTTAAATGGAGATGTCTTCATTTCATCCGCTGAAATCCAGTAAGTCTATACTTCGCCAATCAGGCCAGAAGAAGTTATAACAATGTTAGAGGTGAATGATGATGTCGATTCTCAATCCATCATCTCCTCTATATTACCCAAGGAAGACCCTTCATCATCAATCGGGCCAGAATTGGAAGCTTCTTCTTCAAGATTTTCAAATTTTAACATCTCTTATGATTATGGAAATTCTGCTTCATCATCAACTATGCAAGTAGAAAAAGAAGAAGTAGAACATGTTAAAGAAGAAGAGGAAGATCTTAGGGATGCTCCTCCAGCATTTGAAGAGGGTATCTCTACCACCGTGGATGAACTCAGAGAAATAAATCTGGGTACAAAAGAATATCCACGCCCCATTTTAATTAGTGCGGCCATGACTCTTGAAGATAAAGAGATGTATGTTTCATTTTTAAAGAAAAATCAAGATATATTTTCTTGGAACTATACAGAGATGACAGGTCTTGATCCTGATGTTGCTACTCATCGTTTGGGTTTGCCAGAAGAACATCGGGGATTCAAACAAGCCGCTAGAAGAACACACCCAACTTATGCTTCCAAAATTAAAGATGAAGTGGATAAGCTTATCAAAGATAACTTCATAAGATAAGTTCAATATCCCAAGTGGTTGGATAATATTTTCCCTATGAAAAAGAATAATGGAAAAATTAGAGTTTGCATTGATCTTAGAGATCTTAATCGACATTGTCCTAAGGATGATTTTCCAGTTCCGACAACAGAACTCTTAATTGATGCAACAACTGGCTATGAAGCACTTTCCTTCATGGATGGATATTCAGGATACAATCAAATATGAATGGCTCTAGAAGATGAGGAATCTATAGCCTTCAGATCCCCTCAGGGTGTGTTTTGCTATCGGGTAATGCCCTTTGGCTTGAAGAATACAGGCGCAACATATCAGCATGCCATGCACCATATCTTCAAACCCTTTTTAGGGAAATTTGTTGAATGTTATGTGGACAGTTTTGTGGTTAAATCCAGGAAATGTTCTAATCACTTGGCTGATTTGGAAGTCATATTCCATAAACTTATGCAACATAATTTGAAGATGAACCCCTTAAAATGTGCTTTTGGGGTAACCTCAGGAAAATTTCTCGGCTTTGTTGTACGCCATCGTAGTATCGAAGTTGATCCTGATAAGAAAAATTCAATCCTTGGTATGTCACCTCCTTGGAATTTGAAAGAATTGAGAGGACTTCAAGGACACTTAGACTATATTCGGCATTTCATCGCTAATTTAGCAGGAAAAAGTTTACCCTTCACCAAATTGATGAAGAAGGGAGTCACTTACCAGTGGACTGAAGAATGTCAAGAAGAATTAATTATTCTCAAGAAATATCTCTTGAGTCCACCAATGTTAATGCCAACTATTGAAGGAAGACCACTGATTCTTTATGTGACAGCTTTAGTGCGATCATTGGGTTCCTTTCTTGCTCAGAATAATGATGCTAGGAATCAAAACAACCTATACTATCTCAGTCGGACTATGCTTGAAGCAGAAACCTGATAAAAAAATATTGAGAAGTGCTACCTAGCATTAATCTTTTCAGTTTAGAAGTTGAGACACTACCTGAAACATCACGAGGTCCAATTGGTTTCTCTCAATAACCCGCTCAAATTCATCATTAGTTGTCCAATGATTACAGGACGTCTGGCAAGGTGGGCAGTTATTTTGTAGCAATTTGATATTCAGTATGTATCTCAAAAAGAAATAAAGGGCCAATCTCTGACGGATTTCCTTGTTGAACATCCTTTAGTAGAAGATACATCTTCAGATATTGAACTTCCTGATGAAGAAGTCTTTTCTATTCAAGATAGTCTTCAAACATGGGAAATGTACTTTGATGGTGCTTCTAGAAGTCCAACAGGGAAGAAAATGGAAGATCCTAAATTCAACAAAGTTGGTTTAGGAATTGTACTCATTTACCTGGAAAAGGCAGTGCTACCTTATTCCTTCTCATTGTTAGGAGGCGGTAAAAATAATGAAGCAGAATACCAAGCCCTCATCGCAGGATTGGAGATGGAGCTTCAAGCACAAGTGAATCACTTAAAGGTGAAAGGTGATTCAGACCTGGTAATCAAACAAGTCAATGGTGATTATGCCATCAGAAAAGAAGAGTTAATCCCTTTGTATGATTACGTCAGAGAGTTAATGGAGTAATTTCCTTCGAAACCGAAATTTTCTTATGTCTCGAGATCACAAAATGCCCAAGCTAATGCACTGGCTAATATAGCCACATGTTTGGTAGATCCAAATCGGGATGAGACAATCATCAGTATTTCCCACAGTCGTAAAATTTCACCTTATGTTCAAATAATAACAGAGGAAATCAATGAAATTAGTCCCATTCCTGAACCATATGGTCATACTAAAGGATGGATGACACCTATCAGGGAATACCTTCAAAATGGAACACTTACACCTGATAGAGCTGGGAAAGAACAAATCCAGCGACATGTGGTCAAGTTTACTCTTTATGATAGCCCAGATCACCTAGAAAAAAATCTATACAAAAGAGGTTTTGATGGAGTTCTCTTCAGATGTATTGACGGTGAAGAGACAATGGTTGTCATGAAAGAAGTGCATGTAGGAGTCTGTGGTTCCTATCAGTCCGGACATAGACTATCTGATAAAATTCAAAGGCTTGGATACTTTTGGCCTTCAATGATACAAGATTGTGTTGATTTCACAAAGAAGTGTCATTCTTTCCAATTACATTCCAACTTCATTCATCAACCCCCAGAGTTGCTTCATACATCTAAATACTCATGGCCATTTGCTACATGAGGAATGGATGTAGTGGGACCTTATCCTTCGGCTACATCCAAGAAGTTTAAGTACATTCTTATTACTACTGACTTCTTTTCAAAATGGACAGAGGAAATACCCCTCAAAGAAGTCAGTTCTAAAAGCATTGTTAGCTTCATCAAGTCTAACATCATTACCAGATTTGGTGTCCCTCATACCATATTGACAGAAAATGGCACCAACTTCTGTTCATCCGAGGTGAGGAAGTTGTATCAAGAATACAACATCAAATCTAATCATTCATCTCAGTATCATGCAGTGGCCAATGTCTAGATAGAATATTTTAATAAGACTCTTTCAAACATACTACAAAATATGGTGGATAAAGATAAGAAATCTTGGCATGATAAACTCTTTCATGCTTTATGGTCTTATCGGACCACCACCCGCACTACAACGTGGTCAACTCCATATTCATTGATATATGGAATAGAAGCAGTCTTGAACACTGAGGTTCAATTACCCTCATTCAGAGTAGCCATTTGTGATCAGTCATCTACATATGAACAATCTCAAAAGTGATTGGATGAATTAGAACGGTTAGATGAGAAAATATTGTGCACCCTGCACCACTTGGAAGTCTATCAGAATCGAATAGCACAAGCTTTAAACAAAAAAGTTCGTATTCGTTCATTCGTTAAGGGAGAATTGGTATTGGTTCTCAAAACTCCAATGATACCAGGAAAGAAACCTCCCAAGCTGAAACCAAAATGGGAAGGACCTTATTCAATATATAAGGTCTACTCCAATGGAGCATATTCTTTAATCTCAATCGATGGAGAACTCATCACTACTCCAATCAATGATATATTTTTGAAGAAGTATTTTGTGTAACGCAAATGCCATCATCCAGTAAGATGTTAAACTACACCATCCACAGTCCATGCATATGACCTTAAACTATTTGCACTTACGTCCAACGTGACGTTAAACTGTGTCATCTTTGCTATATGACATTAAACTATATAGACCTTCTTAAGTCCTTACTGCATGAAATTAAACTGAATAGTCCCTTCTACGTCCAACATGACGTTAAACTATGACGTCCTAACTACATGACGCTAAACTGTACAGAAGTACCTTACGTCCAACAAGACGTTAAACTGCACCATTGCCGGTCCATGCGTATGACCTTAAACTATTCGCACCATCGTCCAACATGACGTTAAACTGTACCATCATCCAACATGACATTAAACTGTGAAGAAAATACCTAATACGACCAACATGATGTTAAACTGTGTCCTCTTTTGTCCTTACTGCATGAAATTAAACTACACAGTCCCCCTTTCGTCCAACATGATGTTAAACTGTGTCCTTATATTTGTCCTACATGACATTAAACTGTATTTTTTCCCTACTACATGACACTAAACTGTGCAACACCAATAGTCCTCACTGCAAGACTTTAAAACTGCATAGTCCCTTCATACGTCCCACATGACATTAAACTGTGCATTGTTAAGGTTTTTGTTACCTCTTGTTTCTCACACTGAGTATGGCTCACGTGAGCTTTGAGTAAATTTCAACCATAACACCCTCTTGGGGCCGCTAACCATGCATAAGTCCCAACACCATTTTTTTAGGTTGTTGCTCTCAAAAAACAACTTAATTACTAATTCATTCTTTAATTGAACTACGCGGAATTTGATCCTTTCCTTCTAGGCTGGGTACGTAGGCAACCTCCTGAGGTTAAATCCCAAAACCAATCTCTTCATGTCGGTTCACCTCCGTCCCACATGACGTTAAACTGTGAACGTCCCTTTTGTCCCTGCTACATGACACTAAACTGTGCAACACCATCATCCTCACTATATGATGTTAAAACTATAAAATCATCAATTTTCCCTTTCCTAAGATGGAATCATCATTGAAATTGATCTCAAATCATGTTACATTCCAAAGACTATGTGCATACATGGCAATTCCTGAACCTTTTATCTTGGGTCAAACCATCATTGCACTAAAGTCCCCCTTTCACCATTCATATATACGAACCAAATCTATACAGAGGGTATTTCAAGAACTATGTGTGGCTTGATTCCCATCCTTATGGGATACATAGTAATGTTCATGAATCCCTCGAATCCAGCCCCAAGTCTTTGGGCCTACCCCAAATTCCACCTTCAGTCCCCTGGATGGAAAGTCCCTGTGAAAACACACACAGTGTATTCATTATTATGGTCCGAGCTCTATGACCCTAAACTAAGATTTCCTATATTCTCTTCCCACATGACGTTAAAATATATTTCAAGAACTATATATGGCTTTATTCCCATCCTTATGGGATACGTAGTGAAGTCCAGAACCTCAATTCAGGACCCAGCCACAACATGATATATGGTTAGCATTGGTCTGTGTATCTCTACATGCATTGAACAATGCCCATTTTTCATATGTCATAATCCTAACCTTAGATACTTCCAGATCTCCATAATCTTTTTCTTGACTTCTAGTCACAAAATGTTTGATACCTGATAGTTCTTTTTCCTGACTTTGCAGCATGTGCCCTTAGGCGGCCTTGCATAAGTAGTCTACATAACAGACCTGTCAGCCAAAAGATATTATTATTTGACTATGCAGCCAATGACCTTAGGTGGCCCTGCATAATTCAAACCCCTAAAAAGTTTGTTAAATAATGGTACCTTCATTCTTGGGAAGAAAACCTCTTTTTACCTTAGTTGTCTTAACGACAATATGTAGGGATCCACAAAAAAATATTAATCCTTAACATATTTGTCCAATGTTCTTTTTCATGATCTGAAAGTATTCAAGTATATGGTTTATATTTTCCCTTCCCTATGTTTGGGTTAGAACTTCATAGGAGTGACATTCATCCAGTTCTTAGATAATCTTGTTTGTAAATATCTTCTCCATATTCAAGTACTTCTCTCCATACAACAAACTCTATGCTTTGGAAAATTTGAATCCCCATAAACTTCCATTGGCTTTTTAGCCATTGAAAAGTAAATTTCTGATAATTCTTTTGCCTGACTATGCAGCATGTGCCCTTAGGGAGCCTTGCATAATTAGTCTACATAACAGACCTGATAGCCAAAAGATGCTATTATTTGACTATGAAGCTAATTCCCTTAGGTGGCCCTACATAATTCATCCCCCTAATGGGTTTGTTAAATAGTGGTAACTTCATTCTTGGAACTACTTCTTCTAATTAATTTTATCCATTTTTCATATCATTCCTTAGATTCAAAATTTCTTAAGTCATCGTTTACATATTTTCCCTCATACTTGAATGTGGTAATATGTTTTCAGATAAATTTTCAAGGAATTGAGTCAATGTTAATCCATTCGGTCAAAGCTATTTCAACCTTAAACATTAGACTTTATTTTTATGTCCGACATGCATGACTTTAAACTGCCCACAAAAGATAAGGGAACTCTGAATAAAAGTCAAGTCCCAGCTCACTAAACATACATTTTGAATGATTTTAGGTAATATTGAGCAATAAAAAGATTCAAAGTTTGTAGGATTATTTATAATAATCCTAGAAAGAATCAAACTATACTTACTAGGCCCATTGGATTAGGTAAAAAATTAAAGCATGTAGCAAAAGGAGGAATGCACAAATGATCGAAGATGAAAACATTTTTCATTTGATGCACAAGAGTTATAAGGACATCCATAGATTGAAGTCTCTTCTCTTTTCCAAGAATTAAAAAAGGCTTTCAACATAACTTGTCATTTGATTTACGACATCCCGAGCTTCATCAGAAACCACATGGAATTCATTCATTCAACTGGATACAATAAGAGACACAGTGATATCGGCTCTTCTTGGAACAATTGTAAAAGAATGTTCTTGAGTACGGTTTGAGAAAATTTTCTGCTGATCAAACAATGACTCTATTTCTGTCCAAGAGACTTGGAAGATGGATACATGGATTTTAGAATGGAGCATTGGAAGTAAAGAGCCATTTGGAGAGAGTACTCTTTTCAGATATTGTTTCTATTATCATGATAGTCTTCTCTCCATCAACCGGTAGTGGAAAACATATCAGCCCATGGTTTTCCATTTTCATATCTTCAAGGAAATGGCATGAAGAAAAAATTTGAAAGTTCACACCATTTTTGTTGTTCTTAATACACATCATAACCGAAATAGAGGAGTAACAATGTGGTTGCCTCTTGAACATATGGTTCTTTTCCTCTAGAATGGTGACTTCTCGCAGATGACCATAGCCATACAAAGGCAAGTAAATACTCCACAGGAAGTCAAGATGATACTTCTTCAGGTACTTGGCCAAATCTGGAAGAGTGCTGTCACATATAGTATAATAATTAGGGACAATGATTCTCATAATATCATCAATTCGCTTGCTAGCCAGTTCATCAGCCATTCCGATTCTCCTAGGATCCATTTTATCTGAACAAAGGTCAAATAATTAACTCTTAAGTAAGTTTATTTTTCATAAAATTTGTGAAGAAAAGTGAAAAAATGGATAAGTCATTAAGGCGCGCAAGTCCCAAAGTTGGCGCGCAAGTATAAGTGCGTCACGCAAATTTTGGCACGCAGGTATCACCGCGCAGGTCCAAATACCTCTATAGCAGCGCGACACAAAAGGAAGCAGTAGAAAACAGAGTAACTTGTGCAACGAAAGCAACTTGCATGGTGAGAGCTCAAAAGTTTGAAATCTGGGTGCTTTGCGCGAGAATGGCCGTATATATATAGGCCAGGCTGCAACCCTACGCAGATAAAGCCAGGACGCTCAACCCTTATGCACCGAAGCCTACGCGGCCCACACCTGCATGATGCCATCTGCACGCTCAACACTTGCGCGACACATGTTCCTTGGTTTTATTCTTTTCCTCATAGTCACATACTCATTTATTTCGGATCCAACTTTGAGGGGGGACTTTTGTTGATGCTCCTTTCTATCACAAAGTCTAACGACTCAAAAAATGGAAATACCTTAGTCCAAAGTGATTCATCCTTTGAAGAAACATCAAAAATCAAAAAAGGCATGAATAAGGATTACCTCCCACTTGGGCCGCACAAGTTTTATCATGGTTGTGCAAGTATACTTGCGCGCCACATAGTGATAATGAAGGTGACTTGCACGCCTTCTTTGATTCTCACCCAGGGTCTTCAGCAGCCTATAAATACCCCTGGTGGGCCCCCCATTTCAGGACGGAAAAATTCCAAAACTCATATTCGAGCTCTGGTCCCCCAAGTCTCTTCTAGAAGTCTTCCGAACACTTCTAAGGTAATTTATTACCTAGAATGGAATCTCTAAACAGGGGAAACAAGGCCTAAGTGTTGAAACTCATCAACACTTGCGTGCCTAAGTGGCCAACCCTTAAGGGAAATGGACACACTTGCGCGCCACCTTATTCTTTCAATAAAACTTGTGCGCCACTCTTTTGGAAGCCTTGGGGGATAATACTAAGGGCCTGATCCAAGTCTCGCCCAAGTGTTACCCTAAGGGTTGACCATCACGCAAGTACCCATGTGTCATACAAGTATACTTGCGTGACCCGGACTTGCGCGCCCACGCAGGACTTGCACGCCTCTCTCTTTTTGGGTTCCCCTCCTACCTATTCACTTGATTTCTTCAAATCCACCTCTCATTTTCAAGATTTAGCCTTAAAAACCCTCTTCAAAGTCATTTATGACATGGTTCCTTTGTTGGATTCCTTATCTGAAAGGAATTATATGGAAAATTTCTCAACACTTAGTGATTTACATATCTTTATGTCACTAAGGTTATAGATTTCATTCATTAAACCTCATCCTTTAAAGATGAGAGGTTCCCTAACCTGGGAATCCTTTTCAGGAGTAAGCCCCAGTCATAATTTCTCTAAATCAGGCATCTTCCTTAGGATTAAGCCCCACTCATAAATTCCATTAACTTAGGCCTCCTTCTCAGGAATAAGTCCTAAGTCTCAAGTCTCCTTAATTTTGTTCCTCCTTTTCAGGAGTAAGTCCCAATCTCAAAATCCCAAATATGGGAACCCTCTTTAGAAGTAATCCCCAAGTCCCCTAACCTGGGCCTCCTTTTTAGGAGTAAACCCCAGTCTTCAAGTTCCCTTAATTTTGGGCGTCCTCCTCAGGAGTAAGCCCCAAGTTCCCAAAATACAAATTCCCTTAACCTAGGCTTCCTTTTCAGGAGTAATCCCCAGTCATAATTCTCTTTAACCTGGGCCTCTTCTTTAAGAGTAAGCCCCAGTCATACTTTCTCTTAACCAGTCTTAATTTACTTTTGATTTGAGATTTCTTCTCAGGAGTAAAAACCCAATCATAAGTCCTCTCTAATTTAGGCATCCTTCTCAGGATTAAGTCCTAAGTTAAGTATCCAAATATCCATAAAGCACATATGCCTTTATGGACCATGTTCTCGAGTTTCTTCCCTGAAGTAAATCCTAATATTCATCTATCTGAGCAGTCATACATACATAAGCCTCACATCATTTCTTATAATTACATCTTTCATGGCACAATTGTCTAGTTTTACCAATACCTCTTGTTTCTCACACCGAGCATTGACTCACATGAGCTTAGAGTGTAAAAGTAATTATGACATCTTTCTTTGATCCATCAAACATGCATAAACCTCATACTTCTTTACTCGAACTACGTGGGTTCTGATTCCTTTTCTAAAGTAAAGGATACGTAGGTAGCCCATCTGTAGGTACGATCCCAACTCTAGAACAATATATGTCCTCCAGAATGACAATAAACTTCAAGTGCCCCGCTGAGTGACTTTACAACCAGTATGGTTATCATAATAACCAAGAGATCTCTATACAATGTGTCGAAGGATACCATTGACTAAGAATATCTAACAAATACAGATGATTCTATATCGATGAAGAACCTTGAATACTTATAAAAGATTCTCTAAATCTCATTCATACTAATCATTGATTGTTAGATCTAAAGGAAAGCTCATTTTCATACTTGGTAATATAATAAGGATTCACGAACATAACTTAAATCTATAAAGAGAGTCCCATAGTAGACAATAATTCCCCCCAAAAGGGTGTGATGAGTCCAACCTCCCATCCTCTCGACCAATGAAAATTCTTAAGCCTCATCGGTTGATAACTAGTGAGCACCTACCTTTGGAAAGTAGGTCCAAATGGATATAGAATCATTGGTTGTTTCTGGTTCTACGAACAAACCCGTTAGAAACTGCTTGGAATGTTTGAACCTTAAATCAATGAGGTCATCCCCATTTACATAGGAAACACTATCATGTATGAAACATGGGGATAAGAAGTCTTTTCTGGAGATGATATGTGACCCCACTCCGACTCATCAAATAAAAAGAAAAGTACATGATGTGTTCATTTAATGTACATGACATGTACCAGCCTCAACTGGACCCCACTTTAGGTGGCCTTCTAGGTTACCCACACGACCATGTACTCAGCCATTATACAGCCATTACATAACTACATGCGGAAATCGGGTACACGACGTGTACTCAAAAGTACACGATGTGTACTCAAAAGTACACGATGTGTACTCAAAATTACACGATGTGTACTCAAAAGTACACGACGTGTACTTATAAAATTTTCCAACTCTTCCCTTTTCCAAAAAAAAACTTGGAATAAAGACACATACCTGAAATGAAGATCCCAGTTATTACAAGATTCCCCCTTAAATCAATTAATCCCCAAATTTCTCTTTTAAGGGTAGTGAAGAAGAAACTTCAAACAACTCTGGACACTATGATCATACGTCGGCCTCCCTTTCCCAAGTCTCGTCCTGTACTCACCCGTGCTGCCATAGAACCCGTACTAGAGGAACATACCATCCACATAGAACCTTCATACTGTGATCCAAAATTTGAATATGGTGCTCCTAGAAAGATGAATCCACCTCAAACTCAACCAAATCAGGTTGAAAAATGTGAGATGATTCTAAAAAGTAATTACATAGATGAGAAACATGAAAGACGCTGTGCATATCCCGATACCTATGAGGTAACTGCAACCGATAAGAAACTGGCCCGACTCTCTCCAAAAACTCAAATGGCCTGATATATCTTAGTGAAAGATTCCCCTATCTCCTAATCTTCCAATGTCCCAACATCAGTGTGACACGTAAGAAAACCTGATCCCCAAACTCAAAATATAGGGGTCATCTCCATTTATCAGCATAATATTTTTTTCGAGACTTTGCAGTAGCCATCCACTTTTGAATCAACTCCACCTAATCAGTGGTCTCCTAGACAAGACGGGGTCCCAACATAGCTGCCTCTCCTACCTCTATCCAACATAAGTGTGATCAGCATGTCCTACCATACAAAGCCTCATAAGGTTCCATTTGAATCGTTACCTGGAAACTATTATTATAGGAAAACTCCACTAGGGGTATGTGTCTATCCCAAGAACCCCCAAAATCTAGGATGCATTCTTGAGGCATGTCCTCCAAAACCTAAATTGTGCACTTAGACTTACCATCTGTCTAGGGATGGTAAGTTGTACTCAAAAGTACCTATGTACCTGAATCCCTCTATGGTCCTTGCTAGACACAAGAAGTAAACCAGTCGTCCCTGTCTGAAATGATCGAGAACTGAACCCCATCAAAACATACAATCTCTCAGATGTAGAATCTTCCTAGCTCATCGATACTGAAGGTTTACTTAATCGGAAATAAATGTGTAACCTTCATGAGTCTATTAACAACAACACAAACTACATCATTCCATCGAGGAAACCTTGATAAACCCATCATGATGTCCATCACAACATCATTCAACTTCCACTCAAGAATGGGTAACTACTGTAAAAGCCCTATCGGTCACTGATTCTCCACCTTCACCTGCTAATAGGTGGAACATCTCATAAAAAAACCAGTAACATCCCTCTTCATTACTGACCACCAATACTGATGGTGTAGATCTTGATACATCTTGGTGACACCAGGATGAACTACCCAAACCGAGGAATGAAAAATCTCGCATCAACTTCTCACATGTGTCTGCTGAAACCCATACACGCCCATGAAAATGAAAGACCTCATCGTCTCCTATAGTCCACACAGGAGTAGGGTCCTCACCTGACATACTCTCCCATATGAATAGGACTTCAAAAACCAATAGCTACCTCATTCACACTTGATCCAGTAGAGTAGAGGTGACAGTTATAGAAGAAAGAAACATCTGCCCCTATCTGTCATGCACCTCCAAATTCATCTCAAAGAATAGATCCATAAGCTACCACTCACTAATTGCCTCATGAACCTCTTGTATCTGAGTTCTCTCACTTAACTTATTAGCTACTGCATTGCCTTTCCCAAGAGTGCAATCAAACTCAAAGTCAAAGGACTGATGGTACTGAACCCACCTTTGCTATCTCCAATTCAGATCACACTGAGTAAATATATACTTGAGATTTTTGTGGTTAGTGTATACCAAAAAATTCTATCCCAAAATATAATATCTCTAACAACATAAAACATACACAATTGCAGCTAACTTGAGATCATGGGTTGAGTAGTTCTTCTCATGTGGCCTTAACTGATGAGACCCATACGCAATGACTCCTTCCCCTTGCATAAGCACTACTCCCAGCCCGATACCAGGTGCATCACAGTAAATGGTGTAACTCTTTCCCGGCTCTGGTAAAATCAGTATTGGTGCTGAGGTCAATCTCCCTTTCAGCTTCTGAAAGGCTGAATCACATGAATCTATCCACAAGTACATTGTACCCTTCTTTGTCAGGCCCATCAGTGGTTCTTCTAAGCATGAAAATTCCTGAATAATGTGCCTGTAGTAACCATCAATACCTAGAAAACTCTGTACCTCAAATATGTTCTTCTTCTACTCCTAGGAAACTACTACTCTCACTTTCTATGGGTCTATAGACACTCCTATCTCTAAGATGACATAACCCAAGAAGTGAATCTAGTCTATCCAAAAGTGACATTTTGAGAGATTAGAATATAACTGATTCTCTCTCAGTGTACTCAATATGATCTCAAGATGGGTGGAATGGCCATGTTGAGTGTGAGAGTACAACAAAATATCATCCATAAAGACTACCAAAAAATAATCCAAGTAAGTATGGCACAATCAGTTCATCAGTTCCATGAAAAATGTTAGCACGTTCGTGAGACTGAATGACATAACCAAATACTCATATAGACCATACCTACTCTAAAAGACTGTAAGAGGTATATTTGATGGTCTAACATGAAACTAATGATAACCAGATCTCAAGTAGATCTTTGAGAACACCCGGGATACTAGAATCTCATCAAAGAGATCATAAATCCTCAGCAAGGGATATATGTTCTTAACCATTAATTGGTTCAGCTTTCGATAATCCACGCAAAGTCTCAGGGTATCGTCCACCTTCTTTGAAAAAAGGATAGGTGAACCCCAAGGAGAAGTACTGGGTCAGATGAAACCCTTTACCTACAACTCTTCAAACTTCTTCTTAAGCTCCTGTAGCTCTGGTGTAGCCATCCTATAAGGAGTAATGGACACCGGTTCCACTCCTAGAACAAGCTCAAAAGAGAAATATACCTCTCTATCTAGAGGTAAAACTGAAAATCTATTTGGAAAGACATATGTTAAATAAACCACCACTGGAAAAAAGTCCATCTGTGAAGTCCCCTGGTCATCCAGATATAAACTAGAAATCTGGGCTGTAACTCCTCCCAACCCCTAATGCTCGGGTCCAGATCTTCTCTCCTGGACATCCCATTTGCCCTTGTGTAGAAAATACCCTCCCTATGGTGATGTAAAACTCAATCTATGACAATAGCAGTCAAAAAAGGCCTGAAAGGATGCCAACCATTCTATTCCGAGAATGAAATCAAAACCTGTCATCTCTAAGATATAGAGTTCCCATAAGTAGTGACACCCACCAACCTCAAGAGGGAACTCCTTGCATTGATGTACACTAGCCGTCCTAATACCCAATGGAGTGTCTAGCATCATAATATCCTCATAAGTAAAGATACAGAGCCCAAGGCTCTCTATAACGGAAACATATATACAACTATGGGAAGACCCTATATCAAAAAGAGAAGAATCTAAAACTGAGGAAACTATAATCGTACCTCTAATTGTAGAGGGTCCGAGGTCCTTCTCATGTTGGGTCTACTCCACTGCAAAAGTATGACCTGTACCATGACCCTATGACCCTGCCTGAATACCCTGAGCTAATCCACTCTACTGTCACTAAAAACCTATCATCTGACCACCACAGGCACAACCACCTTTTCAGCCTAAATGGCTTGAAGAAATCCAGTTCCTTGACTAATGAGAAACTGGTGGTCCTACTCCAGAACATGGAGTCATAAATGATCCCCTCTCACTAGCTGCTGGTGAGGAAATCCAGAAAAAATGCCGAAGATGACCCATCTTGCCGCAAGACTATCATTCTTCTAGGTCCCTCAGGCAATGTGGTCTCGTAATCCCACTCTTTCCGCACTGGTATCATACCACCTATCTACCTGAAGAAACATCGTGTGAAAGCTCCCTGTGGCACTTCCTACTATCTGTCGAAGGAGTTACAACCTTGGATGTTGAACTGCCCTAGATCGCAGCTCCCAACTCCCTCAGATTGCACTCGGTAATCAGCGCCTAGTTCACTATAACCGTCACCAAAGTCAGCCTGAAAAAATTCACATGTGACCAAATTTCATACCTGAGACCATCCTCAAAGTGCCTAACCAAATATAGCTCTTCACCTCCCATAACATGTGTGAATCACTGAATCTATGTGAAACGAGAAGAGCAATCCATCACTGAAAGTGCGCCCTTCTCCAAATGCATGAACTCTTGGGCTTGATAAGCCCTAAACATATCAGGATAGAAATAATCATAGAATGTCCTCTGAAACACTTCCCAATCTATATCCTGATGACGTTCCACCTATGAGATAACATCTCACCATCTCTTGGCGGAATCACCTAGCATGTATGTCTCGAGCTTCACTATCCTCTCTAGAGGCATCTCTAGATTCTCAAAGATAGAAATCATGGACTCCAACCATGACTCTATAACCTGTGGTCCTCTATCCCTAGAAAAAGTAGGAGGATTCTACTGTTGGAACACCCATGTAAGCTCTGATATAGATAGGGCATGATACGGTGCTCCTTGAAAAGTATGTAACATCCTTAAAAATACTTCACAGAACTATGCATTAGAACCTGCATCCAATATAATAGATGGTGCCAATACGGGCATGACAGGAGGATCTGGTGGTAGTCCTCGATCTACCATTTCTAGTGTCTGGTCATCACCCTACATCTGGCACACAACCAGAGGATGTCTTGGTGGCATGAATCTTCAAGGTCAAGCACACACATCAGTTCAACATTATCAAGGACTAAAACTTAGAAGTTCAATAAGGTAACACGAGAGGAAAAACATTCATGTTTTACAAAATAGGGTTACACAGAGTGTATAATTCCCAGACAATGTGATCCCTTTAATCCTTAACATGGGTGTGTACCTCTTCCAAACCTAGTCATGTAACACCCCTACACACAGTGTGTTCCTCCTATGACATGGTGTATACTTGAATTTTCCCTCCTGCCCAAGTACTTCTACATGGATAGAACTACATGGTTCTCTCCTAGTGTAACACTACATGAAATGTTCACCCTAGAAATGACATGTACCAGTTATGTTCCCTCTACCCGTGATGTTAGTCACATGGTTGGACACATGGTTGACCATACGCAACATACATAAATGTGACATCACATGTACAACCTATGTTTCATCGACCCACATTGTTGGTCACATAACTAGATACATGGTTCTTTACAACATAGTGTGTACTCCTAGTACATGGTGTGTTCCAAAAAAGATTTCCCAACCCCGTGTCTATGCTCACACACTTTGTAACGTCTCAGTTCTAGGTTCTTCCCTAAGGTTCCCTGTACCTGGTTGGTCACATGACCTCAAGCACATTTTCCCAAATGCCAGAGGCTGCTGACTAGCAGTGGGGAAAAGACCTGATAATGAGGAAACTATGACCTCATTTGTAGAGTATGCACAATGGAATAACAAATTGTAAACAAAAGCGGAAGCAGTAATACCATACAACAAAAGTAAACAGTAGAAGACTGATAGTAATATGACAATTGGAGCATATATAAATGATGAATGTCACATGTGTCTAGGAAAGCAGCCAAACAAGTAACAATGAAATAAATACAATACTAAAACCAAAGTATAGAAAATCATTAAATTCCAATAGCATCACAATCCTCAGCTTAGTCCCATGCTCTCTATATCCAAAAACAATCAAGTACCTGATGAAGAAGGGTGCTTTCCCTTATCTATACCTACAACCATACAATATGTTTGGGTCCAAAAGCGTGACCCAAATAGGGTGTGAGATGAATCCCAGTAGGAAACCATGAAAAGATCTGTGCCTAATATTCAGTGAATATATATAGAAGGTAATATACAAAAATGAAGTAATAAACTAGTAAGTACTCAAAAGTAAACAATCCTACAGTTTTCTATTACATTCATTTACATTTATTAATTATTCAAACCATTTAATAATGAAATCCTGGGATCTAGCCGAAGATTTTTATCCCCTATGTAATAGAAAAACAGATGTCTTAGAAGACCATCTAAACAACAAGTAACACTGAGTCCAAGCTTGTTCTTTGGCTTGTTAGACTTGTCACAACCATTCAATCATTCATAAGAAACCCTTTGGGAATGTTATCATAGTCTAACCCCTTTGTTTTAACATAGAACTAATTCAATAAATAATGACCCTCTGGGAAAGAACACATAGTCTAAACCCTTTGGTCCCACATGACACTAATCATTTATAAACGACCACCTTGGTAGCTCACATGGTCAATACCCCTTGGTTTTTATAGAAAAAATAATTTATAATGACACACTGGAAGCTCTCACAGTCAATTCCCTATGGTCCGAAGTTCATTTAATAATGAACCTCTAGGTAACTCTCACGGTATAACCCCTTTGGTCTATGACCACCTGAATGCTCTCTCAATCAATAACTCTGGGTAAACATAACAAAAATTCATACATAAATGACCCTACCTTGGGAAAATCTCATATAATAAGTAACTCCATCCTAACAACATGAGCCATGGAAAACAAAGCAAGCCTAACAAGAATTCTAGACCCAAATGCCCATATATGATCAAATGAGGGAAACACACCCAAAATCAAGGTATGAAACCTTATGTATAAGAAAATAACCCCTTTCTTAAACAAAAAACCCCAGCAGGTATTAAACAGGGTGAAATTAAAAAACACACAATACCCCAGACATGGGTAGTTGACACTTTAAGCACATATAATTCATGTAAAATCAAAGAAAGCCACAAACCATCTACTTTGATGTTGTATGATGAAAAATTATGAACGTAGGACCTTGAATTGGCCTAGAATGATGTAGATCTATGAAAAGGGTAAAAACAATCAACCCTCAATAACTCATGAGAGAGGATGAATCCAGAAGAGAGGCTCTAGGGAAAGAGACAACTCACCAGTGGGAATCCAGCTCACCTGGAGGTCTCAATCAGAGCTCAGATAGAGAATCAGGTGGATCTCGAAGTTCTTCTGCCATTTGTCACTCTCTTATATGAAACACAGGGAGAAGAAGTTTTTTCTAGAGATGAGACTTGACCCCACTCCGACTCATCAAATAAAAATAAAAGTACAAGATTTGTTATTTTAATGTACACACCGTGTACTAGCCTCAACCGATCCCTGCTTTAGGTGGTCTGCCAGGGCACCCACATAGTCAACAAGTACACAGAGTGTACTTAAGAAAAGTCAATTCTTCTAGAATAGAAGAACACATGGTGTGTGTTCATGACACCACACATCGTGTTATCTGGGTTTTCAGACAATAGGCCTCTAAAACTTCTCTAAAACCCTTAAAAACTTAAAATTTTGTCTAAGGCATGACAAATTTCGACCCATGGTAGCCCATACTCCCAAAAATCAAAGTTTAGAATCTTTTTTCACATAATAATTGACAAAAATTCAATTAAAGATCAAACATGATCCACAAAATTCTGATCCAAGAGGGCCCATAACACCTCAGGGACCAAAGTTTGGTGTCCATCCAAATGAAACTTTACATATTACAATACCCTATCAAAATAGCAGGTATTCTATCATGAAATATATTACAACAACATGAATATCTAGCACAATATCCATCACAACAAAATGAAATCAGTAATTCATCCTAAATGGCATGATAAGAATGAATGACATGTGATCTCTAGAAAGTGCCTATATGATGCTTGAGATGGAATACCCTCATCCCATTGGGTTGCAATAGAAATATAACCACAATGATATTAATAGTAACAACACAAAATAAGTGTGTCACCCAATGGTGAAATCAAATCAACTGTAATAATTGAAAAACTAGAAAATATTTCAATATTTGAGGTAAATGGATTTTCCCTATACACAGATTAGCTACTCCTAGGCACAACTTATTATCAACTACCTATTCCTTCCTATCCCTATATATAGGCTCCAAATAGTAATGTAAAATAGAAAAGAAAACACCTCTGATACCACTTATTAATATCTCGGTTTTGGGTGCCGCCCAAAGGTACCTCGTACCCAGTTGGTCACATGACCTCAAACACATTTCCCCAAATTCTAGAGGATACTAACTAGCAGTGAGGGCCAAAGTCTAATAATGGGGAAACTATGCCCTCATTGACAGAGTATGCACAACAAAATAATAAATAGTAAACAAAAGTAGAATCAGTAATACCATACAACAAAAGTAAACAGAGGAAGACTAATAATAATATAAAAAATGGATCATATATAAATGATTTATATCACATGTGTCTAGGAAAGCAGCCAAACAAGTCACAATTCTAGAAATACAATACTAAAACCAAAGTACAGAAAAGCAGTAAACTCCAATAGCATCGTAAGACTTAGCTTGGTCCCATGCTCTCCAGCTCCAATAATAATCATGTACCTGATGAAGAAGGGTGCTTGCCATTATCTATACCTGTAACCATATAATCAGTTTGGGTCCAAAAGCATGACCCAAACATGGTGTGAGACGAATCCCAGTAGGCAACCATGAAAAGATCTATGCCTAACAGTCAATGAATATATATATTAGTTAATATGCAGAAATGAAGTAATAAACTAGGAAGTACTCAAAAGTAAACAATCATACAATTTTCAATTACATTCATTTACATTTATTAATTATTCAAACCATTGAATAATGAAACCCTGATATCTAGACTAAGCTATGTATACCTTGTGTAATAGAAAAACAGACGTCTCAGAAGACCATCTAAACAAAAAGTAAGACTGAGTCCAAGCCTGTGCTTTGGCTTCGAAGGCTCGTCACAACCATTCAATTATTCATAAGTAATCCTCTGGTAAAGTTCTCATAGTCTAACCCCTTTGTTTTAACATATCACTAACTTAATAAATAATGAACCTATGGGAAAGTGCACATAGTCTAACCCCGTTATTCCCACATGACACTAATCATTCACAAAAGACCACCTAGGTAGCTCTCACAGTCAATACCCCCTTGGTATTCATAGCAATAATTATTTATAATAACCCCTGGTTAGCTCTCACGATCAATTCCTTATAGTCTAACATTCATTTAATAACAACCCTCTAGGTAGCTCTCATGGTCTAACCCCTCTGGTCTATGACCACCCAATAACTCTCTCAGCCAATACCTCTGGGTTAACATTATAAAAAGTTATACATAAATGACCCTACCTCAAGATGCTCTCACAGTCAATTCCCCTGGTCATACTTTCAAAATGAAAATCATATGCATCTCATATAATCAATAAATTCATCATAACAACATGAGTCATGGAAAATAAAGAAATCCTAACAGGCATTCTAGACCCAAAGGACCATATATGATCAAACGAGGGAAATACACCCAAAATCAAGGTATAAAACATTATTCATAAGAAAATAACCCCTTTCTCAAACAAAAAATACATAGCAGGTATGAAACAGGGTTAAATTCAAAAATACACAATACCCCAACCATGGGTATTCGTCACTTTAAGCACATATAATCCAAAGATAATAAAAAAAGGCACAAAACCACTAACCTTAATGTTGTATAATGAACATTCTTGAACGTTGGACCTTTAATTGGCCAAGAATGATGTAGATCTAAAAAATATGTAAAAACAATCAACCCTCAATAACTCATGAGAGATGAGGAATTAGGAAGAGAGGCTCTAGGGAAAGAGAGAACTCACCGGTGAGAATCCAATGCACCCAGAGGTGTCTCAATCGGAGCTCGGACAGAGAACCAGGAGGAGCTCAAAGTTCTTTTTCCGTTCTTCACTCTCCTGTATGAAACATGGAGAGAAGAAGTTTTTTTCTAGAGATGATACATGACCCTGCATAGACTCATCAAATAAAAATAAAAGTACACGGAATGTTCATTTAATGTACACGCCATGTACTAGCATCAACCAGCCCCCATTTAGGCAGTCTTCCAGGTCACCCACGCGGCCATGTACTTGGCCATTACACGACCAGTACATGACTACATGTGGAAACTAGGTACATGGAATTTAGAAAATTTCCAAACTCTTCCCTTTTCCTTAAAAACAGACCGGAATAAAGACCCATACTTGAAATGAAGATCCATGTTCTTACAAAATCCATATATAAAACTGACCACCCACTAGTCTAATTACATATACAAACTAGAATAAAAGAAAATAAAGATATTGGACCTAAAATATCTCAAAGACATACCTCATACCAAGATCTATGTACACATATGACCCATACCACTTGATCAACCTAGGACTCAACCTAATATGTACCTATAACAAAGTGAAAGTCTTCTTGGGTACCAATGTGAAGTGGCAGACCAAGTAGGGTGTGAGTATAAAACTCATTAGGGAACCAAAAATGTGGTCTCGTACTAACCTAGGTATGCCATGATATGTGCATGTGACATGATTAGATGAATTAAATAAATACATGTAGAACAATAAATAAAAAAACCAAAGTCGATCCTGAGATCCCTAACCCCGATTAACCATACCTGCTCATCTAGAGCCAGGGTGTCTCTGAGCAAGTCACATAATCATGAAAACAATAATAATAAACTAGGATCCATTTATGTGGTATCCCCAACCATAGTATCACAAACCTCCCCTATATGATTCTTATTTACAATTCATTATTGACCACCCATTATGGGTGTTTTCTCATTAATGGAATAAGGCCTTAACTATCAAAATCCTTCTATATGGTAGTTTTTTCATTCAGGTAATAAGACTATACATATCAAAAAATAAGAGCCAATCTCACCCCAGTATACCAAACCAGCCACACCTTGGAAGATAACTGGCCCTCAGTTAATATTAGGCCCAAAGTACCCACCTTAAGGCCCCATCCATGATACCACATGATGTCTCACCTTGAATTTATCCACTCCAAATCATGGAATCCATAACCATATACCGAACTCATAATCCAAGGTTTCCACCATCCATATCTAACTCCAAATCATGGAATCCCATCCATGTACCTGACTCTATATCCATGGAAACCCAACCACATCATAATTTCTTCAAGGGAACATCCCATAACCAGCTATAAATAAATAAAACAAGAGGGTTGGGAAAATGGTCACACCTAATGCTAGTATCCATAGCCCCTTATTCACACCAATATGGTACAGGTTCTATAGTAAAACATTATACCATCTCACATTATCTTCTCAGGGTTGGTTTTTCATTAGGGAACCCATTGGGTCCCTTCAGTCTCAGTATAGTAGGGGCACCCTTTCTTGGGTTCTCGGTCTCATCTATGGTCGCGAGTGAACTACTGGTTCTCTTGGATATCACACCCCTCGATGTCATTAGGGTAGAATGACCTTTTAAGCTACACATGTCTTTAAAGAAGGGGACAGATCAAGAGATATCCCTCGACCCATACCGATCATTAAGGTAACTCTAGGAATATCCACTCACCTAAACCAATACTAGTCTTCCAAAGGTATATCCACCTAGGCCTAGTCACATCATAGAAGAGAGGGTCACTCGTCCATCCCTCTTCTTGATGAACCGAACAACATAAAGAATAAAAACAGTTTCCTATAAGGCCCGCATAGCCTAGGATCCATAGTCCACCTTTTCCTTTGGATTGGAGGTGTTTGAAGCCCCTATGAATGGGATAAAGAGTCTCACTAGGTCTTCCCCAACTCTTAATAGGTTCAAGGACCTCCCAATATATTAAGTGTCCTAACCTCATCCATTGGTTGTCGGGGTACCAAGCTAGCTCATAGGGGTTGTCAGTGACCCCTATCTCTCATTCATTTTAAAAATTAAATGTAAATTTATTAAATCATTTAATAATGGGGCCTCCACTATGATAGATATCCCATACATCACTTTACACATAATCAAAATATAATTACCACATGGAAAGTATATGATACCACCTATCTCATATGAAGCTTTTACAATTACATGAAAGGGTTAGAAGCAGCTGTCAAGGATTTTTCAACCTCATATGCAATCATCTAAGCATGTATCAACATCCTGATCCCCTAAATCAATCCAAATAATAATAATTAATTGATTATAATATTTATAATTAATTAATTAATTAATTTCTAACTCATAATAAATCTGAATAACTTATAAGGTTATTGTGCCATGCTAGAACCATGACCAAATGCTTTCCAACTATCTACAGAAGGTCCAGTGGGAACTCCTAACACCATTCCCAAGAAAATACATATCACACTATGAAAAAAAAACAAACTAAATTTAATTAAATATGAAAGCTTTGAAAGATAACCTTTACAACATACCTCACTAAAATAGCTCATGATGATTTACGAATGACATTTTAATATGTCCTCTTCCTAGGCTAGAAAAAATACTCATTGAACTCTATTGATTCCACTATGATCTAGTGGAATTGGAACCAAATACCTAAATTTCAAAAATAAAAATTAAGTAGAGGATTTGTCAAGATCAAAGTAGATTAGTGGAGGGAGGTTCATACCTCAAAAACGTCAAGAAAAACACCCCCAATGGGAAAACCAAACCAAGGGTAATAAGGGAGGGTTATGGGGAGAAAAACCTCAGCTGTATAGACCAATGGAGATGAAATAATAGGGATACCCTCTCAAAAACCAAAGGGGGTAAAAGGGATATTTTTAACCTTTAATTCCTCCACCAACTAGATGCTGTACTGCTACATCTATGTCCGCAATAGCCACCCCAACCACTCCCAGGGCTCTCCCTATCCCCTAGGACATATACCTAATATCAAACCTTTCCTAAAACTTCTCCCTTGATGTGTTCCAATCCTCATAACTCGATTCTAAATCCTAGAACAAAATTTGACATGGCTACTAAATCAAAAATTCAAATTTCCATGAGAATTTTTACAAATACTCAAACATGGGATCATAAAATCTCCCCACCTTATCAATTATCATCCCTAAGAGTTATTAGTGAGATTCTAAACCTAATACCCTAACCTATCTTGGTCATTAATTTTTCATCTAATAGGTTTTCTCCCACTCTAAATGATAAACACGCTTTTAAATCACAACCTCAAAATTAAGCTGCTTACATCACCAAATCATGATCCAACAACCTTATCCATCACCAAACCATCAAGACAATACTTAAAAAATCTCATTTAGCTTGAGAAATGAGCAAATTTTCTTCCAATTCATCACCCAATCCATGGCACTCCCAACCATAGGACTTAAGCTGTAACTACTAGTTTTAGTGCTACGATGCTTCCTCCCTATGAATTGCCTACTGAACTCTAAAAACACATTACAAAAATATGCCTGATATGGTTCCAAACTCATCTCACCCATTCAAATATGAAAACAATACTCCCCATTATTGATTCCAATCTGATTTTTTCAAACTCCATCAGCCATGGACAAGACCTGGTCACACCATCTTTTCCTTGAAAAGCCTCTAATGACCTTCAAAACAATCTCATCATGTATAAAACAATGGGAATGATGTGGTTTGAAGATTACTATATTCCATCACACAAAAAACATCAGTTGGACCTCACATATCTAAACCTTCTCAAAGATTCTTGGCCTTGACCATCGATTCATATCCAATCACCGTATCTCGAGGCCCCTGATCTAGGAGAAACTCCTCGATCATTCAAACTTGAACACCAAATTACATGACCAAATTTGTGTGTATGTCTATAGTTGGATACTTGATCCACTAAAACTGAAATCGTGCCCTTCCACACATTCTAATCCACCTCTGATCCAACACCTTCTCACATACAACTAAAACCATGCCAAGCTCGATGCCAATGCACCAACTCCACCCAATTCTATATCCAAAATTTTATCTAGAATTCATCAAGGAATCTAGTAGAACTAGGGTCCATATATCCACCAGCATCCAAATACCAAAATGATAGTCCAACGATTGATATCATAATCCCATGACCCTTCCCATGAAAGGGTTATATACTCACTACTAACATCCCTCTCCCCACCTTAGGTAAATCCTTATCCCTACATTATCGAAGCAGGTTCTCGATCACCACAACCCATGCCACATCCATCAACAGACATAAAAAATAGTGTGGGAGAACTTTCTCGTACCTAAGTTTTAAATAAAAACAATAATTAATTAGGATTCCTTTCCAAACATGTATGTGGTCCTCCAAATCCATGTTCACCAACTACAACCCCAGATTCCACACATCCTTGAAAATGTGTGTCAAGTTCCAACCTTGGGTCAACCCCTCCATGGGAACTGATCTATATCCATTCTCCCTATATCATGGCTGGATGGTTCAAATTGAAATCCAAAACCCTAGGTCATCATTCCAATAAATGTCCCATTAAAATACCATTATCCCTCACCCTGATTATGGTTTTCACTGATCCATCGCTCAAAACACGGTTCTATGAGCCACACACACTCGAAACTAGGCCCGAATGCCTAAAAAATTAGCTATACATTCTCTATGATATGTCAGTCTTGACATGCCAAGATCTCCCTAGGAACTCATCTTTAAAATTAATAACTCTACCCATTCCATGATCTATCTCACAGCCACCTGCTACATGAGTGTCTCTCTAGCACCGCATGTGTCCATCCTCAGTCCAAGGCATGCCTATTCATTAAGCCAATAGAATCTCTAGTCACCACTCAATGTTTTACTAGTCATGAGCATCCACCCACACTCTAACCATGCTTCTAAAAGCACACCCAAAATGTATGAGACTATATGTCACCCTAGTCCTTCCCCTCAAAACCAGTCTCCATATGCAAGCACCCTAAGTGCTTCCTTAGAAACCAAGGGTATAAACTTGCATATGTCGCAAACCTCAAGAACCTCAAGTGCACCAGTCTTATATCCCAAAGAACCTACCTATGCTTTCACCTCAAAGGAAACCAAAAACTTGGATTACACCTCTAATGGGTCACCCCTCATCATACCAACCACCAATTCACAAGGGTTTGAGTCATAACTAAGGGACCCTAGGTTTCCCACCCATCCCTACAAGTCAGATATCACATCTAGGTTACTAGGTATGACCACCTATCCCAAAGGTCATAGCTTATGGGGAACCATCCATGCTCTCATATCATCTCATGGCATCAAAATGCCTAAACACCCACTCGCGAGGTCTCTCATATGATGAAATCACACACCGAAAACCATCCACAACCAAGAATACTATCCTCCCTAAGAATCATCACATCATATTACTTCCTATAGGATTGCATCACATCTTTCAAATCTTACCATAACCAATGGCATCATCATATATGACCTGTACTAGAGAAATCTCACACCCATAGTTCGACTAAGTATAATTCTATTCCAAGATATATGGGAAAACACTATATAGGTTGTTATTGAGACTTTAAATTACTGTATATCAACAAAAACCCACAAAGGGTTCATCATCAGGCATCCAATGCCATGCCAACCCATCAGGGTCACTACACCACCTGTGCACATTGTTCCACATCATCATCATCATCATCATCATCATCATCATCATCATCATCATCATCATCATCATCATCATCATCATCATCATCATCATCATCATCATCATCATCATCATCATCATCATCATCATCATCATCATCATTATCATCATCATCATCATCATCATCATCATCATCATCATCATCATCATCATCAATGAGCATCTCATCGTAGATCCACAAGAATAACCATTAGAAGGATCTATATATACATGTCGACCTAGTTGAGTAGAATGCCACCAAGTAATTATATGGGAAAATAACTCATGGGCAGTTATTGAATGTTTAAATAATTGATCCTTAGTTTTCAGTGAAATCACACACTAACATGACTATATCATATGGATTATACGTGCCTAATATTATGCATTAGAAACCTATTACCACTATATGAAAAGAGTAAAATCTAACCAAAACCTCTTTCTAATAGGCTAAGATCCAGAAATCAATAATAATCATAAAATCCAAACCATATATGCTTCTCTTGAGGAAAAAATCACATCAAAATGTAACATAAAAAAATAAAAAAAAATCCCATATCCCCAGTAACCTAGATTTATTCTCAAAATAGGCATTCTCAATGCACCATCTTAACATCTGTTAAAGGATTCAACACATTACTAAATATCGAGTATACCAAATTCTGAAATAGTAAAACAATAAAATCTCTGATACCAATTTGTAACATCCTACTGCCCCAGACCACATACCATTGCCCAAAATGATGGTTTCCATTATACCTCAGGCACACCTATTCATACTCTAGAGGTTTCCGACTAGAAATGGGGGTCTAAGGTGGTACCGCAGTGAGACTATACCCCTTTTATTAGAGTGTGAAATAGTAAATAAACAACCAAGTATCATACTTTACATAATCAAATGAAAGTGTAAGCATGAAATATAAAAAATATGAATAATAAATGAAATGAAGTAAAGGTATGGAAAGATAATCCATAGATACAATTAACCTCCCACTGAGCTAGTTATATATGTATACCAAAATAAAAGAAAAAAATGATGTTGGATCCATGAAATCCCAGTTCCTTAACTCGTCCAAAGATCCATGTACACATTCGATCCATCTCGCTCGATCAACATTGGTCTTAGCCCAATCCGTACATGCAACCAAGTGAATGTCTGCTCAGGTACCCATGTGCTTTGGAAGACCGAGTTGGGTGTGAGTACACAAATTAATAGGGAATCACTAAAATGGTCCCATACTAACCATAATATTCTAGGATATATGCATGTGATAAGATCAACTGAATAAATAAGTAACTATGGAATAATAATAAATAAAACCAAAGCCGATCCTAAGGTCCCTGACCCTGATAAACTGTACTTACTTTGAATAGTGTTGGGGTATTCTCTAAACATGTCATGTGATCATGAAAACCATAATAATAACCTAGAATTCACTTTCATGGAATCCCCAACTACATCATAACTGTTTCGAGGGAACATCCCATAACCAGCCATAAATAAAGAAACCAAGAGGGTTGGGGAAATTCCCACACCCAACACCACTATCCAGATCCCCTCAGGATCACCAGTCCAGTACAGGTTCCATAGTGACACCACTACAATCTCACATGACCTACTTACAGTCAGTCTACAAATGGGGCACCCACTATATCCCTTCAGTCTATGTACAATAGAGGAAACCTCTATTGGTTTATCGGTCTCATCTATGGTCTCAAGTTAATACATGATGATCTTGGACACCACATCCCTTGATGTATTAATCATTAGGGTAGCATAATCTTTATAGGTATATAAGGACATGCCATAAGGGTAGTAGTCAAGAGATGATGCACATCCCATCTCAATCCTTAAGGTCACTCTGGGTCGGTCCACTCACTCGACCCAATCCTAATCTACTTAAGTTCTATACAACTTGGACTAGTCACATCAAGTGAGAGAGGGTCACTCATCCTACCCTCATATCAATGGGTCGAATAATCAATGTACAAAAATAGGGTCCTCTATGGCTCAAATGACCTATAATTCCTAGTACATCGTTTCCTCTGGCTTAGAGGCATGTTAAGACCCTAATCATGGGCTAATGAGTCTCACTGGGTTTATCCATACCTCTTAAGAGGTATAGAGTCCACCCAGTATCTCAAGAGTCTTAGCCTCGACTATCAACATCAGGGGAACCAATCTAGCATATATGGGTTGTTTGTGACTTTTGGGACTCATTAATTTTAAGAATTCAATTTGGAAAACCCTATTTTCTAAATTATTCATAAACTATAATTAATGAAATGTTTTATAAATGGAATTGAATAATATATTTGGTGAAATTCTACTAGGCCTATTTAGATCACACCCTACATAAACACCTATGTGTGTGTATGTAACTCTCATGTTTTATATAGGAAACCAAGTTTAATCCTAGTTTGGATATAATTTGATAGTCCATTTATTAACATTGTAGATGTGGTTAGTGGGCATGGGTTACATGAAGATCTTTGAGTGGTGGATCTAGTTTACAGTTTATTTTTGGGAACATGTGCACATTAGCTAATTCAGCCAGTTGTAGTGGGTTTTATTTATTTTCCTATTTTGGTTGTATGATGTATTAATTTCTATGTATAATTAAAACTGATGTAAACCATTATTATTGGTTATGTCACATTAGGTGTTTTTTATTTCTTATTCCATGTTTGACTTGTTTATTTATTTATATCAATTTATTTAAAGTGCATGGATACCCAATGTATGAATGGAGAGAGTCCTAGTTGATTAGTGTTGGCACACCTGAGAGGGGGTAAATCACATGTTTTCAAATGATTTTACCTAATTAAAAATATTTTATTAATATTTTACCCCCTTTGATATTTTTTCTTATGTTATCTATTATGATATAAATGGATCCTTTTATAATTTTACCGACATGCCACAATATCATGAAATACATAATATAAATAAGAGATCAACACATTGTATTTTTATAAGTTTCAACCCCAGAATGGGAAACCCACTTCTTATCATGTTCAAATTTTATTGAGACACAAATTATCCAATAATAATATTACCATCAATTATAGTGGGTTATCTATGGATTATCCTCAAGATGTGTTCACTACACTACATAGGTTATGTCACCATATTAAATAGGTGACTATTCACTATATTGCATAAGTGGAATGAACTGCCTTTGGTATGTTCTTTATACTAGAATCACACTAGTTCTTCTCAACTCTTCCTCCTTTTTAAGTAGATCACTAAGTCTATCTAGGGATGCCACACCATCCAAAAACTAACATCTTTCCTTTACAGAAAAAATTATTTTATTTCCTTAAAGTATTAACCATTGAATCATGTAACTCGGTCATTACATTTCTTCTTAGTCTCATTTATTCAATAAAAACTAATTTTTTTGTCTCTATCTAAAATTAGGATTCAAGAATACAACCCCATAACAATATCACCAAGTGAATATATAATACAATGAATAGATTTAGAATTTTTCCCAATGATTAACACACTAAACCATAATACTGCTCTTGATTTATGTATACAATAAATAGTAAGACTATAACTTATATTCTTTTCCTAATATGAATCTATTTAGTATGTGCAGTTAGAAATCTACTTTTTCTATTATTCTTTAATACAAAATAGTTTCAAATTTTTATAGAATTATCAGGTTCCTTATTCTTCTTCCTAGAGAAAACTTATGTTTTCTCTTAGGTCCTCCTCCTTTTTCCTCAAGAGGTTCTCATTTTACTTCTCAATTATATCTCATGTGTGTACAATACATAATATTGTATTTTAATTTTCTACTCTTGATTTACATAGTTGTAAATGTGACTCTTTTTTGAGAATCCTACACTAAATTTTAATATTACAAGTTAAGTAACTAAATAACCACACTAATGGAAATAGGCCACCAGAAGCAGAATCTAGAAATGCCAATGTACTAGAACTAGGAAGAAGTATCATCACCCTAATCACCACACTAAATTAATCTTTCTCAATCTTGTTTACCCCAACTATAACAATCAATCCATTGGAATAAATGCAATAATAAAATAATGTAAAGGGACACAAAAATATTTTACATGATTCAAAATTTCATCCTACATCCATGGGGAGATACATCATAATCATTCATTATATTTTAAGTACAAAGTTACAATTTCTTTTGACTAGAAATCCACATAGATCACTAACTCATATGAAAGTTTAAAACCTTAGTAAAGTGGTCCCACCTTTTATTTCTAGAGGGTCCCACCCATTCATTTGGTAAGAAAAAATGTCTATATTTATGGGAATCATTTCATTGTTGATTTTCTAAATCCCTAGCGCTTTCCTTAATTTTCCACATATAATCAGTAAGTCAATAATGTTCCCTAGACCTCACTCTTTTCCTAAAAAGTCCATGAATCAGAGTGATTTAAATTTTCATTACCTTATTTTATTAATAACAACACCATAAGAGATTCCAGTATGCAGAACACCAGTTGAGAAACCATAAGAAGTTCAAAAAATTCTAACAAGATCATTGTCCCACACTGAAGACTATTGATACTACTCTGACAAGGCTGGAGGTTCCACCAAAGTTCCTCCTCCTGATGAACTTACTCCAACATTTTAAGTTACTTCACATAATCCTAAAAATCTCCCACTCTGAAACCACATGAAATATTATATAACATCTTCCAACACCCTAGAAAACATAATCCTCTATACTTAAACTTCTTGTAAAACTTCTCAATTACCTTTTTCATTCAACAAAATCTAGTGAGGAATGATGCTATTAAAAGCTCTCCTAGACCAAAGAATTTGTCAACATATCTATTGGGTTCTTCTTCCCAACAATATTCTAGTGCTCTAACTCCCCATTTTCCAGTATTTTCAAATGTAATGGTTCTTCAATTTGATATTATTTTCCCTCTTATGGAATAATAATTTTTTTTCTAAGTGTATTACACTATTATTGTCATAGTAGAGAAATTTAATTTCTTATATAATTTAGATATTTTCCATTAGATTCTTCAACCATACCATTTCCTTGTTTAATTATATTGCTTCCATATATTCAACTTTCACTACAGAGAGTGAAGTAACCAATTACAGTCTTGACATCTAGCTAACTATAGTTCCACATAAGGTAAATACAAACCCTGTTGTTCTTTTTATATGAATCCGAGTCTCCTCTAAAGTCTACATTGACATACCATATCAAAATATCATCCTATCAAAATAAAAACTATGTATCTTTAATTTCCCTTAAATATCTTATAATCCACTTCATAACTTAGCAATGTTCTTTACTAAAATTTGACATGAACACACTCACAAATTCCACTACATGAAAAATATCAAGTCAAGTGCACACCATGGAATATATGATACTCTCCACCATCAATGCATATGGAATTATCACTATGTGATTTGAATCTTATTTTGTTCATGGGTATTGATCCTTCAAGAGTTGGAAGTGGATGGTAGGAGGATTTGGAACATATTTTCATCTGTTCATCATAAATGTTTCTATGATATTTTGGATATACTCTTTCTAAGATAAAACCAAGCATCCAATATTCTCATCTTTTTAAATAATCATTACTAATATCTTCTTTTCTTTACCAAGATCTTTTATTTAAAACTTCATCAATATCTATTTCTTCAAATCTTGAATCCATTAAATTGATAGACCTATTATAACTATGTCATACATGTACAAAAAAATAAGAATGAAGTACCCATTTTTATACTCCTTTTGATAGAATTTTTTTTAGAGTTACTCCTCTTTAAACCTTTATCTTCCATGGAATAGTTGAAATTCTGGTTATACTACCTTGGAACATGGTTTAACTTGTAAGGATTTTACTTGAGTTTACACACCAAGTATTTATTTCATTCATCTAAAAAACCAATAGGTTTATTTATATATATTTACTCATCTAGATATCTATGAATAAAATTCATCTTTAAATCCATGTATTATAGATATAAACCTCTAAAAGAAACCATGTTGACTACTATTTTTGTAGTTATATGTTTAAATACTAAAGATAATATTTCATAAAAGTAAATTCCCTCCTTTTACTAAATTCCCTTGACAACCAGACTCACCTTATACCTTTTATAACCATTAACTTCATCTTTTAATTGAAAAACCTAATTATTTTCAAGTTCCCTCTTTTTGGTGGCTAAATCCATTAAATCCTAGGTTTTATTTGTGTGAATTGAATTTAAATCCTCTTGTATATCCACATCCCACTTGCTGGAATCAGAAAGAGTAGAAACCTCTTCTGGGCGTTCTAGTCCCCTTTTATCCATTAAAACTATGAAATTCAGGTAAGCTCCTTACCTTTATATTAGGTGTTTGAACCTTGTAGATCTTAATAATTCTATTAATGAATCTTATATTTCCTAAACTAAAACATATGTAATTTCATCATGTGTAACTCTAGGATGATCCCCACCAATTCTCAAGATTTCATGTATAACTTCCACTAATCTCATCATCAAACCATCTATAATGGTCTCTAAAAGTTTCTCTATAAATTGTAAATTTTTGATAGACTTAGGGTTATATGAACTATCTAGAATTTTTGAACTATTGGTGCCTACATTCAGATCAATTTGAACTAAAATTGATACTTTATCTTCAAATTCATTCACCTTAAAATTCCATCCATTCCAAAAGAACTTATCATTAAAGAGAAAATTACTATTTTTGATGAGTTGTTTCTTCTCATCACCCCAAAGTCAAAATATGAGATTAACATCTCTATTACCTTTGAAGAAACATGTTAATTTTTTTTATTAATCTTATATCTATTTTTTTAATCAACATGTGTATAGGATAAACTTATAAAAACCTTGAGGTGAGATAAATCAATCATCTCCCTATCTAAAAAGCTTTATTCAACTGTTTCCCCATTGGCACTGAGGAGGTTTGAATGATTAATTAAGTGGTAGTACCGATTGATTTCACTTAAATAACCTCATGAACTCCTGAATATATTTTCATATTCTATGATATATCCAAAAATTTATGATTCATCTATTCATATACATCATTTTACTCAGGAATTATAGGTAAAATATTTTCATGCCTAATTAATTTGTGTTTGTAGAAGTTTTAAAAACTTCTTTTGGTGTACTCGGCTCCATTGTCTGATCTCAAGATTTTCATCTTATATCCTATTTCCCTTTAAACCATATATTTAAATTTTATTAATACTCCAAAAAAATTAGATTTATGTTTCAGGAAGTATACCCATACTTTCTTCACAGATTCATTAATAAAAGTCACAAAGTGTTATGAATTTCCACGAGATTTTAATAGGGAAGGTCCCCATACATCTGTATACACCAGCTCTAAATTTCAGATTTTTGGTGTTCATATTCTTAAGTTAAATCTCACATTCTATTTATTATAAATTATACAAATCTTGAAACCTCTAATGCCTAAAAAATCAATATTTAGAATTACTTTTTTCCACTAGAACTTTCATACCTTTCTCACTAAGGTCACCAAGATTCTAATGCCATAAATCAATTCTTCCAAAAGTTCAAGCTCCATAAAGTGAAACTCCAACTAAACTTATAGTTATAGATACAACATGCCATCATTTACACATTTTTATATGACTAAATAACCTATAGTGATTTTCCACACCCACTTAGAAAACTTTGTCCCATATCTAGCTTTATCCAACTATCCTACTGAAATCAGATTATTCTAGAGACCTAGAATATATCTGACTTATTTTAGATCATGTGAAATTATATTATTTAACTAGATTTTTACATATCCCTTCTCCATTATTTCAAGATCTTCATCATCCAATATATTCACTCTTATAAAAATTATAAACACATAATTAAATATGCATCCCTTTTCACCAGTGGGGTGGAAGGATGTACCAAAATATATGATCAAATATTTTAATGGTGTATTGATATTCATGAGTAGAGCGACACTACTCTTTGATGATGAGTTCATTGTGTTGAATCCTCAAAAATATAATCTTATGAAATTTTCTTTTCACTCACTACAATCCTTCTTGATATGGACACTTTTTACATAGTTCCAACATAGTGGTTGTGGTTCTTTAGATTTTCCTCTACTCCTCTCTCTTAACTTTTCTTATCATCACCTTCAACTTCTTTTATGAGGTGAGAAAACTATTTTATCTATACTCAATAAATCAGTAGAGTATGTATAATTATTCCTCCTCTATATATCTTCATCAAGAATCAAGTTCTAGATATCATTGAATACCAAGTCTTTCCTTCTGATAGACTTACTCACTACTATCACCATTGCATCCTAATATTCAGGTAATGATGATAAAAACAATATGGAACATAAATTATTTGATAAATTAACCTTTATAGACTTGAGATGGATTATGATCATATTTAAAGCATTGACATGATTAGAAGAATACCACCATTATGATATCCTCAATACAAACAACCATCACATTAAGAAAACCTTTGTTAATTGTTGTATACTTAACATATATGTCTCCTAATACTTCTATCAACTCTACCATAGTATTATTATCTAGGATGTTGAAAGCCAAATTTTGTTACAATAAAATACTCACCAAACCTAAATCCTTTTTATCCAAATTTTTACATTCTCCTTTTTCCATTGATTCTGGTTTGACACCTTTCAAAGGAACTTTTAGATCTTTTTAGATAATATAGTCCTCTATCTGTATCCTAAAAAATATAAAACCCACCCCCATTGAATCTGTTGATCAAAACATTACTTTATTCTAACATTATCACCTTCTAACACAATGAATATCAATAAGTTGAAAAACATGTGACCAAGATGATAAAGTTACCTGAACTATTTTCGAATAAACTATCGGGTCTTTGAGAACCTCATGCTTCTTTGATGCTAATTTTTGAGAATCCTATACTAACTTCACACACTAGAAGTTAAGTCATCAGAAGACGATAATGGTGGAAATATATCACTGAAATTGGACTCCCAAAATTTTAATGTACTTGAACTAGGATGAAGTATCTCTACCCTAATCACCACACTGACTTTCAATTTACTCTCAATATTATTTACTCCAACTCTAATAAACATTCCACTGGAAGAAAAGGAATAATAAAATCATGAAAAGGGACACAAAAGGATTTTATATTATTTAGAATTTCATCAAAAATCCATGGTGAGAAGCATCATAATATTTCATTATATAATAAGTAAAAAGTTAAAATTACTTGTGACTATACAACCACATAGATCACTGTTGACGCTCCTTTCGTCACAGAATCTAAAGGTCGGAAAAGGGAATATCTGATCTCAAAGTGATTCATCCTTTGAAGAAACATCATAAATCGACAAAGGGATAGAAAAGGAGAACATTGCCCATGTATCGCGCAAGTTCCATCTTGGTCGCGCAAGTCCACTTGCGCGCCGCCTCAACACTTGCGCGACCCCTCATGGTCGTGCAAGGGACTTGCGCGACAGATCTGGTAACCGCCCAGTAACCGCCCGGGGTCTTCTTTTGCCTATAAATAGACCCTGTGGGCCCCCCATTCGAGAGGATCGGTTCCCAGAAACTCGGATCAAAGCTCCCGACTCCCAAGTCTCTTCTCAAAGCTTCCAGAACACTTCTAAGGTAATTTCTTACCTAGAATGGAAGATCTAAAGGGAAGAAGGAAGGCCTAAGTGTTGAAACTTATCAAACAATTGCGCGCCGACTTAATTCCTTCAATATAACTTGCGCGTCCCTCTTCTGGAAGAACCTCAAGAGGATGGGAAAGGGTTTAATAAAGAGTCGCTCAAGTAATTCAACTCTGGTTGAAAATCGCGCAAGTATCCCTTATGTCGCGCAAGTATACTTGCGCGACCAATACTTGCGCGCCGCCGCAGGACTTGCGCGACCTTCAATACTTGCGCGCCCCTATCTTTTTGGGTGCCCATCTTGCCCTTTTTCACCCCTCTTAAGCCATTTCACCCTTCCTATTCAAGATTCAGTCTTCAAGATACTCTTCAAAGCCATTTATGGCATGATTTCTTGATTTGACATCCTTATCTGAAAGGAATTATGTGAAATATCTCTCAAAACCTAATGATTTAAACATCTTTATGTCATCAAAGATTGAGAGTTCATTCATTCAACCTCATCCTTTAAGATGAGAGAATCCTAACTTGGGTCTCCTTTTTAGGAATAAGACTTAGTCATAAATCTTGGGCATCTTTCTTAAGAATAAGCCCCAATCAAGTCCTTTAAATCTTGGGCATCCTCCTCAGGAGTAAGCCCCAAACCTTAATCCCTAACCTGGGCTTCCTTTTCAGGAGTAAGCCCCAAGTCCCCTAACCTAGGCTTCCTTCTCAGGAATAAGTCCTAGTCATAAATCTTGGGCATCTTTCTTAAGAATAAGCCCCAATCAAGTCCTTTAAATCTTGGGCATCCTCCTCAGGAGTAAGCCCCAAACCTTAATCCCTAACCTGGGCTTCCTTTTCAGGAGTAAGCCCCAAGTCCCCTAACCTAGGCTTCCTTCTCAGGAATAAGTCCTAGTCATAAATCTTGGGCATCTTTCTTAAGAATAAGCCCCAATCAAGTCCTTTAAATCTTGGGCATCCTCCTCAGGAGTAAGCCCCAAACCTTAATCCCTAACCTGGGCTTCCTTTTCAGGAGTAAGCCCCAAGTCCCCTAACCTAGGCTTCCTTCTCAGGAATAAGTCCTAGTCATAAATCTTGGGCATCTTTCTTAAGAGTAAGCCACAAGTCTCTTAAAATTTCTCTTAACCAGTCATAAATTCCCTTTGATTTGGGTTTCCTTTTCAGGAATAAAACCCAATCATAAGTCCCCTCCTAATTTGGGCATCCTCCTTAGGAGTAAGCCCCAAGATTATAGTATTCAAATCTCCATGAAGCACATATAACTTTGTGGACCCTGTTCATGGATTTTCTTCCTAAAAGTAAATCCTAAACCTTCACCTATCTGGGCAGTCATCTATACATAAGCCCCAAAACAAATTCTTATGATTGCATCTTTTATGGCACAATTGTCTAAATTTTACCAATACCTCTTGTTTCTCACACCGAGCATGACTCACGTGAGCTTAGAGTGTAAAAGTAATTATGACATTCATCTTTGAGCCATCAATCATAAAACATCATATCCCATTCCTCGAACTACGTGGGTTCTGATTCCTTTTTCAAAACAAAGGATACGTAGGTAGCCCATTCATGGGTTCGATCCCAACATTGAAATAATCTCTGTCCTTCTAAATGACGATAAACTTCAAGTGCCCCACTGAGTGGCTTTAAAACCAGCCTGGTCATCAAAATGACCAAGAGACTTTTATATAAATGTTTTGAAGGATACCATTGACCAAGAATCTCTAAACAAATATAGATGATTCTATATTGATGAAGAACCTCGAATACATATAAAAGATTCTCTAAATTTCTTGCATATTTAATCATTGATTGTTAAAACTAAAGGAAAGCTCATTTTATACTTGGTAATGTAATAAGGATTCACGAACTTAACTTAAATCTATAAAGAGAGTCCCGGAGTAGACAATAATTCCCCTCAAAAAAGGTGTGATGAGTCCGACCTCCCATCCTCTCGACCAATGCAAATTCCTAAGCCTCATTAGCCCACAAGCTAATGAGCGCCTGCCTTTGGAAAGTAGGTCCAAACGGATGTGGAATCATTGGATGTTTCCGGTTCTACGAACAAACCCGTTAGAAACCGATCGGAACGTTTGAATCTCCCGTCCAGGAGGTCATCCCCGGATTCCGTGCGAAACAATCACTAACTCATATGAAATGTCAACACCTCATAAAAGTGGCCCCACTCCTCTTTATATAGGTTCCCATCCGATCATACGATAACAACAACTTCGTATATTTTTAGGCATCCATATATTTCAATATAAAATTGCCAAATCCATGTTGATTTCCTCATTCTGACCACCTACCACTGATAAGTCAACACTATTCCTATCACCTTATTGTTATCCTGCAAAGTCCATGTTATAGAGTGATTCAAATGCTCACTATATCCTTTTGGTAATAAAAAAAATAAACAAAATTCTAGTATATTGATCATTATCTGATCAACCATTGTAAGTTTATGAACTTTCAATAACTTCACTACCACCTGATGAAGACTATTATCGATGCTCTAACAAGTCTAAAGGGTACACCAAAGTTCTTTTTTCTGATGAAATTACTTCATTACTTGAAGAGACTTCACATAATACTAACAACTCACACTTTTCTTGAGGCTTATTTCCATATTCTATAAATGTAATTGTTTATAAATATTGTGAAATTAAAAATAAATAGTCACATTTATATAGCTTATCCTCCATGATTTTTGTATCTCTCTTTTTCAACGAAATCATATGGGAGTGTTCCTACTACCCCTTTTTCTAAACTCAAAGAGTATTAAAAAAATATGCTTCTTTATTTATCTTCTCATTTTATCCAGCTAACTATATATTACTTTTTTCTTCAGCAGGCTCAGGATTATTTTGAAAATGAACTCCAGAATAGACATAGATAAATATTTTTCCAAGCTGTATAAAATATACATCATTGACAACATCTATGGAGAAACTCATTTAAGCTTGAGGGATTTCCTAAAGAACCATATAGACTAAAACTTGAGTTTATAATTTTTAGATAGTATCTCATCCCTATTGTTATTATTCTTGAATCAAAAATATATTGTGATATTTTAATCCTTGAAAGTACATATAAATAATCAACAAATATTATTTCTCATTTCCATATTTTGGAAATATAGTAGCTCTTATTTTCAAGTTGAATAAATTCCCAACCATCCATCTCAGATTTATTTCCTTCTCACTAAAACATTCTTAGTTAAAAATTTATTTTATGAAGTTTATATCATTAAAATTTATCCTTTTCATCATCTGATTCCATATTAAATTTTGACCATCAATAATAAATTTAAAATACTCTCATTTGAAATTGAAAAATAAAGTGCAATGATATTACTCATATCATACCATTTAAACTTCTTCAATTCATTATTGAATCATGGATTAACCAATATTAATGATTTTTAACATGAATTAATGAATTTTAAATTATCAAAAATGATTTTTTCTTTAGAATCATCAATTTTGGAAATAATAATTTTTTAATTTATAAAAAATTTAATTTTTTTCTAATTGTTAAATTTTATGAACCCTATAGATAAAAGTTATAGGGTCTACTTATCTCTTGAAATGATCCATATGAAGGTAGTAGATAACCCTAATAATTAATTAGAAATTAACTCTAGTTTATTATTCAGGAGGTTAAAGAACGGTCGAGTCAAGTCGGACACGAGGTAAGGGAACTTCTTAACCCAATTTCCGTTCTTTGGGTTAATATCCTACTTTCAAATTATGTCATGATATTATTATATTCTATATTGTATTTTTACTTTCTTTTTGTTTAATTATAGTGAATACACATAATAGATCTATTTTATTTAAAAAAATGATATTTGTAAGGACTTCGTCTCAATCTCCTTTCATTGAGGCATATTTTATTTTATACACAACTTTCATTTATACGGCGTATAAACCCCTTTGACTTTTATGTTTTTTCAAAAGGAATCTTTCTTATACGAAGCGTTTTACTAAATGACAAAAGGGAATGTTTTTTTGTCGTACGTATGTAGCAACAACGACTTCTCCACCGCCGTGACCATTATTTGAGTTTCGGCTTCCTCTACAAGCCATAACTTTTTTAAATGAAAAATAAATACCAAGATTTAATTTTCTTTTATTTTGGTATTGAAAATGGTTTTGATAATGTTTTTATTATATCAATGTGTTGTATTGATATCTTGTGATTGAAATGAGGAAATGTTATGTTTCCTTTATGCATGTTTTATGTGATACAATTATGTTATGGTTTATAATATGTTTAAACCTGTTCATATGAGGAATTCATTGGACTTAATAAGTGATAGGTGGAGCCCACTATAGCTCCTAGATGCATCGATAGGTCTCATGAGACAAACTAGTGTCTTGGCATGATGCCTTGAAAAAATATTATTTGTAGTCTTGGCATGAGGCCTTGGCTACGTGGTTATGATAGTCTGGCATTATGCATTACATCATTATGAAAGTGGTTATTGATATTGCATGTGATTATTCGACTAGTAGAATATCCATGTGAATAAGTAAATGACATTATTTCATTTTATTTTTGCCATATTATGCTGAAGTTCAAGTTTAAAGGCTTTTGTTTTAGTTATACATTGCCTTAAATTTTAATGTTTATTTATGAAAGCTTCTGCTATATTGTTATCCTTAATGAGCATTTGAGCTCACCCCTTCCAATGTTTTAATTTTTCCAGAATGTGAATAAGTATATTATGAATGACCTGCCAGGATAGTATGAGGGGATATGAAGACAAGATGTTGTTGTAGTTTTGTTTTACTTTATGATGTAATGTAAGACTTATGAATGTATCTAGTGTTTCCAAGGCTACTAAACTAATCGGTCTTTTGAGACTTGATCTTTTGTGATCATGCCAATGTTACGTAATAATGCACCGAATATGGGTAACTGGGGTCGGGGAGTTACAATGTTTCCATTGAGAATCATTTTGGTTATCATGAAAGAACTTGAAAAGTGTGGTGGAGGTAGTTCCATAATAAATTGTAGTTCATGGATGCTTGGAAATGATTCATGAGGTAATAGAGAGTTTTGGATAATAAACCCTCTTGAATCGTGGTGGTTGGAATTTGATGAGAAGCTTATGGGTAGGGAGGCTTAAGGCACTTTAATGGGTTTATGGTGGTAATAATTGATAACATCTTAGTTTTATTCCAATAGAGATATGACCATTCCCAATATCTTGAAATCATACTGAGTATGCTGAGAAATCGTTGACTATATTCCAAGGTATCTGAATTTATTTTCGAGTTTGACAAAGGTTCTCCTTGGTGGTTGTGCTTGGGGATTAGTGTAAGGAAATCCTATTAATATGAGACCATAATAAGCTATTGGAGGATGAAACTCTTATGAAAAGGATATTTAGATTGGTTGGATCATAAGTTGTATGGTTGGGGTGGAGTTTGGATGCTGGTAAGCTATAAATTTTGATTTATCTGGTTCTTTATAAACACCAGATTTGATATCCAAAAGAAACGTTGGATAGAGCCGGTGCATTGAAATCAATCCTAAAATGTTCCAGTGTGATAAAAAGGATATTCATGGGATGGACTCTATTTTCTAACATTATTCATGGGGTGATACCTATTTCATTACATGTTTTTTGGGGTGAATCGGTTTTATCTCTTGATTCAAGGGGTGAATCCCTATTTCATCACATGGATTATGGGGTGAATCATGTGATAAAATATTTTGTGACTTGGTTTAGGTGGTGAACTAGTTTGTTCAATTTTTTCATAGGATGAATCTATATTTCTTTGTATTTTTCATGGGGTGAACCATATGAGGAAATATTTTATGTCATGTTTCAGGGGATGAAACATGAGATGAAAAGTGATGAGCTTTCCATTTTGGGAGAAATACTTGGGAAAGCTAGGGAAGTTAGTATTGGGTTCGTGTACATCATTTTGGGTATTGAGAGGGTATTCCAAGGATTTTCCAAGAATTTCCAAGTAAAGGATGATGTATGTAGACCATGTGCATGAGAAGAGGATAATATTCTATTTTGTCTTGAAATCAGAGACGAGATGTGGTACCAGCTCTGGTAGGTGTTTTGTTTGTGTCCAGGTATGATGAGATGGAATTCATGTCAAGTGGATCATTAAACTATTGGAAACATGTTTTGATAAGAGATACTAGTGGTGGGGAACACCATGGGTTGGAATAAATTGTGAAAATTTAGCTTCTATGGTGGGGAGCACCATTAACTTTTTGATGAGTTGATTTATGAAACAAAGGTGTTTCAGAATAGATGGGTGATGGGGACACCATCTAAAGGTTTAGTTATGGTTACAAGAGGTGGATTGGGTTTTGGTGGATAATGAAAATCATCTATAGAGTTTGGTGGTGGGATACATTTCAATGTTCTAGAGAAGAAAATGGTTATTTGAGTGTAGTTTTATAACCCTTGTAGATTAGGTTCATTCGGTGAATTATTGATTTTATCTATACTGGTTGAGAATCTTAGTGGGAATTTAAATTTCTCCAATGGTGTATAGGTCAGTTTTAAATACATGAATAATAATGAAGTTTTTATCTTTTTAATGTCCAAGAATGGTGTTTTGGGATGAGGATTAAGTCTCAGATGATGAACAAGGGGTTCAGGAGGCCACTGAAGGAGTTTCTAGGGACCCAAGACTGCTAAAAAGGGTTGTAGAAGCCTATTTATGTCATGAATTGGGTATTCAAAATGTGAATTGTGCTAATGGGGTAGCCTAGGGTATTTTAGGATACAAAAAGGACCTTATAACCACTGTTCGAAAAGTCATGGTATGACCCCTTGAGTCACACCATGAAAGTTCCCTATGTGGTTATTTGTTTTTTTAAGTGGGGCTTGGCCCCCCAGGTTCCTCCAGATGGTAGTGACACATTGGAGGGTTTTATTCAACACCTCCATCCCTCTATTCTTATCCATTCTCGGTGATATTGGATGTGATTCAAAAACATTAGTAGGTAAGGCCTCACACCTCCCACCTTCCACATTGTCCCCCTTCCCCCAATCATTTCTAATTTTAGTGATGTTCATTTTAGGTTGAAATTATGATTTCACCATGGAAAGGTGAAATCTACAAATTTATTTGGAGTTACCATAAATCCTAGAAAGAGAGAATCATGAGATGATGTCCTTCTGAATTAGTGTTTAAATCCATTGAGGCGTGTCATCATTTTGAATTTTCCAAGGTGTTCCCTCAATTAATTTTATCAAGTAATTGAATAGGTATAATTAATTTGGGATTTTATGTAGTCTAGATTCAGGGATGCACCAGGAATGGAACACACCATCTTTCCAATGGTTTTAGTATAGCAGAATGACCCAATGAGTTAATTAGAAATATACCAAGTTTTAATTTAATTAATTAATTATATTTTCTACAATTAATTAATTATTGTTTCTTGGCATGAGTTAGGATATTGAGTATTTGATATTGGTCTGGTTAATCAAGGGTGATGTTGGAAGAGCTTGGAATGACTTAGTAGATGTTTCCAGACCTTAACATCAAAGAGGAAAAGCTCCAAATGTTGTAGGTGGTACCAAATACTTTACCTATGAAATTTACATTTGTTTTATGATGCATATGGATGCTTGAGCATTTCATTGAGACCGGTTCCCCTGATTAATAAAAATCAATGGAATGTTTAAATTAATTTTAAAAGCTTAATTGTAATAACTAAACTCTATTTTTCATAAAAAAACCTTGTTTGATTTCTTGACATCTTGACCACCGATGGTTGATGTTAGAACCTTAAGACATTGTCAGCCTCTATACCTGTTGTGAGGTGAGGCTGGACCATGAGCCCCTTAGCCCATGTATAAGGGCTTAAGACATTAGAGAAATCCCATGTAGACTTTGGACCATTAAATCTCATTGATACAAGGATGGGTTAAGATACCCTCTCCTATTCGATGAGACCAGGCCTAGGTGGATAGAACATAGGTTGACTGGGATTGGGTTTAGGTAAGCAGACTGTCCCATAGATACCCTAAGGAATGAGATGGGATATCGACAATCTCTTGACTGATGCCCATTTTGTGAGACCATGTGTAGTAAAAAAATCCATATTTTCATTCTGATGATGTCATGGGACATGATGTCCTAGTGAACTAGGTGTTTAACTGATATTGTGATTGAGACTAAGGACCCTACAATAGTGCTTCTGCTATACTAAGACTGAGGGGACCCAGTGGTTGCCCTATTGACCAACTAGCCCTGAGCGGTGTAAGTGAAATTGTTTGAATGTGTGATCATTCATACATGGTTAGAGGATACCTTAGACGTATATCCATTGATTTATTGTTCCCATTATGTTCATCTATGGATACAAGATTCCTTAAACTAGTCCTTGGATTTGGGGTGCACTTTTTCATAGATGTTTATCTATGGATCTAGGATTACTTAGACATAGTTCTTGAATATGGGGTGTGTTTTTACATGTATTTTCATCAATGGTTTTTAGATGATGTGAGTTATCTATGGGACCTATAATAGCCCTTTTTGGGTACCCATTTACATATTTATATACTTACATACATACATAGTTTTACCTTCCACAGATTTAGATCTTAGTTATTTTGGATGCCATGGATTTGGAGATTAGGGATAAGGCTATTGTGAACCTCATTCCTAGAGTCATGATGACATGATTCAGGATTATATGTATTTAGAGCTCAGAGATAGGGTTTCTATGGGCCTCATACTTGGAGTCATGAGGAGATGATTGAGGATTCCTTGAGTAGGGAGCTCATAGATAGGAATATCATGGGCCTCTTCCCTGGATTTTTGAGGATATCGAGTTTCCATATATTTGGATCCCACATATTGGTTATCAAGGGATGAGATCCCAGGGTTGTGATGGTTGGCTGGGGTTTCCATGGATTTAGAACACATATGTTACTTGAGAGGCATGGTCTTCATGATGTGCTCAAAGACACTCCGACACTAGATGAAGTAGGTATGGTTGATCGAAGTCACATGATTGAGGATCAATATTAATTAATTTATTTTGAGTTTTCCTTTATTTCATATTATCATGTTGCATGCACATATCACTGCATATGATAGTTCAAATGAGACTATATTGGTGGATCCCTTCTAAGTTTTGTACTCACACTATAAATAACCTAACCCACACTTTCAAGTTCAAAACATATAAATGATGTGTAATTTTTTATAAAAGAAACTAAAAAAATACACAAAACTTAATACATACCAAGAACTTTTACCAGTCCAGGTTTTGGAGGATTAGAAAAACCTTAAATTTTTATCAAAACTTTACAAAAAATAAAATAAAATAAAATAACCCAAATTCTTCACATGAGCTAACTCTATAAGAAAAGTGGGTGTCTTAAGAAAACCATACTAAAACTTTGAAAATAATTTAAAACTTAGGATGAGTGAAAAAATATTAGTAAAGAGTTTAAAAAACAAGTGGATACAAAATGAAGTTTTCAATTCAAATTAAGAGTAAAACATGATATAATATTGCTAAAGGAAACCATATAAATCATGAGTTCTTTTGAAATATAAAAAATTTTGATTTTGGGTTTAAACATGTAGAACCTTTTGGAAAATCCATTTCATTCATTCAAAAAATAATAAATATTATTCATTTGTTTTTCTTGAAAACTCATAAGCATGCATAATTACTAAAGGAACCTTAGATCATAACATAAAGTCACGATTTACTCCCAATACTACATAACATGATGCCTTGATGGATTGGGTTTACTCCCTAATCCCATAATGTGCTTAGGATAACCTACTGTGCACCATACATGGAATCTCATGAGATTTATAGTATTACCCAATGCATTGGGGTGCTATCTAGGTTCACCCATCATGTAAGATATTATGGGCTCACCTGATGCAATTTGAGCGCACCCATAACATAGTTGGACAATGTACCACAAGGGTTTGGGTTCACTACCCATCCCCTACCTTCATTCACATAATATCCAAGTGTGATCCTTTAGAATTATAAACATTACAACATGTATCATGAAGTTTCTTTAAAAACATGTGCTTTAATATCTACTCTGTAAAAAAGAATTACTTGGTTATACACGTGTCATAATAAAAGTGGTTTCTCATGAAAATACATATGTAAATATACATTCATATACATGTATAAGTATATAATATTTTTACACACACACACACATATATATACATCTGTTTACACAAATATTGATATTTGAATAAAACATGATTGCATAGCCACATACATATGGGTATAAAACACTCTTACATAGAAAGACACACATATACATACATTTATTTTAAACATTAATAATAAATTAGTTTTACATAAATTGAAACATACATACATACATTTATATATATGTATCTATTATTGTTAGGTTACAAATTCGGTTCACTTAAAAGAATATGTATTAATGTACATATATATATACATGTCTTAAAAAAAGTTACATATGAAATGATAAATTTATGCATATATATATATATATATGTGTATGTATACATGTATTTTCTTTGTTAACATGACATTAATATTTTTTGAAAATTCGATAACTTCATTTTCACTTGTAGAGGCCTAATTAAAATTCTAAAAATATTTTATTTAATAAAGAGGAATCTAGGGGAAGACATGATTTTAACATGTAATGACATGTGTGTGTGTGTATGTATATATACATAAATAATTTTATAAAATTATTATTAAATAAATAATTTTGAAAATATAATAACATTCCTTATATTTATAGGATCCCAATTGAGGTTCTTTAATTATTCAGTATAATTCCAAGAAAATAAATTTCACGGACCAGATAGATTTCATGTATACTTTTTTTAATGTAAAACCAACATGAAACATTGAGGTAGAACATAAAAATAGTCCCCTTTTCATCATAAAAAATCAATATAATATTATAAAAATAACGTCGATGAAATAAAAAAACTTTGCGTATAAAATCTAAAATTCAAAAACCTCTTTACATATTTAAGTATAATTTTAGTAAAATTTCATTACTATTATAATTTAAAAATTATTTGAGAAAAATATAATTAAATATAAACAATCTATTTAAAAAAATTTGACATGAAATACATAGAATGTAGAAACCATTTTATTTATTTAAACATATTCTACAAATATAAAATCCCTTACTGCAGAAAAAAATAAGTATAATCCCTTACACCAGATTATTAAAACATAAATTATATAAAATAAATAAAATCATAAAACATAAATTATATACTTTAAAATAAAATGATCCATTACATAAATATTAATTGGAAGTACACTTGCTTAAGTAAAAATAATCAACTATATTTGAAAATATTTCATGTTTAAAGAACTTGAAATATATATATATATATATATATATGATTAGATTAATGGTTTTAAAATCACACATAGAATTAATAATTTTTGAAAATAAATATAGTTTTAAATAAAAACATCCCCTTACATAGAGTTTTTTTTAATGTTTTTTAGATTTTTTTTAAATATGCCTTTGTTGTTTTTTTATATTAGAAAGGTGGCATGGGGTCTTCCACCTTTCCATTAAATTGAAACATGGTAGACCCCCCCACCTTTACCCCGGATAGATGACATGGAAAAGAAGGGGGGGGGGGGGTGTCCACCTTCCGTTAAAGAGAAAGAGAAAGATGAATGGGGGTGGGCTACCTTTTGACTAACGTAAAGGCAAAAGGAGGCACTCCCTACCACCTTTCCTTTAACACCCTATAAAAGGGAACCCACCCCCTTATCCTCACTTAAAAATTCACTCATCTCTCTACATTCCACAACCTATCTCTCTAGAAGAATTCTTCTTCATGCGCAGTGGATCCAGTGGCCTAAAAGAAGTCCCAATTTTTTTTCAAAGCATCATTTATAGTTATTTTTTATTATTTAATTTAATGTTATTTATCTATTTAATTGAATTATTTTTAGTTAGTTCTAAATATTTTATTTATTAAGTAGTGTAGTTAGTTATATATAGTTTAGAAATAATAGTTATTATTAGTAATGATTAAGTATATATTAACTAATGGATAACTTAGGATTAAAAATGATTACATATAATGATTAGCTAATTATAATTAACTAATTAATATCATATGATTAATTTATTATTAAGGTATAATTAATTAATGATTAAGTAATGTTTAACTAAGTATTGTAATTTTTAAATAATTATTTAGAAATGATTAACTAATGATTAATTATTGATTAAATTATGATTATGTAATGATTAAAGATTGATTAAGGAATGAATAAAGAAGCAATGATTAACTATTGATTAAGTAATGATTAACTATTGATTAATGGATTATTAAATAATGATTAAGGGATGATTAAATAATGATTAAGGAATGATTAAATAATGATTAACCAATGTTTAACTAATTTTTAACTAATGTTTAAGTAATGGTTAATAAATTATAACTAATGGTTAATAAATGATTAAATAATGGTTAAGAAATGATTAAATAATGGTTAAGTAATGATTAGTGTCATATTTTAGGATATAAGAAAACATTATAAAATTATGGTAGCTTAAAGATTATGTGGTTATATAAGCAATTAAATCTCGGTATGGATAATAAAAGTGGATGTTCCTCTGGCACAAATATACCTAGGAGTAACAACCTCAACAAGGTGTCTCGAGTCTAACTCTGGGTAACCTGATACATGACAACGAGCCTTACTGCACAAAAGATTTGACACTCTTAGGGGATATTATTTAGATGATTCATATTTTATTTATAAACTATTGAAATACCATTAGGATGATTAAAAACTATAATAAGAAACTTTAGTATCATATTTTAGGATATAAGAATATGTTCTAAAATTTTAGTATCATAAATATTATATGATCATCCCTCATCATCAATAGTATTCCCATAATGTTTTGGAAACCGAGGTAAAAAGAAGAGAAAACACCAAATCAGTTTATTTATCATTGATAAAATGAAAATTATGATCATATAAAGTGAAATGGAGAAGGAAAGACACATTAAATAACACATAAATAATTTACAATAGACATGAAATATGTAGAATTTTTTCAAAAAAAAAGAGTTAGGAGGAGATGAGTCTAACTTTAGATGTGAGGTAAAATTCATCTTATTTTTAATTGATAGATTAATAACATATTCTAAAGGGATGTACTTAACTTAAGAATTTTCAAATGTTTCCAAACTTCTAATGAAATATAAGATAAAATCTAAGATATGTCATTAGAAGTCCAAAATATTTTTAAAATTCATAAGTTAAGTACATCCTTTTGGAAGATGTTATTAAGCTACCAATTGAAAATAAACTAGATTTTACCTTAATTATGAAGTTGGACTCATCTCATCTAAACTCAGTTGTTTTTAAAAAATTTATAGTTATTTCATGTCTATTTTAAAGCATTAATTTGTTATTTAATGTATTTTTTCCTTCTCTATTTCACTTTATATGATCATAATTTTCATTTTATCATTGATAAATAAACTGATTTGATGTTTTCTCTTCTTTTTTACCTTGGTTTCCTAAATATTATGTGACTTATTTTATAATTAAGTTTTATATAATGAAACATTAGTAGCATATTTTAGGATATAAAAATATCTTGTAAAATTTTGGTATCATAAAGATTATATGGTTAACCCACATTGTCAATATTATTTACACTATCAGAATCTTGATCAAATAACATTTTTAACATAGAGAGTCATGTTTTATTATTTATAATACTATGCAGAGGTTATTCAAACTGAGCAAGGAGCTTCATATAGCACACAACCAACAACAATGGTTGGGAATTTTGATTCTATAACCCTAAGTGAACTTCAAGATAGAATTCATGGATGCTTAAATCTGGGACCTAATTACGAGATCAATTATATTAGATATAGACATGTTCAATTCCTGGCTACACTATGGCATGTATCTCATCCATTTATTTCATATGAGTAGTGGGTCCAAGCAATAAATTGATTTTCCCAATGGTCGTATAGTTCCATGATGGAGTTATATGTTTAGGTTTCTGCTATACAATAATAACATCAAATTGTATATAAACACCGACTTACAAGAGTGGTTGAAGACAATCCACCATAAGAAATTGAGGCTCCTCCCTATGATGTGGAATATGAAAACCTAGATTATATTCCAGATATACATATAAATCTGAATTCCTATGAGTATTTTGTTAATGATGTAACAAACAGAGTCAACAGTTCTGATGATGAGGGAGCAACACAAGTTGGTGATGAAGTTTCTAGAAATTTTATAGTTATACAGAAGCCTCGAATGACAATAAATCATACACCACTTTTCACATCTTGGTTTTAAGTAATGGCACATTTTTCTAAATTCAACTGAAATATTATCACACTCTCAACTGAGTTTCCTGAAGTTTTAGTGGATAGGTTTAGTGAGATGAAAAAACATTATATATTATAAAGGAATTTCCAAGCCAATATGCATTGTAAAACTTACTAAAGGGATTTCACATTAAGAGGAACTATAGATATTTATTTTAGGAATTAGGCCATAACAAATACATCATATGGTGTGAAGATTATGGAGATGATTATAGATTCTACTTGAGGGTGATTCTGGATATTGAATTTAGAGGTCGGAGAATTTCAAAGATTGAGGCAGCTCATACTTGCATTTAGCCAAACCTGACCCAAGATCATACCTGACATCAATAGGTTGTGTAAATGAGGGAGAATAAAGTCTAATAGGATACATAATGATATGAACTGTCCTCAAGAACAAGGTAAAAGTTTGATATATACCATATGTCATCATGAAGGTCATAACCAAAAATGATCCCCTAACATTATTGGATTGAGTTCACACTCACAGCCACAAAGATGTATTGTCTCCAATGCGATCTTATCATATTGTTAATTATATGGTGTTAATATTGGATCCTTTATTTTATATAACCGTATGAAATATTTAAATACTTTTACTATAAAATGACAATAAGACTTTCATATTCACATTAAAAGGAATATGACTAGTGTATTTGAGGTTACATTAATGCATAATCAGTATGTCCATGGCTAAACCATAAAGAAATCATGTGATAAAAAAATCATGAAACATACCATCATGTGGTAAATCATACATAAATTAAAAAGAATGCCATTTTATAACATTATGGCGACCATAACATTATATTTACATTTTACACTTAAGAATTATTTCATTTTTTCATATAGATGGAGGATACTAGGCTAATCACTGAGCAGACTACGCATGTTTTCCAGGACATGATAGATGATCATCCAGTTCAATGGATTAGGGTGCGTCAAGTGCACCATCATCATCACACACTGCCTCCAACTGCTATTATACCATATCTATTCCATGCTGGCTTTTACGACATTGCAGTATCGATTTCACATTTTTTGATCATCACTTTCTTGCTTCCCTCCTAGAGAGGTGGAGATGAGAGTCACACACATTCCACCTACCTAAGGGAGAGATGAACATCACCCTCTAGGATGTGGAAGTCATTCTCGGTCTTTCTATCCAAGGGGAAGTAGTTATTGGACCCACCTGTGCATACTTTCCTGATCTTTTCTAAAGATTTCTAGGCATCAACATTTTAGCCGATGATGAAGCTACAAATAGAGGGTCAATATTTATGGGATGGATTGATGCTCCCTTTTCACATTTAACTGATGATGTTGATGACCTGACTATCATGATTCATACACATTCCTATATATTACATATCATTGGAGGGACATTGTGCACTGATAACTCAGGTAGGAATGTGCACATGATGTATCTTGGGATACTGGAGGACTTTGATCAGGTCAAGACATACAACTGGGGATCTACATGCTTGGCTTATACATACAGATCATTTTCCATGACATTCTGTGAAGACCACATGAATATTGGGGGATTCACCGTTCTTCTTTAGATATAGGAATGGGAGCGTATCCCCTCACTCTACCTTGATATTTATGGTCAGACGCTCCCTATAGAGGTGCTACATGATACTTTGTGTAGATACTGGTATGATCACTCATCTCTATTGGTTTTTGACCTTAATAGAATTTATTGAATTTAATTTCTTACTATTTATCACTTTTGATGTTTTATTTTATAGATGGAGTCAGAAAAATAACTTTATCAACATTCCAACACACCAATTGGGTGCATACCGTCTCAAGTTTTATAGTCTCTTACCTAATGAGGAAAGTATATACAATCTATCATTAAATCACAAATTTAATAATATCATCATTTTTGTTTTTAGTAAGGAATTTTTTGATAAATATTACATGTAATTTTAGATTCCATGGATGTCATACTAGGATTTATTGGACTAGTTACCCGTATACTTCACTACTAGAATTTATGATGCTAGGACTATAGTGCCTCTCATTCACTTTCGTATTATTGAGTGTCACCATCCAGATAGAGTCATGCGCCAGTTTGGTTGTGTTCATCCCATTCCATTTCCACTGAGACATACATGGAAGATTCAAGACTTGAAGCTGATAGGGAGGTGGGATGAGGACTGACGTCAAAGATATGCCGAGTATCTCGGCCTCTGGGGAAGACCAATATCTCTTCATATCTAGGGTGTACCTACAATATGATTCTATCTTTTAGAGTAGGTTGAGTATGAGCCATGGTATAGACTGAAGTCTATACTGTATCTTACTACACATAGTAGATGGATTCATGATATGGTAAGTCAATAATTTTCCATTAGTTTGTTTATTGAACTATTTTCTAATTCATTTTGAATATATTTACAACATACTCAAGAATAGAAGCTTACCCACTTGAGTGATCTAGAGGAGGAGAGCATCACTAGCCTAGTAGAGATCCATGCTATAGTGCTAGGGCTGATGCGATCTTATCAAGCGATTCACGAGAACATATTTGATCGTCCATCCAGAGAGTGGAGGATCCTTCTTAGGAACATCCTCTAGTAGCTACTAATGGTAAGGAGCCATGATGATAATGATTTAGATCATGTTGTGCTAAATGTGAGCCCTCACCTATTCCATAAACAAAGTTCAACCCTCTAACAGTCCAGCCTCAATCGATTGTCGATGTGCATCAGGCAGCATGGGATCTATATTTCTTGATATAATATCCATAGTTTTCTCCATCTTGGGTTCTTGATACTTCACAGCCTATATGGTTGCCCTCTATGATGATGGTGGGTCCTTTTACTACCCTAGTGAGAGAAGGATCAGGTGCATTGGATGAAACCCAGTTGACACATCCTCCCACCGAGGCATAGACAGAGTATGCGATGATATACATTCCAGTGCCTGAGGATCATCCCTCTCTAGGTCATCAGACTCCACCCTAGCACTGACCTCAGTGATCTCGATATGGGTATACCATTCGCACACCACCATGTGGGATGGAACCTCACCATATACATTGATTATACTAGTTCATGTATATATTTTTTTCATCTATTTAAATAAATAAATTCTTTTTACTATGAACTATTTTTACATGCTTATACATGTTTTCAATTTTCATTTATATTTTGGTCACAATTTATATTTTATAAGCTTTCAAAGTCGATTACTTGAAACATAGGAAAACTTATTAAATTTCATTTAGGAAACTTTAAAATCTTATAAAATATAAACTATAAAAAAATCCAAATAAAATATCAAACACAACATAAGTATCTAATTTTTTTTTGAAAATAACAATAATTTCATAAATATAATAAATAATTGAAAATGAAAGGAATGTAAAAAATATTATAAATACCATTGTAATGGTTTAAAACAATACTAAAATTAATTTTCAATAAAATATTGATGATGTTGGAACATTATATATTGAAACTAACCCATGATATTGAACTCCGCTGAAATGAATAATTTCTACTCGAGCTCCACATTTTACTGGTATATTCTAATTCTATAGAATATAATGACTTACAAAATACAAATAGGGAGTAATATAATATTATAGCAGTCATGAAAAAAATAAAAAAATGTCAATCTAAGAGCACTTCCAGTCCTATAGAAATGGTGGATGTATAAAAAATCCACAATTCACATGTCCTTCATTCAAGTCACACGTTGCTTTCTTATGAGTTTTATTGAAACAAATTAATTGAAACATTGAAAGAAAAAAGTATAGTAAATATAAAAAAAACAATATACATATATATATAATGTATATGTTTATAATGAATAAAAATATTTTAGTTATGTAATAATGATAAAAAAGTAGTATTTAACTAAAAGAAATGAAGAATAAAAACCATAAGTGATTTTGAACAAGATATATAGTAAAAAAAATTATTATATTAGTTATATTAGCAAGTAACAATATACATGGAAACATACTTGAAAATAAAACATAATTGAAAATAAAAAAATTGTAAATATAATAAGTAAAATCTTATTTACATGTCACAAAATCTATTACTTAAAAACATAACATTTTCACTTTCAAATATTGATGACATAATTCTAAACAACATAAAGTAAATACTATTTATATATATATATATCATAATATACAAACCTATATATTTATAAATATAAAAACATGTAAATTAGTTTTTGGGCTGAAAGGCGGCAGGCCCACTGTCGCCTTTCGACTTAACCAAAAGGTGGCAGGGGGACTAACACCTTTATGACACATAAAAAAAATGTTTTTAACATAATAATATTTAAAAAAAAATCTAAAAACACATAAAAAGATCCCTGACCTGATTTAAAGATAAGAAGAAAATCATATGTTGCTTTGGACTCCAACTTAACTTCTCCAAACTGAAATTGGTTTTTCCATTTTTCATTTGCATAGTGGTATAAGTATTTTATATCCTTAACCTCTACTATGTCGCTATATAAAAATATAAGAAATTGTCCAAACCTGCAGACCAGAGGATATTTTCATAGATTTCATTATAGTGACAAATTTGAGTTTGCGGTGCAAGATCAATGTATAGGTGTAGACATTATTTTTGTTAAATATTCATAAATTCACTGAAGAAAACCATCACAAAAATGATAGAAACAATATAAAAAGACTAGACAACGATGCAGATAAAATATGACAAAAAATTGGTAAAATCAAACCAGCAACATGGGATTGCAGATAGTGATCATGGTGGGATAAAGTCAATAAATCGACAACAAAATATTTTTTTCATTGAAAATGTACCAGAAAAATTCAACACCTAATAAAAAAACCTAACTGAGATCCAAATACTATGAATAGATTACCTACCTCACCGATGACCGAAACTCTAACCACACATTCTCCATTTTTGGTGATCATAAACCCTTGGATCTGGATTTTGACCCTTGAATTGGCACCGCGGTTGAACCCCCACATCGCTCATCCTTTGGAAACCCTCGCCTGTGGTTGTTCAATCTCCCTCAGTTGACCCCCAGCTCGACCTCCATTGTGGTTGGCTTCAACACCCTCAGCTCCCTCTCACCCTGCTTGATGCACCCCCACCTCCCTTTTCTCGATTTTCCCTTGAATCCCTATTCATGATTTCCCCCATTTTATCTTCTTTCTTGTTTTATTTTTTTTGAACAATTTCTCATTTTATTTTATTTGAAAACTAATAATAATATAAATTTCATTATTTTAGAATTATTTTAAAACAAATTAATAATATTATCATAATTATATTTATTAATATATATAAAAAACAATTTATAAGCCACATATTTTTTATAAAAGAAATTAAAAATACTAATATCATAATTTAGTATTAAATTTTAAAATTAGAATTAAAAAATACACCTTTATTTAAGAAGTTTAATAATAATAATAATATTACTCATATTTTTATTATGTATTTAAATTTTTTATAATTTTATAAAAATATATTACCTTCAAAATTTTATTTATTTATTATATTATTATTTTCAAAAAATTACATTTTATAATATTTTCATGATTTAGTGTATTACTAAGTTTATATATTTTATAAAATACTCTACCTTTAATATTAATAATACTAATTTATATAAAAAAATATTTATAATTTCATAAATCTAGATTTAAAAATATTAATCATATTCATAATTAAGAAATAATTATATTTAATAAAATATATTTCCTTTTATTTCAAATATTTCATTATTATTCAAATATCCATTTTATTAAAAATATTAATTTTTACAAAACTAATCAAATAATAATATATATATATATATATTATAATATATATATATATATATATATATACTGAGATATAAAAATACTACTTCTTGGAATATGAATTAATATTTTATATTTTGAATCAAAAAATATTTTAATTATACAAAATATTTTAGTTTAATAAATGTTTTTTTATCAAAATCTTTCTCAGTTAGTTTTAATTTATAAAAAAATTATTAAATGAATATATAATTACTATTTAAATTTTTCTTAGTATGTTACACACACCCTACTTAGTCCACCACTTCACTTGGGTACTGAAATCGATATTCACTTGCTTGCAGGCCCCTGTTCGGTTGAGGCCTGGGATAACATGGTCGAACATGATAGCTCAAATGGTATCATGATATTATATGAGGTTCATCTCAGATATGTATTAAAGCAATTTTTTATTTATTTTATTCTATTTTTTATCTATGATCAACATAGTGGTTGGAATGTTGTATATATATCATGACAGTTCATCCATTTACTACATTTCATATATTCTTATTGGATGTATGTTTATTTATGCGTACAATGATTATTTAAAAATTTGGATGGTATTTGGTAATTTATTATTTTATTTCACACTCAGATATAGGGGGTATAGTCTTTCCAAAACACTACCTTAAACCCCGTATGCTAGTCAAAAACATCTGGTGTATGGGGAGGTGTGCCTGAGGTTATGTTGAAAACCACTATGGCTACTGGTTATAGAGTGATTCGGGGTGGGACGCTACACATATCATAAATATATTGATATAATAACATAAGTATATCAAATATAACTAAATTTTATTATTTTTATGGTATAACCCATTTTAATCTCCTTTTCCATCCCATGACAAATTAAAACATCAATCATGTGTACGTGTGGACTACCATCTCCACGAAGCAATGTATTTTATTTTTCATCACCACCTCACAAGACTAGATATAATGATGGAATTAATAAATATATAATATGTTTATGAAATAATTATGATTTTTTAAATATAATATATTATCTAACTTCTTACCTTTCCATTCATTGTAAAATGATAATTTTTATTGTGTGTACATGTGGACTACAACATTCACAAAGTGTTGTGATTCATTTTTCATTTATAATTTACATGGATTGTAAAAATAATTTATTTAATGAATAAATATGATATTTATAATATGATTATGATTCTATAAAATTAAACCTTTATCTATTTTATTTCCTTTTCATCAATTAGAAAATAGTGAAAACGTTATTCATAAGTACATACGGACTGCCGTCTCCGTGAAGTGACAAGTTTTATTTTTCATGAACACCTTTCATGGTTGGTTTTAAAATTGAATTTAATGTATAAAAATTATAAATATTTCATGAATAATATTATGGATATTATGGAGCAATGTACCCATTTACCATGGTCAACCTACTAAAGTTATTTTAGGATTATAAACCGAACATCCTCAAAACATCTAACATTAACTCAACCAATTTAGTAACTATATAAGACATGGTAATAAACAAAATAAAAAGGAATATGATAAGGGAATAAACCTGGAAAATGTTCTTAGGAAAATAAATAATTAATATAAGTTTATTATATGGTATGTTGGAACTCTTCCGACCAAGCATAAATCAAAGGCATGGGTTTATTCTATAATCTTATTTTTAATCGGAATTGTTTATGTTTAAAATTACATTAAAGGAAATTATAAGATATTTCTATTTTTGAAATCCATATATTTTCTTATAATTTGTTCATCTATGGAGTTTACATGTTTTCCTTTCATTTTTCACTCTTTGGTACTTAAGACAACTGATAATATGTTTTTAAGGAAAAGCGGCCTTATTTCTCATTTTGGTCAGGAATATTTCTCCTCTATATCCATAATCTATAAAATATTTTCAATAATACTTTTATTATGATCCAATTATTTTTTTTAAATTCATTTTCAAATATTTTTTATTTTCTTTAAAAAATTTAACAGGAATCTACTTTTCATTTTCTGAACGAGGCACTTTTGGTTTTTTACCAAAAGTGTGAAAGGAATTTTGTTTTAATGTTTACTGAATGAACAGATTTTCCCTCCATCATAACTATTATTTTATACGAACCTTAAATTAAAAATTTCCATGGTTATTTTCAAAAAAACATTTTCTCAATATTATAAATATTTTTTTACTTTTAAAATGTTTTAAAAAATGATATTTCTTCTATTCTCAAAGTGAATTTCTAATGTCTTTGTAAATGGGATTGTTCATATATGTTGGAATCTTTTAAATATTATTATGTTTCACTATGGATATGATCTAATGATACCATCCACCATATTTCTTTAGATAATTAATGTTCATATTATTCTAGTTATTGACCATAGAAAATAATGACATTTAATATGATAGTTTTTCAATATGAATGTTTATATTGATTTTTCATTGTGTTTTTATTAATTTATTTAGTACTATGAATGAATTGGACTTATTAAGTGATGAGAAGGCCCATTTTATCCCCTCCATGCATCAGTGGGCATGGGATAAACTATCTTGGGTATTTTTCATACACCTTACCTATATATATATTATGTCTTGGAACAAGGTCTTGATGAAAAATTATGATGTATGACATTATGAATTATATCATTATGAAATAACTTATTATTATTCATTTAATTATTTATGTTAGTATGTCATCCATGGATATATTTCCCTTTTATGATATTAGTTATATGATACATTTTATTATTATTTATCTCTTCCATATTATTCATGTTTTATTTATTCTATAACAACTTTCACTATATGATTTATCTTACTGATTATATAAGGCCCCAGCCTTAAACCTTACTTAATCTGGAGTTATTACAAGATTACACATTGAGGATCTTTTCAGTTTTAGAGTTTTAGAGAATTAGATCATGAAACTTGCATTACGTTCCACATTTAAACAAAGTGGTTACATAAAAGACAGTATTCATTCTTCCCATCAATGAAAACATATTTAAAAATAAAACATGGGTTATTTCTTGAAACATCCTTGACACTATCATCACATCATGTACCTTTCCCTTGACCTGTGAAAAACATTTCAAAAACTTGGGATGAGCATAAAAAGCTTAGTAAGAGTTATAAAAATATGGAAAGGAAACATGAGTTCATATATACATTAAAATGAAATCACACTTTACCCATAAAACATAGGCATATCAAATCATGAATAAATCATAGAAAACATAAGACATAAAGGTAACTTGAGGCATTCATAACATTCTTACGTAGGGAGTAACCCTCTTGGTTACGTTTGGAATACCCATCACAGTATATTCCCTAAATCTCTTCGGAGAAACCTTAACATTTCACTCCTTCGCGTTACCCAATGCATTGGAGAGCTATATCGGGCTCACCCGCCCTTAGTTTATCACGGAACCACCCGTTCCTCATAACAATTCCCAAGAACCATAACATAATCGTATCACATAAACATGAATAAAGGAAACATAACATTTCCACATTTCAATCACAATATAACATTTTAGGATATTGAAATAATGAATCCATTCAAAAAGAAACCATTTCCAAAACCATTTAAAACATTTAATAAAGAGATTTTTGAATCAAAGTGTCCCATACCACCTTGAAGATTTTAAACCATTAATATCCATATAAATAAATCCTTAAAACGATTTTAAAAACATGGATATTAATAAGAACAAATAATTAAAACATTTAAAACGATATTTTGGTTAAAGGGGTTTTACCAAAATTAGAGACACTTGAATACAATAATCGAGGAATAACATTTAGTCAGAACTTTATAATATCATTAGAAAAAAAGGATTCATGATATAATACTCCAAAGGACAGTATATACACCATATAAGAGTGAATTGGTGCATAACAACAATGAACCCTCAATAGAAATGTCAAATGTGATGAAATCCCTTATAAAGAAGGTATCCTTAAATTAAGGACAAATAAATCTCAAAAATATGTGTGACAAATATATATACACCCAATATAAGTGGATATTAAGTGTAAAACAATAAAAGGTCAATCACACATATTCAATGGATGACATATTCAATGACTACAAGTTGAACCCAAAGAAATCGAAATTGGGTTAAAAAGTTCCCTTCACAGCCTAACGACATCACATCAAAATGAGTTGATGAGAGATAAAAAGTGTATCTCATCACTTGGACATAAAATTTACATAAATAAGGATGTATGAGAACATATCCCAACATAAAAATATGTAAATTAAAAGACCCAATAAAAGAAGACTTTTAAAAAAGAGGAGGGTGAAAGGTTCCCTTACCGACTTGGGTATCTTTCAAAACATACACCCCATGAAAGAAAGACAATAGGTCATTGATGTAAATACTCATAAACGAAAGTATATTACACAAAGAGTAGAATAATGGGCAGTACATACACCGCTCAATGGAATTTGTGGTAAATGTAGCATAAATCTCACGGGAATAAAAGTGAGATGAAAATCCCTTATGAAAACTCGGCAGCCTAACGGCGCCACATAAAACATCCGAATATGGATTGATGAGATCAAATAGAGTATCCCATCATATTACAATAGAATTTAGATCAAGTGTAATATAAAATAAAATCCCCCAACATTTCAAGGAGGAGTTTAAAAGAAGTGACATAAAGGAGAGTACTTAAAAAGAAAGAGAGAGGTTAGATCTCTTACGAATGTTCGGCAGCCTAACGGCGCCACTCAAAACTTCCAAAATGGATTGATGAGAGAGAATAGGGTCTCTCATCACATGAACATAAAAATTACAGTAAATTTAATATAAAATAACATCCCAATCATAAGAAATATGATCTTAAAATAAATGACATAAAAGAGTGTACTTAAAAAGAAAGAGAGGTGTAGGATCCCTTACCTCGGGTCCGACTTGACTCGATCGTTCTTTAATCTCCTGAATAATAAACATGAGTTAATTTATACTTCCTTAAGAACCTTTTTCAAGTTCATTATTCCTTTTATATCACTTATTACCATGTCATAAACATTATGTAATCATTTAAGTTAATAATATTTGTTTTGCCGATATTTGGTTCTTAAGTCGAAAGTGGACTTCTTACAATTACATGTTGTTCGTGTGGTCAAAGGTTCTTTATATCCAGAATGACATTCCTGATTTGGATATCATATATATCATATATATCCATCATATACATGTATTTATAATATTACATAATCATTTAGAGGTAATAAATGAAATGCACCGTTCATGGAGACGGTAAGCCGTACGTACGCATGAACGCTACTTTCATTTCTTTTTCATATTAATGTAATTAAAAATAAATGAGAGGTATGTATATTTTAATTACATAATTATATTCATCATTTAGATATATCATTCATCATATATATCCATTATATACATGTACTTATAATAGTACATTACATTTGGGGATAAGAAATGAAATGCACCGTTCATGGAGACGGTAAGCCGTACGTACGCATGAATGCTACTTTCATTTCTATCTCATACTTTAATGGAAATAAATAATAATGATATAGAGTTATATAATAATTCCAGTATAACATCATATATAATAACATTAAATCCATCCTTTATACGTCCCATGTATGGAATTAACGAATCACATCACTTTGAGGGGGCGGTAGTCCGCACTTCCTAAAATGAAGATATCGCGTATACCCATAATGGAAGCCATAAAGGTAAGAAAAAAATGAAAAATACAGAAGCATAAGTAAAACATAAACATATTATATATAATATATAAAAATAGTGACATCATAATGGCCACCTTTGAAGGTGTTAAATGAGTATTGAACAATCATCGTTTCGGGAGGTAGAATTTCGCCATCCACGGAAACCGTATGTTCTTTAACCATTTGATATAGTTTTGTGAGAGTGTAGGTCGAATAAATATTATAACAAACATCCTATTATATTTAATATACTGGTGTTGTTACAAAAGAAGTAAATAAAAAGAGTTTAGGGGGTTGGAGAATCAAAATAAAACAAATGAACATGAGAGAATGAATTACCTTTAAAAGTGTAACTCCTTTTGATTTGAGCCTAAAGGCTTCCTTTGAAAGGATTATTCCCAAAGGGAATACTCTAGGATGAGGAGAGGGATGTGGAGAGAGTAAATGGGCAGGGTTTGGCCGAGCCAAAGGCTTGAGGAGTGTGTGAAAAGAGGTAGAGGTGGGGGCCTTTTATAAGAGGAGAGGAGGGGCACTTTTGGAAAGTAAGGAAATATTACTTTATTTGAAAATGTGTTTCGATTTTAAAAGGTCCCACATTGATATAATTCGTGGATAAGGTTATAAAGGTTCGAAAACCACCCATCCAATAAGTTTTGGACATGTGTAGTTCATAGATTTTACATTATCTTTCCATTTTATTTTAATCGTTAAATAATGATGTCATCACTGCATCATTATGATGTCATAAATAATTTAATTTATTTAATGTCTAAAAATTATAAAAAAATTACTATGATGTAGGAAATCTTTTTATCTTTCCAATGACTATTTATAATCAAAAAGATGACTTGTATAACCCCACTTAAAAAATGTTTTAGTAAAACATATCATGTTTGTGTCATTTTTAATTTTAACATTAAATAAAAATATATTATTGTCATTTTCCAACTAAAGTGGCTCCATGGGGTCCCCAAGTTGGCCCATGGCTTGTATTGGTCGGCCATGACTCACCCAATAGGTGTAGGACAAGTGTCATGTTGTTTTCACATTCTTATAATATCATTTTTACCTTAAACTACACTAATTACCACTAATCGCGATTAAAAACTTAATAAGTTACTATTCACCAAAAAATTATTTTTATCCCATTGAACCACATTTTACTTATTAATGACAATCATGTATGTCGGATTTTTGAAATTCAAAACACAAAGATGGCAAAATTCCATTTAAACGGAAAAATCAGTTTTTATAAGTACCACTTAGTGGTTTCACTATTCATCAAAAATTGTAGTTTTTTAGAAAAATCCCAAAAATTCACCCTAAGCTATATTTGATATTCTGAATTCAAAAATGAATTCCGTTTTAAAAAATTCAAAACATATAAGTCACATTAATTAATTTAATAATTAATTCCCACTTTCATGACAAATAACGTGTTTTTATGAAACAATAAGTATCAAAAGATTGACACTAGTTTAAGTCCGATTTCAAAGTGAAATTAATTCCAACGACCACTATTGGATTTAATGGTAAAAATATTTTCTAATTTCACTTTAAAACCAATTCAAAATATTATCTAATCATATAAATAAATTAGATTAAAAAGAGGTTTTGAATTAAAACACAACATTTTACACTATTCATTAAAAAAAATGAACTTTATTGGAAAGATACCAAAAAATTACACAAAGTAAAATTTGATGTCCCGATTCTTAATAAGAGTTTTATTTGGTCCAAAAGAATGTATAAGAGTGATCAAAACTATATTTAATGACGGTTCGCCATCAAAAGGCGACAAGTGAACCTTTAGTGAAAACTAGGGCATATACGCCTAAAATTGAATTCTTTCCGTATTTTAAGCCTTTATCTTTTATTGGATAAATGTAAAAACATTTAAAAACATATATAATCATATTTTAGTTATTTCTATCCATTCCCGCCAATACAACGGCTACATGTTAACTACCATTTAAAATAATATTATTTTATTATTAGAGTGCAACGTAAGATTCCCAAGAAACTCGTTGTTGCGTGTTGGGTACGCCATCGAGCATAGCGTCCCCTTTAAAGTCATTTAAACATTTTATTCACAAATATGGATAAATATGAAAATGTAATATTATTTATTTACCTGGGGTGTTACATCCTTCCCCCCTTTTGGGAATTGCGTCCTCGCAATTTTAAAAAATTGAGCTTGGAAACATTCTTGAAAGTCCCACATCGGAACAAGAGTCGGTAAAACAATCACTTTAAAATAAAGAAAGATAAGTACAGAGGTCACCCGAGTTAACCCATACGAGGACTCCATGTAGGAAAACATGGAAATGGAGGAGAAAACATAGGGTCATGTTCTGATGGAGAGTGATAGAAAACATGTTTAGGAGAAAGTTAACAATAAGAAAATCACAAACTTGTGATGGGTTAAACGGTGTTGGGTTCCCCAGTAGGAAAAGTTAATAGACAACATTTTTTTTAAGTTACTTTTATTGAGGAATTTTATTCATAAGGAAACATAATCACTTATCATGTTGACTTTCAACTTTTACTAGATTCCTTAATCAAACTCATAATTTTTCCAAAAGACAAGTATTTAGGGAGACTTGTTCGCATTAAGAGTACTATAATCAACTTCTAGAGAATCACCTAATCCACAAAAGAGAACTATATACTTCCCATGTCTTTAGACTTTAACCAAAACCAAACAGGCTAGTACAAGATCAGATAATCCAGAAAAGGATAACCCTTTATAAAAAGAAAATCTATTCTTAATCTCCAAAATTTGTCAAACAAAACCCAAAGTTCAACAAGGATCATTCGATAAACAATTTGTCCATAAAATTCTTCAAAGTAAACCAATATAATATTGAAACCCAAATATTTGAAGGATTTAGTCACATAGTCTTCCAAGTTAAATCGTAACATTTATCTCCAAACAACATCAGTTTCTCCTAAAGTCTCGTATTGAAAAGTAATTAACCTAATCACATATCCTCTATGATAGGTTAATCATTTTCATAAATAACCCAAAATCAACTTACTCTTAATTCATACAATCATATAACTAAAAATAATCAGTCAAACTAACCAGGGACTTCACGTAGTTCAGTGGTAGGCGATAAATACCAGTCACACTTTGGTTGTGGGTTCGATTCCCGCAGCTTTGTCCGACGCGACGGGTTGTCACACGGTCTGCGTGTTGTCCTTTTTCCAAAACTATATAATTCTTAAAACATTCCCCAAAATGAGATAAAATCTTCAAGAATAATCATAACATATTTTAACCTCAAGTTTATCTCATGCCCTTCATTTTCCATCATATCATAGAGTAACCCATAATTACCTAAAAAGTAAGGATCATATAAACCCTAATGGTTACCTTAATAATTGTTACCTGAATTTTCACATCAAGTTGTCCATCTCGTACATGATGCATTAGAGAACTCACCAAGGTTGAAGTGGTTGATCATGAATCCTTGATAGTTGGTTTAGAACAGCCATGAGATTCCTCATTGAATACCCCATTTCATCGAGTCATTTAATCAGAGAACCACCACAGTTTCCTTCAAACCAATTGTCACTTTGGTGCCTGCTAGATCCATCCATTCACTAAAAACAGAAATGTCAGTGTGAGTATATCAAAAAAATCATCATGTACTAATGAGGAAGTTAAACACTAAGATACACTTACTTATTCACTTTATCTAAAACTAGGACTCTTTCTGAAATCCTAACCATTATGGTAATGTCACTTATGCTTAAAGAATAACCTAACCTCTAAAGTTATCTAAACCGACCTTTGATACCAACTATAAGGCCCCAGCCTTAAACCTTACTTAATCTTGAGTTATTACAAGATTACACATTGAGGATCTTTTCAGGTTTAGAGTTTTAGAGAATTAGATCATGAAACTTGCATTACGTTCCACATTTAAACAAAGTAGTTACATAAAAGACAGTATTCATTCTTCCCATCAACGAAAACATATTTAAAAATAAAACATGGGTTATTTCTTGACACATCCTTGACACTATCATCACATCATGTACCTTTCCCTTGACCTGTGAAAAACATTTCAAAAACTTGGGATGAGCATAAAAAGCTCAGTAAGAGTTATAAAAATATGGAAAGGAAACATGAGTTCATATATACATTAAAATGAAATCACACTTTACCCATAAAACATAGGCATATCAAATCATGAATAAATCATAGAAAACATAATACATAAAGGTAACTTGAGGCATTCATAACATTATTACGTAGGGAGTAACCCTCTTGGTTACGTTTGGAATACCCATCACAGTATATTCCCTAAATCTCTTCGGAGAAACCTTAACGTTTCACTCCTTCGCGTTACCCAATGCATTGGAGAGCTATATCGGGCTCACCCGCCCTTAGTTTATCACGGAACCACCCGTTCTTCATAACAATTCCCAAGAACCATAACATAATCGTATCACATAAACATGAATAAAGGAAACATAACATTTCCACATTTCAATCACAATATAACATTTTAGGATATTGAAATAATGAATCCATTCAAAAAGAAACCATTTCCAAAACCATTTAAAACATTTAATAAAGAGATTTTTGAATCAAAGTGTCCCATACCACCTTGAACATTTTAAACCATTAATATCCATATAAATAAATCCTTAAAACGATTTTAAAAACATGGATATTAATAAGAACAAATAATTAAAACATTTAAAACGATATTTTGGTTAAAGGGGTTTTACCAAAATTAGAGACACTTGAATACAATAATCGAGGAATAATATTTAGTCATAACTTTATAATATCATGAGAATAAAAGGATTCATGATATAATACTCCAAAGGACAGTATATACACCATATAAGAGTGAATTGGTGCATAACAACAATGAACCCTCAATAGAAATGTCAAATGTGATGAAATCCCTTATAAAGAAGGTATCCTTAAATTAAGGACAAATAAATCTCAAAAATATGTGTGACAAATATATATACACCCAATATAAGTGGATATTAAGTGTAAAACAATAAAAGGTCAATCACACATATTCAATGGATGACATATTCAATGACTACAAGTTGAACCCAAAGAAATCGAAATTGGGTTAAAAAGTTCCCTTCACAGCCTAACGACATCACATCAAAATGAGTTGATGAGAGATAAAAAGTGTATCTAATCACTTGGACATAAAATTTACATCAATAAGGATGTATGAGAACATATCCAAACATAAAAATATGTAAATTAAAAGACCCAATAAAAGAAGACTTTTAAAAAAGAGGAGGGTGAAAGGTTCCCTTACCGACTTGGGTATCTTTCAAAACATACACCCCATGAAAGAAAGACAATAGGTCATTGATGTAAATACTCATAAACGAAAGTATATTACACAAAGAGTAGAATAATGGGCAGTACATACACCGCTCAATGGAATTTGTGGCAAATGTAGCATAAATCTCACGGGAATAAAAGTGAGATGAAAATCCCTTACGAAAACTCGGCAGCCTAACAGCGCCACATAAAACATCCGAATATGGATTAATGAGATCAAATAGAGTATCCCATCATATTAAAATAGAATTTACAGCAAGTTTAATATAAAAGAAAATCCCCCAACATTGCAAGGAAGAGTTTAAAAGAAGTGACATAAAGGAGAGTACTTAAAAAGAAAGAGAGAGGTTAGATCTCTTACGAATGTTCGGCAGCCTAACAGCGCCACTCAAAACTTCCAAAATGGATTGATGAGAGAGAATAGGGTCTCTAATCACATGAACATAAAAATTACAGTAAATGTAATATAAAATAACATCCCAATAATAAGAAAGATGAGCTTAAAATAAATGACATAAAAGAGTGTACTTAAAAAGAAAGAGAGGTGTAGGATCCCTTACCTCGGGTCCGACTTGACTCGATCGTTCTTTAATCTCCTGAATAATAAACATGAGTTAATTTATACTTCCTTAAGAACCTTTTTCAAGTTCATTATTCCTTTTATATCACTTATTACCATGTCATAAACATTATGTAATCATTTAAGTTAATAATATTTGTTTTGCCGATATTTGGTTCTTAAGTCGAAAGTGGACTTCTTACAATTACATGTTGTTCGTGTGGTCAAAGGTTCTTTATATCCAGAATGACATTCCTGATTTGGATATCATATATATCATATATATCCATCATATACATGTATTTATAATATTAAATAATCATTTAGAGGTAATAAATGAAATGCACCGTTCATGGAGACGGTAAGCCGTACGTACGCATGAACGCTACTTTCATTTCTTTTTCATATTAATGTAATTAAAAATAAATGAGAGGTATGTATATTTTAATTACAGAATTATATTCATCATTTAGATATATCATTCATCATATATATCCATTATATACATGTACTTATAATAGTACATTACATTTGGGGATAAGAAATGAAATGCACCGTTCATGGAGACGGTAAGCCGTACGTACGCATGAACGCTACTTTCATTTCTATCTCATACTTTAATGGAAATAAATAATAATGATATAGAGTTATATAATAATTCCAGTATAACATCATATATAATAACATTAAATCCATCCTTTATACGTCCCATGTATGGCATTAACGAATCACATCACTTTGAGGGGGCGGTAGTCCGCACTTCCTAAAATGAAGATATCGCGTATACCCATAATGGAAGCCATAAAGGTAAGAAAAAAATTAAAAATACAGAAGCATAAGTAAAACATAAACATATTATATATAATATATAAAAATAGTGACATCATAATGGCCACCTTTGAAGGTGTTAAATGAGTATTGAACAATCATCGTTTCGGGAGGTAGAATTTCGCCATCCACGGAAACCATATGTTCTTTAACCATTTGATGTAGTTGTGTGAGAGTGTAGGTCGAATAAATATTATAAAAACATCCTATTATATTGAAGATACTGGTGTTGTTACAAAATAAGTAAATAAAAAGAGTTTAGGGGGTTGGAGAATCAAAATAAAACAAATGAACATGAGAGAATGAATTACCTTTAAAAGTGTAACTCCTTTTGATTTGAGCCTAAAGGCTTCCTTTTAAAGGATTCTTCCCAAAGGAAATACTCTAGGATGAGGAGAGGGATGTGGATATAGTAAATGGGCAGGGTTTGGCCGAGCCAAAGGCTTGAGGAGTGTGTGAAAAGAGGTAGAGGTGGGGGCCTTTTATAAGAGGAGAGGAGGGGCACTTTTGGAAAGTAAGGAAATATTACTTTATTTGAAAATGTGTTTCGGTTTTAAAAGGTCCCACATTGATTTAATTCGTGGATAAGGTTATAAAGGTTCGAAAACCACCCATACAATAAGTTTTGGACATGTGTAGTTCATAGATTTTACATTATCTTTCCATTTTATTTTAATCGTTAAATAATGATGTCATCACTGCATCATTATGATGTCATAAATAATTTAATTTATTTAATGTCTAAAAATTATAAAAAAATTACTATGATGTAGGAAATCTTTTTATATTTCCAATGACTATTTATAATCAAAAATATGACTTGTATAACCCCACTTAAAAAATGTTTTAGTAAAACATATCATGTTTGTGTCATTTTTAATTTTAACATTAAATAAAAATATATTATTGTCATTTTCCAACTAAAGTGGCTCCATGGGGTCCCCAAGTTGGCCCATGGCTTTTCTTGGTCGGCCATGACTCACCCAATATGTGTAGGACAAGTTTCATGGTGTTTTCACATTCTTATAATATCATTTTTACCTTAAACTACACTAATTACCACTAATCGCGATTAAAAACTTAATAAGTTACTATTCACCAAAAAATTATTTTTATCCCATTGAACCACATTTTACTTCTTAATGACAACCATGTATGTTGGATTTTTGAAATTCAAAACACAAAGATGGAAAAATTCCATTTAAACGGAAAAATCAGTTTTTATAAGTACCACTTAGTGGTTTCACTATTCATAAAAAATTGTAGTTTTTTAGAAAAATCCCAAAAATTCACCCTAAGCTATATTTGATATTCTGAATTCAAAAATGAATTCCGTTTTAAAAAATTCAAAACATATAAGTCACATTAATTAATTTAATAATTAATTCCCGCTCTCATGACAAATAGCGTTTTTTTATGAAACAATAAGTATCAAAAGATTGACACTAGTTTAAGTCCGATTTCAAAGTGAAATTAATTCCAACGACCACTATTGGATTTAATGGTAAAAATATTTTCTAATTTCACTTTAAAACCAATTCAAAATATTATCTAATCATATAAATAAATTATATTAAAAAGAGGTTTTGAATTAAAACACAACATTTTACACTATTCATTAAAAAAAATGAACTTTATTGGAAAGATACCAAAAAATTACACAAAGTAAAATTTGATGTCCCGATTCTTAATAAGAGTTTTATTTGGTCCAAAAGAATGTATAAGAGTGATCAAAACTATATTTAATGACGGTTTGCCATCAAAAGGCGACAAGTGAACCTTTAGTGAAAACTAGGGCATATACGCCTAAAATTGAATTCTTTCCGTATTTTAAGCCTTTATCTTTTATTGGATAAATGTAAAAACATATATAATCCTATTTTAGTTATTTCTATCCATTCCCGCCAATAAAACGGCTACATGTTAACTACCATTTAAAATAATATTATTTTATTATTAGAGTGCAACGTAAGATTCCCAAGAAACTCGTTGTTGCGTGTTGGGTACGCCATCGAGCATAGCGTCCCCTTTAAAGTCATTTAAACATTTTATTCACAAATATGGATAAATATGAAAATGTAATATTATTTATTTACCTGGGGTGTTACAGATTATCTGAGATCACCCTTAATTATGTTTTCCTCTCCCTAGTGTACCAAGGAGTGAACTATGAATTATTTCAGGGATATAATAGAATAAATAATAAAGTTGTCACCAGAATTTTAAGTTGTATTTAATATTTTTGGTTGTGATATTAGAATCATGTATGTATCTAGTCTCTTAAGACTACTAAACTATTTAATCCCATGGGATGCGATTTCTTATATCTTGTTACAATATAGTAAAGTAGCCATCAAATTTTGGGTACTAGAGTTGAAGTTTCTATAGTTGGTATCAAAGAAAGTATAATAGGTATCCTAGGAACTAGATCTAGAAGAACATAGTAGAATATAATGTGAACATTATTATAATCCATTAATATATTTAATAAACTCTTTTAAAATAGTTTACTTATATAGGAATCATATTTTATGATTCAATATTAATGATGTTATGAGATAATCTATTATATTTTATTATTTAGAAATGGTTACTAGTGGAAGGAACAAACATAGAATCAATATCTACAACCTATTTAGGGATTTACCTCATGATCAAGTCAAATAATACAATGAGGCCAATTCTCAAGAGGATAGATTATTATTATATTAGGATAATTGACTTAGATCATGAACAATAATCTTACCTATATGGAGAAACCTGATGATTCTCAACACAGTGCAACAATGTTGGACCACTTTATGTAACAACAAAAAATATCAATCAAGGGGACAACTAATACATCAATATTTGATCAGTGGATCAACTTCCTAGATTGTATATTTCTTACTTTATAAAGTAGTGAAAGATAGAAATTTATTATGATATTTTATCATCTAAAGGGAGATTTTGATCAATAGTGGTCAATGATTCTAAACACCAAAGTGGATGAGGATATAGAGAGTATATAATGAAAGACATTTAAGGAGATATTATTTAAAATAAATCCCCTTATGAGTAAAAATATGATATATAAAGTAAATTATTCAATATAAGGAAAAAGGAAGAGGAAATTATCATTGAATATGAAGATAACTTTATAAGTTTATAAACTCATGTTGTGGATTATGTATGTAATCCAAGAAGTAAGATTGATTACTTCTTTGATGGGATAAAACCCAACCATTGAATGGAATTATCCTCTCAAATTTTTTTCCTGTATACAAGGATATAATATCAAGTGACACCAAGATAGAGAAAAAATTCTCCAAGTCTTATGTTTTCTAGGGAAAACAAGAAAATAATTTGGTGAATAAGAAATCTAAAACATTTTTGGAAAAAAGGGAAGAATTTAAGGGTGATATTTCCAACTTGTAATAGTTTTGGAAAGAAACACCATAAAACATACTCTAAGGTTATGAGAGTTTTCTTTTTGTACAGAGAGAAAGTCCATCAATATCGTTATTGAAAGGGAAAGAATGAATCCACCAATGTCCAATGATTCAACTGTAAAGATATGGGGCACTATTCTAAATAATTCTCCAAGATCCAATGGAATTTACCTCAGAAAATTACAAGGGATAAAGACCATGCTTATGTGATCACTACATCTGAGGTTGAAGTTTCTAAAGATGTGGGAGAAGGTACGTTGATCTAACCTGAAATTTAGTTAATTATTTATTTAATTATAGATCTTAACACTATTTTATATCTTCCATGTTTTCTAAAAACATTAAATATTTCCCCAACACCATAAGAATAAATTTATGAATCAATAATCCTAATAGAAATCATATTTCAAAAAGGATATGTCCGTCAATCCCCATAATCATATATAGACATACCCTATTTTAAAACATGGTTATTATACCTATGATTTAATTTGATATAATCCTTGGTATGAATTGGATTTAAAATTATAATAAAAAAATTTATTTCCAAGATAAGTTATTAACAATTCGTGGAGAATATGTGAAATACCTTATCTTTACAGGGGAAACTTTATCATTTGAGTTATGTCTAGATCCACCTCTAGTAGCTATCCTTAATAAAATTATTGGAGAAGAAGAGTATACACAACCTATGAATGTGAAATGTATCCTTAGAAAATAAAATCTACTTATTGTTTAAGAATACATTTATGTGTTTCCTGAAGAACTACCTAGACATACACTTGAGTGTGAATTTTATTTTTCCATTGATCTCATCCCTGATGAAAAACCTATATCTAAGAATCCATATAGTATAGCCACAAAGTAATTAGTGTAACTAAAGAAAAAATTGTGGGAGTTTTATGATAAGGGATTTATACACTATGGTGTTTCACTATGGGTAACCCATATTCATTTTATTAAGAATAAATATGGATCTACTAGGTTATTGATTAGTTACTAGGAAATCAATTTTGTTATTGTAAATAATAAGTATCATCTACCCCACATTAATAAATTGTTCGATCAACTTTAAGAGCTCAATATTTTTCAAATATTGATCTTCATTCTGGATATCATCAAAAAATGAATAATTAAGGAATATATTCCAAAGATGACATTTTGTATGAAGTATAGATATTAAAAATTTACATGAATTGACATTGGTTTGACTAATACATCTTTTTTTACAGATATAATTAATAGTGTATTCAAGGATTATCTCAATATTTTTGTTTTTGTATTTATTGATTATATCTTGGTATAATCTAAAAGCTATGATGAGCAAAATAATCATATAAAAATCATTATTGAGACTCTTATAGACAAAGAGTTATATGGAAAATTTATAAAATGATAATTATGGATTTAGATGTTTCTTCTCTTAGATATATTGTCTCTAAGGATAGAATATTGGTTGATCCTTCAAAGAAAAAGAAAGATATGGAATGTCCAACACTAATGCGTATAATTAAGGTACATAGTTTCCCTAGATTAGTAGGTTATTATTGATTATTTGTTCAACACTTTGCTTAATTATCTAACCCAGTAACCAAGTTGACAACTAAAGTGGTTAAGTTTATATGATTAGAGTAATGTAAATAATGTTTTGAATAATTAAATAGGAGATTTTTCAATGAAAAAATATTGAATTTATCATTGGGAAGGGATATATTTTTGATATATAATGATACATCAAATAAGGAACTTGGATGTGTTGTTATTCAAAACAATATAGTTATTTCCTATGCATTAAGGTAGTTAAAGTTCCATGAATAGAATTATCCAACCCATGATCTTGAGTTTATAACTATAATATTTACATTGAAGATATGAAGACATTACCTTTATGGTGAAAAATTTAAAATATATAAATATTAAAAAAAATTGGAATACATATTCTCATGGAAAGAGCTCAACATGTGGAAAAGGAAATTTATAGAACTACTCAAGGATTATGATTTCTCAATACACTACCACATTAGGAAGTTAAATAAGGTGGATAATGTTTTGAGTAGGAAATATCATAGAGTTTTGACTAAAATTAGGATTTAAAAAGATCTTATATTCAAGGATTTAATAATGTCATAAATGGTAATTACTAAGGAATTAGAACATCACATCTATTATAAATTGTTTCTAAACCATCTTTATTGGAGAAAATTAAAATTTCTCAGCTTGATGATAAGAATATTCAAAATAAAATCAAATACGTGAGTAATGGGAAGTTGGTAGAATTCATCTATAAATATGGTATATGGAAACTTGGAAAGTGCTTATGTGTTACATCCATGCCTGATCTAAAAGGTGAATTATTCGATGAAACTCATAGATCATATTTCATTATACACTCTGGTAGCACCAAAATTTATTAGGATTTGTAGGAACATTTTTAATGGGATAATATAAAATGAGAAATTTTAGACTATATATCAAGATGATTTGTTTTTCAATAGGTAAAGGATAAGAGACAAAATCCTAAAGGAGTAATGAAAACTATACCAATTACCATGTGGAAATGGGATGATATTATAATGTAATTTTCATTGTATTATCAAATACTCTTATAAAGAATGATTCCATATGGATTATTGTTGATAACCTTACCAAGTTTTCACATTACCTCACTATAAGGGGAGATCTACCTCTTGAGTGCTTCATGTGACTCTATATTAATGAAGTTATGAGAATTCATGATATACCTATTTCGATTGTATCTAATCACAATCCATGGTTCACATCAAAATTCTGGACGAGTCTTCATAATTCTCTTGACATTAAACTATATTTGGGCACCGCATACCATCCTCAAACTGATGGGAAACATAAAAGGACTATACAAATTTTATAATACATGTTAAGGTAATTATCAATTGAATTTCATGGTATATAGTATCAGTATTTAACTTTGGTGGAATTCACATATAATAATAGATTCTATTAAAGCATTCAAATGACACCATATGAAGTACTTCAAAGAAAGAGGTGTCACACTTCAAATTATTGGGACAAAGTTGGTGAGTGGAAGATTATACGGCCAGAACTTATAGAATAGGAAATGATGAAAGTGAATACTATTATGAATCATATTAAGGTACATAAAAGTAGACAAAAAACCTATGTCGATAATAAAAGGAAGGATTTATAATCTTATGTGGGAGATCATGTTTTCTTGAAGGTATCTCTATTGAAGGGTGTTATAAGGTGAAGTAATAAAAGGAAACTAAGTCTTAGGTACATCAAGATTTTTAAAATTCTAGAAATAATTGGATTATTGATTACCATTTGGAAATTCTACCTATCCTCTCTAAATTTCATGACATGTTCCATATATCATTATTAATGAAGCACATGCTAGACCCAATGCATGTGCTCACCTCTGAGGAAATAGAATTGGAACCGAATTTATCTTATTATGAAGAGCCTCTCGAGATTCTTGATACTAGAGAATAAGTTTTTCTGAATTATATGCCTCAATTGGTGAATTTCCTTTAGAGAAATCTTAAAATAGAATAGGAAACATGGGAACTCAAGGAAGTAATGATGAAGAATTACACACATTTTTTTGGGAAGTGATATCCATGAAAATTTTGAGTATGAAATTTTTGAAGGAGATAAACTATAAAACTTGAGTATTAATTATAATAAGTAAAATTTTAATTCTAAATAAACTATAGTACAATGATTTTTTATATTTCATATCACAGAATTTCAAATTTTATAGGATGGATATTTCTTTTGAACTTACTATGTTGAAATAAGCCTAGAATGAAAATTTGAAATTTTCCTTAGAGATGCATTTTTATGAATAATTGATAATATAGTATTTAAATAATTTCATTTTATTTATATAAAAGTGTTATAATATATATAATTAATCATAGATTATCAATTATTTATAAATACAGATAAAATCATTTGAAAGCAAAAAAGTTTTTTTTGAAAATCATTTTAAAGTGCACAATGTATTTATAAATTAAAAAAATCTATATTGATGAATTTTTTTAATGATATATATATATTATATTCTATAAAATAAATTTTAATTTATACAATGGTGGTTACTAGAAATATTATTAGAATAAATTCATTTTATGCTTGAAAAATGCATTTTCCTAAAAAATGTTTTCATCGCGTTTTATGTGTTTTTATTAAATTAATTTCACCCACATATAGGAATTGAATTTAATAAAATGATTTCAAAATTTGAAATTATAATGTAAAAATTTATTAAAATTTTCAATTTAATTTTTGGTCATAATGAATAGTAACCAAGGTAAAAAATCATTACCACGGTAATGTTTAAAATGGGATAAAATAGGGTTAAACTAAAAAAATAAGGGTTAAAATGATCTAAAAACTTGTATAAATTTTATTTTTTGATCATATTTTGACCTTATCAATTTAATATGATATATTTTTATAATTCAGAGCCACTTTAATTGGGTAAGAAATATAATATATAATAAAATTTCAAGTATTCACAAGATTGCCACCCACCACACTTATAAAAGGGTATCCCCTCTTTACACTTATTCACTCATTTTGATCCACTTAACTTTATAAATACCTAAAAAAATAACTCCCAAAATATATTACCCATGTTTAATATGTCTTGATCTCACCAAAATACTAACCTAAGAAGGATTAAGGTGTAATCCAAAGGAGGTTTTACAATGAAGTGGCACAACTCTTAATAGAGTTATTTTGGGTTTATTTATTCATCTACCTCATTAAAAATTATATCAAACATGATGATATAATAAAACTAGTATATCAAATATACTTAAATATTATTATTTTTATGTTAAAACAATTTTCATCTCCTTTTACATTCTATGGAAAATGAAAACGTCGCTCGTGCATAAGTGTGGGCTGTGACTTCCATGAAGCAATATATTTCATTTTCCATCACCGCCTTCCTCAACTAGTTATAATGATTAAATTAATGAATATATAATATTTTTATTATATAATTATTAATTTTCAAATATAATATATTATCTTTATTATTACGCTTCCATATTTTGGAAAATGATAACATCACTCGTATGTATATGTGGACTACCACCTCCATGAAGCATTGCGATTCATTTTTCAGTTTTTATTTACACGGATGGAAATAATTATGGATTTAATGAATAAATATAATATTTATAAAATGATTATATTTCTTTAAAAAAAAAAAATTATATTTAATTTTCTTTTCATCCATTAGAAAAAAATGAAAATGTCATTCATGCTCATGTATGAGCTACCGTCTCCATGAAGCAACATGTTCCATTTTTCATGAGCACCTTTAATAGTTGGTTATAAAATTGTACTTAATGTATAAAAATTATAAATATGTCATGAATAATATTTTTTAGATTATGGATCAATGAACCCATTTATCATGGTCAACCTACCCAAGTTGTTTTTGGATTATGAACATATAAGATCCTCAAAATACCCAACATAAACTGAACTTATTTAGTAACTATATAAGATATGGTAATAAAGGAAATAAAATATATTATAATTATGTAATAAAACTTTAAAAGGTTATTAATAAAGTAAATAATTAATATAAGTTTGTTATATATGATGTTGAAATGCATCCGACTAAGCTGAAATCCAAGGTAAGGGTTTATTATACAATCTTATTTTTATTTGGGATTGTTTATGTTTAAACTTCCATTGAAGGGAATTATTAACTCTTTATCTTTTTAATGCCATATATTTTATTATCATTTGGATATATATGTATTTTACATATTTTCCTTTCATTTTTCACCCTTTGGTATTTAAAACGTCTAAGAATATGTTTTAAGGAAAACCGACCATATTTTTTATTTTGGTCAAGAATCTTTAAAATCCATATCCATGTTATCTAAAATGTTTTCAAGAATATATTTACTATTATAAAATTATTTTTTAATGTTATTTCATTCATACTTGACTTTAATTACAATGGTTTAAAAGGATTCAACCTTTTGTTCTTTGAATGAGGCACTTTAGAAATTTTACCAAAATTGAAAAAGGAATCTTATTTTAACATTTTCCTAATGAAGATATTTTTCTGATGCCATAAATATTGTTTTATTTGAAGATTAATTTAAAAGTTTCCATGGTTATTTTCAAATAAAGGCATTTTATCAATGTTTTGAAATTTTTTACTTTTAAAATATTTTCAAAAGAAAATGATATTTATTCTATTATAAAAGTTACTATCTAATGTATTTGTAAAAGGTATTTTTCATCTATGTCCACTTTCTTAAAGGATTTATATGTTTTAATAAGGATATGATAAAATGATACCATCTAACTTATTTCTCTTGATGACTTATGGTAATGTTATTCTAGTTATTGACCAGAGTAAATATTTACATTGTTTATGATTCTTTTTCAATATGAATGTTTGTATTGATTGTGTATTGTGTTGTTATTTATTTATTTCATATAATGAATGAATTATACTTAATAAGTGATGGGTGGGGCCCATTATAGCCTAGTATTGCATTGGTAGGTTTCATGAGACAAACTAGCTTGGGTATTTGTCGTATTACTTACCTATTTATGTATTATATCTTTACACAAGGTCTTGATGGAAAGATTATGATGCTCAACATTATGAATTATGTCCTTATGATATCAGTTATTATTATTCATGTGATTATTTATGTTGTTATGTTATCTATGGATATCTTCCCCTTTCATGATATTAGTTATACATAATATTTTATTATTGTTTCTCTCTTCCATAGTATTCATGTTTCATGTATTCTATGATAGCTTATGTTGTATGATTTCTCTTTTTGAGCATCTAAGATAACCCTTTATTATGTTTTTCTTTATCTAGGGTACCAAGAAGTGAAATATGAATGATTTCAAGGATATAATAAAATAAATAATAAAGTTCTCACTATAATTTTATGTTTTATTTCGTTTTTTGATTGTAATGTGAGAATCAGGTATGTATATAGTATTTCAATACTACTAAACTATTCGATACCATGAGATGAAATGTTTTGTATCTTGTGACAATGTTGTAAATTAACTACTGACTTTTGGGTATTAGAGTTAGGGTTATTATATATGTTGAGCAAGTGTTGTTTTCAACAATACATAATGTTTTTATTTAAAAGGGGAGTTTGTTGAGAACAATACTCTATCTCTTTATAATAATTTTGATGCTCACAAATACCCCTAATTATTTTCTAATGATTTTTTTTGTTAAGTATATTGAATGAATTTATTATTCATTATATTTTTATTTCTAGATGAAATATTTTAGTTCTTGAACAATGAGGATTAATTACTAAAGTATTCAGGATCTGCTTTAGCATGTTCTGGAAACACTGTTCATGCTCTATATATTCAGGATATTCTTAGGCATGTTCTGGAAACACTATTCATACCCTACATGGAGAAACACAACGTAAGGATGAAATGTAGTGTATCCTTTATGAGTTATCAGAAAAGTATGGAAGAGGAACCCTACGTTAGGAAGGAACCCTACGTTAGGAAGGAACCCTATGTTTGGGTTATTGAAAAAGTGTGGAAGAAGAACCATACGTAAGTTTTAAAAATTATGTTTATTTCTCAAAAGTATGGTTCATCAACCTTACTTTTGTAAACAACCATACATTCTTAGAAAAGTATGTAGCAAGTTCCTTTCATTTGAAAGATTATAAAAGTATGGATCTTTTATTATACGTTTGAAAGTTGAAGAGAAAAAGTATGGATGGCCAACCCTACATTTTGTGATCAACCCTACGTTTATGATCAACCATATGTTGCCAACCTTACATTTGTGATCAACCATATGTTGACAACCTTACGTTTGAATGCTACGTCATTAATCTTACTCTTATTATCTATGTTACATTCAGAGGATTCATACTGTACAACTCAACCTTACGTTTGGCGTCAGAGAGTTTAAAGTAGATATTACTATGAAATGGTCAGCGAGCTGTTTATTAGGATGATTTCAAGCCAGATTAAAAGATGATTTTAAAATGTGTCTTTAATGAGTTCAAAGCCGTTTATCGATCGAATTAAAAGAATCTTTTCTTGGTGAATTTAAAGGGAAGTTACGACTACTCTATAAATTCAAATGTTTGAATATCATGAGTCAGAAGGCAAATTTTGTGGATATAAATTTATAATAGAAGTTCTCGTCGTTATTATATATATGTTTTTTAAGAACTGTATCAATCGATCATTAAAAAAACATAGATCTGCTGATTAAAAAAGAATGACAATGCTCTGTTTATTGAAGAATAAGAATCACGATAGAAGATTCACTCATTATACACCAAAGATCATTTGTGAATTTGCTACTTCTAAAGTTGTGAATTATATTTCTATATATACTACAACAAGATCGACTCAGAAAGACTCTTATTTGAATATCACTATTTCTGAAGATAATGATCCATCCACTATCAATTGCATTCTGTTTCAATTGTGATGAAAAACTGGAAATTATTTTCAAAAGTATAGACATCTTTCTCTTCTATTATTGAGTGACCAACTTCTCGTACTAAGTTGTGTAGGTTTTGTGACTGAACCAAAAGGATTTATTTTGCCTTAGATTGTAAAGGTGTCAACTGTCTGTACTTAGTTGTGAAATGGTCTGTGGAAACAAGGACCAGATAGTGAAAATCACCAAGCTCGTGGAGTAGAGCGTTGGTGGAGTGGACTAGGGGCCTTCTATTCCCAAAGACACTATATATCTTATGTCTCTGTTATTTAAATTTATGCTGCATTAATTCATCTGATTAAAGTTAAAGGGCCGAACATGATCTCACAAAGATTTCTTAAAAGACACAATTCACCCCCCTCTTGTGTATATTTAGTATAATCTGATCCAACAATATAAAGTCTCCTTTATATGTAAAATGGTAACCAACTCCATACACCATTATTCATTATCACATATTGAATTTCCATTATATTGATAACCAATTGACTATAAATACCACTTGATCTCCACAAATCCATAAAAAAATTTAATACCCCCATTTGGATTTTTTATTCAATTTGAAATTATCTTCTAAATATAATGTAAATTTCCCACCTAATTTAAAAGAAATTAAAGGAATGGAATGTTTTTCCCCCTTATTAACATTATAAGGTAAAGATAAAAATGGTCTTATCACCCTAAATTAAGATACTATGGGTGTAAGGTAGGGTTTCTTATCTTCTAAAAATTACTCATGTCATTTTAAGAAACTCATCCTCTCCTCCATTTTATTTTTATCCATTTTCTTAGTTCTACACTAGTTCCATGAGAGAATTGTGACACCACATTTTACTTAGAAATATGCTATCAAATCATCAACTCTAAATCTATATGAGATAACCATTTTTTATAAAATAAGAGTGATAATTTTAGACAAAAAATATATCTATATGCTAATCATAATGTGATAACACTTCTAAAACTTACTTCATTATTACTGTCTATACATGTTTTCAAGAGTTTTGATGAAATTTTACTCACTTGAACACACACATTAAAAACATTAAAGTGCAAGTTATTTCTTACCCCATTTGGTTAGATAATATCCCCCTTGATAAACATAATGAGTATGAGTTAAAAATAGCATTTGGAGAATAAAAATCATACCTAAAACTTCAATTTTTTAGGGGGTGCCTAGAATTATAGATTAATCACACAATGAGAAAAATCTAATATTTTATCCCCTTTTGATACATCCTCCTCAAGGGATGCTCTTAAATATTCACCACGGGTGATTTTTCTCCAAGAATTTGTGATAACATTTTAGACTAATGTTAATTTTGAGATGAATACCACTTGAGATATTCTATGATGGATGTATTATTTTAATATATTTTGAAATTAAATATTTCAATAATTCTCATTTTCCAAAAATAACACCTTCAATTCCATTCATATGAACGTAACCAATCTGATTTGGGAAAAAGGTGTGTTTTCTATTGACTCCTAAATGTGAGGCACTCAAATGAGAAATTTTTTTCAACCCACAGACTTCTTTCTTTGAGGGTATAAATTTTCAAGACTATTTCATGGTTTCATCCTCTAATTTTTTATATTTTAAATTTACTTGGAATAATGTAATTCTACTCTTTTTTACTATTCTTCCTTGATAGAATAACCTTATTAATTTTGTAAAATAGAGAAATTTATTTCTTTTCAGCAAGATTAAATTTCCTAGATGCTTCTAACTGACCTGACCATATTATTAACACGTATTTAGGCTTATGATCATATTTCTATGTGTGTTTTAAATCATTATTTGTAGAGGAATTTTTGGTTCCATGATTCATTGGTGATTTTACTTTGTTTTTCATCCTTTATTCTTATTAACATAGACATTACATGAACTTTGTAGCTATATTTATAGACTATTGGAATCTTCCACACATATCTTTATTAGCCTTAGGATTACCCTTTTTTGGAAACCTTTAAACCTCTTTACTAGGAGTTTCAACTAGCATGTTAATCCTACGATCATTTTATTGGATCGACTCCTTCCTTTTGGATTTCAACTTTCTCCCTTGTTTATTGATATTCATGGACATCTTGTAATGGTTTGTGATGTTTCCTCTATTTTCATAGCACTATCATTTTTATCTTATTGGTTTCACACACTGATATTATTTTTTCACTGAATTCTTTGGTTTATCTTGTTTAATAAACTTCTTCACTGATTTATCTCCCAAGGCAGATTTGTTTTTATAATTCACATGTTTTTTTCATGTTTTCTATACATGTTATTATATTATTTGTGCTAATTTTTAATATACCATTAGTCCTAATAATATAATCCATATATATTTTAAAAACCATATAATTTTCCCAAGCTTTCAATTTTTTCTTTAAAGACAAAATCTTCCCATTCCATGTGATTTGTTTCCTTCCATTAGTTTTCCTTTATACTTCATGTTTTCTCCCCCTTTATCTTGGAATTATAGAAATTGTTCATACTGATATATTATTTTATAAATCCATGGTTCTATGTCTAAGACACCTATATTTCCAACATCTTATGATTAATATTTTTTTCTTTTACATATAGGTGCATATTTCCTACTCTACATGGTTGTTGTTTTTAGGTTGAAACCATAGAATTTTAGGATCCTTTGGGGGGGGGGTTGTTGGAGTCACTTACATACACCCTTGATACATTTATGGACTTATGGTCACATTTTATCCCCATCATTTATACATTTGTTAATTTAAATATTTATATTTAATTGAAACATATGTAGAACAAGTATATTCAAATGATTTATGAAATACCTTTTTTCCATGTGATTATGGTGGAAGCTTCTACAAATGACCAGAAGATCATTTTTATTCCATTTAAAATCTTATTTTATGTGAGAATAATTTCAAATATATGTGTGGAAACATATATTTTCTCAACTATTTGGGAAGTTCCAGACTATATAGATTTTAGATTTTTTAACTTCACTTACAACTCTATGCACTTTATGTTAAGAGCATACTTCTCAGCCTCAACTAAAATAAAAATATATTCCCAAAATTTATTTAACTTTTAAGTTTTATCCTTATGAATTTCCCTTTTATCAACTAGATACTTTTCTATCTCTTTCACTATTTTTTTTCTTTAGCTTCCAACCGAGCAGTCTTGACATACTTGGAGACTTTATGAAACTTTTCCAATATGTGGAACACTTCTTTGAAAAAAATTTGAGACATATATTTATCATATTAATATCTTTTAAATTATTCATAAATTAAATAAATATTTTCATTTAAAATTAATATATATTCTTCAGTAACTTTCACTAATGTTTTGAGAGTGTTATAACAATTAAAATTCTTTTCCAATACTTCTTCCATGGTATCAACTTCTTCTTTTAGCTGTGAATTCTCTTTATTAAGTCCATTGATATATAAAAATATATAATTGAAAACTTCAATATATACTTTATTAAATTAATATTTTATTTTATAGTAACATACCCTAAGTAAATCATTGAATTCAACTTCATCATAACTTGTTCTAGATTCATCAGAGGAACAATATTCAAAATATTTGATTAAAAAACACTCACCATTTTGATTACCTTTAGCTAATGGTGTTTCATGATTTATATTTGAAACTTCTATGAGTTTGTTTGAATATTTATCCTTTTTATTTTTTAGATTCATAGATGAAAACTCCAAATCTATTTCAATAGGGAATAAATGGATTTTTCCATATGAGGAACTTCCATTTCAAATATGTACTTCATGTATTCAAGTGAAAATAATTGAGAAAGAAATTTTCAGAACCAATCAGAGATAAAAAATTATGTTCGAACCTCAATTGTGATAGAATAATATATACAATATATGGGATCCTATACTATAATATAAATTGAGAGTCCCAATGGATCAGTGCAGAAACACCCGAGAGGGGGTGAATTAGGTGTTGTCAAATTATTTTACCAAAATCCAAATATTATATTAAGATTTTAACCCCTTTTATATATGAACTATTTTTATCTGTTTTGATATAAATGGATCATTTTATAATTTTCCCATCATGCCACAACCACATTCAATGTATAATATAAATAAGAGATCAATATGTAATATATTTACAAGGTTCGATCCCAAGATAGGAAACCTACTCATTGTTGTGTTTAACGCCTTCTAAGACACATATTTTCCACTAATAATATTATTATCAATTATAGTGGGTTAGATAGAGATTATACTAAAATTAAGTTCACCATACTACACATGCGAGGTCAATATATTATATAGGTGGGTGTACACTATATTAAAAAAGTGGATTAAACTGACTCCAATGGATTCTTTATACTCGCATCACACTAGTTTTTCTTAGATATTCCAATTTTTGAAGTAAATCATAAGGTCTATCCATATATATCATATAATCCAAAAAATAACCTATTTTCTCAATAATAGAGTGTCTTTTACTTCCTTAAAGTCTTCATAGATAAATCATGCAACTTAGATACCGCATTTCGTCCTACTATTAGATCTTAATCAAAAATTTATTACTGGACTCCCCCTTAATCTTACTTCAAGAATATTTCCCCAGAATAATCTTACCAAGTGAGTATATAATAAAATTAATAGAGTTAGAATATTTTTAGGTAGTTAACACACTAAACCATGATATTTATCTTTCTTACTGTATGAAGCACCTATTAGGGCTATGACTTCTCTTATTCTCTGTGACTGAATTTGTTCAGCAGATTCAGTTCACCATATTTTCATCTATTCTTCTTTGATACACAAAATTTTAGGCTTTTATATAGTAGTATCAGGTTACTTATTATTTATCAAGATAAATTCTATTTTCTATAGACTCCTCATACTTCTTCCTCAATAGGTTCTCACTTAGATTTTCAATTATAGATCAAATTCATACATCACATCCTCTTGTATTTTATTTTTATTTTCTTGATACACATATTTGTATAGTTATCTCACACTTTTCTTGAGAGTAATTTTCATATTATATAAATTGAAATGTTTAAAGATATCACAAAAATAAAAATAAATAGTTTTATATTAATAATCAATCCCCCATTGTTTACATATTTATCATTTTCAACAACTCCACATGGGACTGTTACTATGACCCACTTTTCACAACTCAAATAGTATTACGAAAATATTATTGTTTATTTATCTTATCATTTTACTCTAGCTGACCATATCTTATTTTTTAGCGGGATTAAGATTCTTTTGAAAATAAACTCTATAGTAGCTAGAAATAAATATTCTTCCAAGATGTATAAAATATATAGCAACAACATCTGTGGAGAAACTCATTTCGGCTTGAGTGCTTCTACAAGGAACTTTATATATTACAAAATGAGTCTATAAATTTTAGATAGAAACAAATCCATATTATTCTTTTAATTCATATTGAATTGAAAATATTTTATGATATTTTAATACTTAAATATAAAAATAAAGAATCAATAGATATGATTTCTCATTTCCAGATTTATGAAATTTGAAAGTTTTTCTTTTCAGACTAAAACAAATTCTTAGCCTTACATATTATATCTATTTCATTCTATCTCAAACATGATTAGTTTATATTTAATTTTATAGTATTTAGAGAATTTAATATCATCATTTTCATTATCTGATCCCATATTACATTTTTATCATCGATAATGAATTTCAAATATTATCAATTGAAATTCACAAATAAAGAGAGATAATATTCCTTATCTCATATCATTATTTTTTCTTCAAATCATGCTTTAATAATGGATTAACTAATATTCATGAAGTTTTAACATGAATTAATGACCTTGAAATCATCACAAATGATTTTGTCTTTAGAATAATTAATTCTATAAAATTATATTTTTCAGTTTGTAGAAATAACCAAAATTTATCCTAGTGATAAACCTTACAAACCTTGCAAATGAACCTTAAATTTTTTGATTTTCTTAATAAAACAACCTTATAAAGGTAGAAAAAAAACTTATAAAGTGCATGTCTAAACCTTATGAGAGATAAACATAACCTAATAATGACATTTCCTAATAGTATGAGGGAATATTTGAACCTTATGCGTTAGTTTTCTCAACCATAAGGGGACATGTAGTGCTTGTTTCAACATTATGAGGATATGAGCAGTTTTTCTCAACCTTATAGTGGAATTTCCCAACATTATGAAGAATTTTATGAACCTTACACTGATGGTTTTCACAAATTTACAAATGGACGTCTCAACCTTATCAGATCAAATACTTTACCACATTTTGAAAACTTCTTTAAATGAACTCAAGGATATTATAATTTAGCTCCGACCTTCTCAAACCATCATTCAAGAGATAGTAAAACACTAACTATAGTATCCAACATTCTAGGTACTTCAAGGATGTATTATTCACAACATCATCTATCTTTCGTCCTGGAATAATCACACTTAAATATCCCCACTAGTTTACTTCTTCCAAACCACTTACTAACTATTATAGATAGTACTCCATAGTCTTGGTACTTGTCAATTACATTAGGCTCATTTCTATAATCATCACTTTTAAGGGGATTCTCACTAGGTAGCCAAATTCCTTCTTCTTTTCCCAAATTTATGGGTAGATCTTTCTCTTTACCTTTCTAACATGAGATAATCTCTCCTTTTCATGTATAGTGGAATACAACTCTTCACATCATTATTTATTTTTACATATTAACTTTCCATTATATTGGAAAAAATTGACAAAAAATACATCTTGAGATTCTCACATACAAAGGGCAGTTCAATTGGGTTATTTTAGATTCTAGATAAAAATTTAGTTATGTATTTGTTATTATTTATTAGGATAAATAATTCTCAAGAGTGTTTTTATTACCATACACTATTTTATATCCCATGGGGACTGAGAATGCCATTCAAGACTATTGGAGAATCTACTCAAGTGTTGGTTCAGTGGTAGATAGGTCATTTCTCTACAAAATGGTATCATAGTTTCATGTTTTTACACTACAACATAAATCGCCTTTAGTGGCTATCTTTTAGCAGTAGTTTACAAAACCTACGCCAAAACTTTCCTTAAAAAGGTTTAGCGAAGGTTTATTAAAAACCTCCACGAAAATCATTTATTTTTTTATAGTGGAGACACTCCTCCCCCACCCAATCTGACCCTCTTCTCCCCTTAACACCCGCGACGCTTCTCCCCCAGATGAGCCCCAACCCTAGCTCCGATCCCCTCCCGTGCCACCAGTGAACTCACCGCCCGTCGCTGCTAGACCCCATTCTCCCCCCGACACCCACAACGCCGCCTCCTCCCCCGACCCCATCGAGTTCCTACCCTAGGTAAGCTCCCATACCCTACCTCTGGTGGTTTTCATAGTCATAGGTATTGTTTTTCATATTTTTTTGGAGCCTTCAGTGCATAGGGTTATAGACATATGCAACCCTTTGTGAGCGTATCACAACTAAGTGGTATGGTTTTGATAATTTTTGAATATGGAAGGAATCAGATTCACTGGGATACACATTTTCATGTCTAGTGTTTCTTATTGGTTTTATTAATGTATTCATATAGGCTAGATCCCATTCATGCTTTGTTTTTGGTTTCATTTGTGATTGCAGTGTTTCATGTTTTAATGATCACATGTTTATCTTATGGATGCTTTGTTTCTTTCAATTTATTTAAATTTCATTATTTTTTTTTCATATTATGAATTTATTGGAATATGGAATGTTTTAAATCAAACCAATTGATGTTTAATTGGAATTGTTTTTAAAATAAATTACTTAGTCAAATTTGTTTCATTTTTAAGATAGAACAAAATTTTCCATGGTCATAAACATTGTATAGATTCATGGTGGTATATTACTATGAATTTTTCACAAACGTTTTATATTTTATTATGTGTATGGAGGTATGGTCTTTTAGTATGTAGATAAATAGAACAGTGTCATGTATCTTGAATGCATCTATGCGTTGTTTTCACTTTAATGGTGAGTTTGGATAGTGGTAATAGATAGTTACATGGAGACTTTGTTTTAGTTTCTTTTCATGTTTATCTTTCAGGATTTGTTTATTTATATCTCATGGTCATGTAATTTTTCATCCATGATGTAATATGATTGATTATATTTATCTTGTTATATATGAGAGATATTGTCTTGTTATTTTAGTGTGTAATAACTCCCATGGTTATGTGTGTTGATACCCAAGTGCTTGTCTCTTGCCCATGGTGATCAGGAATAATCTTTGCGACCCATGTTGGTTTATTAAAAAATAGAATTATAGGAGGTTTTATTTCTATGCATGGTTGGTAATATGGAATTATTTTATAACAATATCTAGGACTGTGTCCATCCATGTTTCACCACACACATTGAACTAAGTTATCTTTACATTGAACTAAGTTATCTTTATGTGGAATCAATTCTTTTAATTTTTGACTATACTTTTCTTGTGCTTATTTTATTTTCCAGATTTTCTTTATAACTTCTATCTATATAAATAACATGTCAATTTTTTCATTGGTAGAATTTTTTAACTTTCAACATGGATATTGCTAACTTCCTTCCTTTTTATTAGTTCTTTTAGATGATGATCCTTTCATAAACTTCTCAAATTTATATTTCAAGGCCTCTTACCTTCCCTATGTGAAATATTCTTAGGAGGTTTTCTTCTTACTATATTATTTCACTTTTTCCTAAGGGTGTTTTTTATTTATTCACTAAATTATGTGGACTTATTTTCTTATTCGATTAATATATAGGTTGATATGAACATAGACCAATCCTATGAATACTACTTTTTCATACATCACACACATTTTCAAAATTTCAAATTATTTTTTTATGTATACATGTTTCTTTTAACCTATGGATGTTTCTTCTTCATATCTGGATTTTTATCCCTTAGAATTGGATTCCTTTCTAATTTTTCATTTAACGGCCTATACCAATAATCTAATTCACAATAAATGAATTTGTCGCAACACCAACATTGATCCACAACCCAAGATCATCTTATTTAATTTGAATAATGACATTAGGTCTTGTTTATAACTTGTTTAGATCTTTAAGGGCAACCAACTTCCTTAATTTCCTTATCCACCGTAGTTAAGGTGGAATATTCCATCAAAAATTACAAAATCCATACTTGTACATAATTTTTTTTCCTACCCATTCCCTTCATAAAAAGAGATTTACAAACATTATTACGAGATGGTATGGATGGTACCTCTTCCTTATTAGTGGTCTAATTATAATAAATTTAGTTCATGATATCCATTATTATAAACTAGATTCAATATGACATCATTGATTCTATTATTTAAGGCTTGAAAACCTCTTTTAATTCTATAATAATCCCTTTTTTATGTAATTCTATATTCAACAAGTGACTTTACTTCAGCATGAAACTTCTATATCAAGTTTTGAAGAAACAAAAGTGGTTTATTAACACCACTTGCTGAGTCATGATCAGCCATGACACATTTTGATCATATTTTATATCAAATGAGACTTGAAATAATTATTACATCACTTATTTCATGCATTTTTTGGATTTAATCAGATATTCCTTTAGCTGAATAACATGTACTTTATTAGCACATCCACCCCATGGATCATATCTCCCCCTAAATATTGGGCCACTTCAAACAATGGTTAGAATTATTTAATTTAATGGGAGAGGGGAACCTCCAACTTTCTTAAGTTGAGTAATGTGGTTGGGCTTTGTTCACTCACCATAATCTCCCAATTTAATTCTAATCCTTTGTGGTGGTACTACTTTAGATGACACCACTATTGGGTGATTTACCATATGTATTGATATAAGAAAACCTTATGTAACATATTTATATATTTTTTCAATTAGTATATATGAATCTCTTTCCTTATTTAGTAATAGTAATGTGTTTTAATTTTTTTTAATATTGTGTAGGCACATTGTGATATATATGGATAAAAGCTGGATCACATTATCGAGGAACGTCCCTCAGTATATTAAGGGTTTAAATGAGTTTTTAGATTTTTAAATTTCTAATCGATCAATTAAAGGGAGAATAAGATTTCCATGTCCTAAATGTAAATTTAGAAGATGTTTGAAGAGGGATGAAGTTTATGAACATTTAATATTGAAGCAATTCCCGGGTCAATATTTGCGTTGGATTTGGCATGGAGAATCGAACATTACATAAGGGTTTATCATTGATTTCAATCCATAAAATGACCTCCCAACTTTGTCGACAATGGAAAATGAAAATAAAAACCTTATAAATGATGCATTTGGCACTGCAAGAGACCACCATCAACATCAAAACATATCAGAACAAACAGATGAGGGTGCTACAAATAGCAACGAGACAAGTGATGTTTTTTAGACTATAGGACAACCATATCAAGATTGTAACATATAAGTGGATGGTCCTCTTGATTCTGTGGAGACTAATGTAAGAGAAAACTTCACTAAGAAAAATATGTTCCATGATTTAGTTAATGAAGGAAATAAAGAGCTGTATAGTGGATGTTTGAAATATTCAAAACTTTCTTTTATACTGAAGTTTTACCATATCAAATGTCCATGTGGAATTATAAATAAGGAAATGTATATAATATTAGAATTATTGAGTGATGCATTTCCTAAAGCAAACATCCCTAAGTCTTTTTATGATATGAAAAATAATTAATAGGTTTGGTCTGAATTATAAAAAAATACATGTGTGTCCCAATGATTGTATGCTTTATTGGCGAGAGGATTCAAGTAGACAGGATTGTAAAAAATTTTCTTCTTCTAGATGGCAGTCAATGGGTGATGTTGGGCATCTGAATCAACATAATTTCATAAAGAAGAAGGAAAGGAACACACCTACAATTATTTTGTGTTACTTTACTTTAAATCCTCGATTGTAAAGATTTTTCATGTCATCGAAAACCGCCGAACACATGAAGTAGAATTCTGTAGATAATAGCAATGATGGGTTAATGAGACATCCACAATATTCACAATCATGGTAGAAATTTGATTCATTACATCTATATTTCTTAGCTGATCCTAGGACTATTCGATTGGGATTGGTTATCGATGGATTCAACCCATTTGGGACTTTGAGTACCAGTTATAGCATTTGGCCAGTTGTTTTGATCCATTACAATCTGCCTCCATGGATGTGTATACAACAAACGTATTTTATCATTTTGATGATTATTCCTAAAAAAAATTCCTAAAAATGACATTGATGTATACTTGCAGCCTTTAATTGAAGAATTACAAGAGTTGTGGAGCAACGGTGTTGAGACATTTGATGCTTCTTCTAAGAAAATGTTCAAAATGCATGCTACATTAATGTGGAAAATTAGTGACTTCCCGGAGCTTGGGAATTTATCTAGTTGGAACACTTACACAGGTTTGGATTGTCCTGTTTGTAACTTTGATTTTGAGCCAAAATGGCTACCTCATAGTAGAAAATGATGCTTCTTTTGCCATCGAATATTTCTCGATGCATCTCATAGATTTCGGCTAAACAGATCAAAATTTAACGATTTCATTGATCGTAGACCACCTCCAAAGTTGTTAACTGGTTCTGAAATATTAACACAAGTTGGAAATGCTGAAACAGAATTTGGAAAGGTTCTTCATTTGAATGATAGCGGGAAACAGGTTCGAAGTGCATTGTTAAGTGAAATTGGAACACAACAATGGAAGAAAAAAAGTACATTATTCAAACCTCTGTTTTGGGAATTTAATTTTTTGTAGCATAATCTTGATGTGACTCATATTGAGAAGAATATCTATGACAATTTTATTTTCACATTGCTTAATTATCATGGAAATTCAAAGTATTATCTCAATGCTCACAAATACTTACAAGTAATGAACATAAAATGTGATCTCTGTCCAGATGAGAATGAAAAGTATCCTCTGTTAATTTTTTCAATGAAAAATAGGGATAAAGACACATTACTTCGAATTTTAAAGAATGTTAAGGTATCTGATGGGTATTCAAGTAATATCTCGAGGTGTGTTTACTTGAAAAATTGTAAGTTACATGGATTGAAAATTCACGATTCACATATTTTGTTACAACATTTACTACCATTGGCATTGTGTACATTATTACCTAAACAAATTACTACTATTAGACTCCAATTCTGCACATTTTTTAGACAACTATGTGAGAAATCTCTACATCCATTTCATCTTTAAAACCTATAGGAGAGGTTTTTATTGACCCTTTTTTCAATAGAGATGATCTTTCCTCTATCGTTTTTTACTGTAATGATGCATTTAACTGTGCATTTGGTTGAGGAAGCTAAATTAGGAGGCCCCATTCATTATCGATGGATGTATCCTGTTGCTGATGTGATAGCACAAAAGTGGACATTGAAAAATCTTGGTAATAAATGGAAAGACTTCAAATGGAGATCATGGGGTGATGTCAATGATACTTCATTGACCGTCTAACAAATGTTTGAGAAGCTACCCAATGGGTACCCAAAGAACAATGAAAAGTTTTTGTTGACAACCATCATGATAAGAAGCAGATGGTATTTAAATATATATTATTATATTAACCTCATTTTACATTTATACATGTATATGGAGAAGAGATTACATTGAATACATTACTATTAAATTTCATTTGATTTATTTTAGTATCTCTCAAGAAAGAATGCATTAAGCTGGGCAAAGCAAGTCATCCCTCACACCGCGGGGTCAAAAAGCTTTTCTAGAAGCCAATCGACTCTGGTAATCATTTCATTAGTTTAAATATTTATAAGACAATATTATCGGTTTAATATATTAAATTTTTTATTTATCTTTGTTTATTGCAGTCATAGAGTTTAGGGCACGAAGCATCCCGAACTAAAGTGTGGTTGGATGTTCACAAAACATATGATGGAAGTTTTGTTAATGAGCCTGCCAAAGAAGTTGGTGTATGAACTCATTTTTTCATAATAATAACTTATTATTAGTTTATACTATGTTAATATATATCGATATTTGATTTATAGGTAAAAATAAAATAACTATGGGATGCTAATTCTGAGTAGTCCTACTTAGTCTCCGAGGATGACCCAATTGCTAAAGTCCTTGGGAAGGAGCATCCTGGTAGAGTACACGGGATGGGTTTGGGACCCATACCATCTAAGGTTTTTAGTAGGCCACAGGGGATGGAAGCTTCATATACTCCTGGTTGTAGTCAACCCATACCCGGAGATGCTAAGAAAGAGATTGTTTCTCTGCGAAACATAGTTCACGAGCAGGGGGATCAGATATCCACTTTGCAGAAAGAGTTGACTGAAATACTTCAGCAGATGAGCAGATATGCCCCCGGTGGTATTGTATCGACTGGTGGTGAGTAGGTAAATCACAAAAATTCAAAATCATTTAGTTTTCAATATTTTATTGGTTTTAAGTTTAAATATAAATATGGAACATTATTTAATTTTCAATATAATGTTTTTATAGGTGGTAGCCAGAAGTGGAGATGGAGGTGGAGAGGGTGACGATATGTGTTCATCATCGGACAATGATTAGTTGTATTGTTGATATGTTGGAGGTAGAGAGGGTGATGATATGTGTTCATTATCTATTTGTATATGTATCATGTGTGGCACATAGTTTCCCCCAAACATTTTCATGACCTAACATTTTCTTGATTTGTCATGTTTCCTTTTATGTATTTTATTGATTTCTGATGTTTCCTTTTATGTCTTGATTTCTTGAGTGTGGTATGCATATTTAGGACACAACAACCTACATCAGTCCCCTACCAAAGCATTAACCGAACCAACCATTCTATTTCTAACAACTTTACCATAGTGAATAATAGGAAAAAAATTAGGAATAAAAGGGTTGAGGAATGTCATGGTACACATATTATATAGTGTTTTCTCATATATCTTAATTATGTTATTATACATAACAAAAAATTGTGGTTATGCAGGTAACCATGGAAGGGTTGAGGAATGTCATGGTAATTCAGTGTTCATGGGATGAGAAACACTCTGAGTGGTTTTGGTATTTAGTTCAGGGGAGAGGGTAGGGTCAATTGGATAACAATCCTTATAGATTGAGATCATAGGTTGTCAAGATAATGTTGATAATAGAATTAGTATATGATCTCCATTTTGAGAATTACTCATATGTGGTGGGTGATCATGTGGTTATCCTTTGTATGACTAAGATGCTTTAGGATATTCAATTTACTGACATGTAGTGGTTCATGATAAGTGGGTTGGGAACATGAACCAGATATGACCAGACATGATTCATTGGATCATGATTATAGTTTTATGATCATGATGTATGGGAGTGTGTATCCATTAGGTTTGGGAAATATTAAGTAGGATTATAGGAAATAACTAGTGAGACAGTTCCCAGAGGATTACTCTATAGTGGGAAGAAGAGAGTGTGTGTTGGTTTTTCATTCCAAAAAAATACATGCTATGTGAGGGTATTACACACTAGATATGTGTGGTTCTTAGTGAGTTTTGAATCATTTATTATACCAGATGAGTGTGGTATGCATATTTTGGTATTCTTGGAATTTTCTTTTTCAGGGCACTGGTACATAAGCTGCAGAAGCTGTTGTTTTATTTTGTAAATCTTCTTTTAACGACGGTTTAAATCACCGCTACATGTCAACATTTTTCTATTAGTGGTAGTTATAACCACGGCTAAATGTTAGAATTTTTCTATTAGCGGTGGTTATAACCTCCGCAACGGTATTAAATTTAGTGGTGGTTTTAATCGCCGCTACAGTGGACAATCTTCTGCATGAAGTTCATGGCGGTTATAATGTTTTTAGCCATGGTTTTCCCGGTCAGGGGCTTACATTTTTTTAGCGGCGGTTTTAAATACCTTGCCAGGCAAAATCACAGCTAAAAAACATCATAACCGCCATGAAATTAAAAAACTACGATGGTTCCTATAAACCTCCACTAAACACCTATAACTACTGGAAATAGTGTCTCGACACACAATGTAGTGGCAGTTTTCGAAAACCACCACAGAACCATATAGCGGCTGTTTAAACCACTACTATACCAAAAAAAAACTGCCACGAGCTGCGAATTTTCCTGTAGTGTTATTTGGGTGTGCCATGGTAGTACATATACTAAGACTATATGAACTTGGGAGGTATGTTATGTGTAGGTTCTTGATCACCACCTTTTATGACAATACTTGAGCTTTCATGGGTGGTCAGGATTTGAGTTTTGGATATGGATCCCAGTTTTATTATTTTGATGATGGTATTATCTGATACTTGGGGAGGGGGGGGGGGTTCTTGTGAGTTTTGGGATGAAATTATAAGAGATATATAGTTTCATGGTCATCTCACAAAGTTTAGAAAACCATGTGAATCTTGTGAACATGATCCAAATTTTTTTAGAGGCTGCCACATGATCGATGCACGATTTTACAAACCATGTGGCTAAATCAAGCATAAATCTACATCACTTCTAGGATTTTTTTAGATCACTTTTAATTTCCAATGGCTCATAAAGTGGTTTACACTTATCGAGGATATATCCAAGAGGGTATCATGATGCGTTGATATTGTTTAGTTTTATATTTGAAATATAGTATTTTTTATGAAATGAATTTCATGAAATAATTTGATTTTACAACTGATTTTAGAGGATGATATATTTTTAAATTATTTTTACTCTTTTAGAGTATGTTTTCAAGAGAGGTTAGTTTTAAAATGAAATTGGAAAAACTTTTGAAATGATAATTAATTCAAAGAAGTGTTTTTGTTTAAAACCCAGTTTTGGGGGTTTATTTGAAAACAGGATTCCATAGAATGTTATGCTTTGTTTTTAAATTTCATGTGATGTTTCTGAAAGTGGTTTATTCTAATATGGAATTTAGTATTTGTTTTTGAAAATAAGGTTTATTTTTATAGAAATTTTTTGAAATGGAAATGAATTTCATGTAAAGTTTTATTTTTCTAAATAAATTTATGGCTTAAAATAAAGGGGAACATTATGAAGTTCAAATGGTCTTATTATTTTAAATAATTTGATTTTCTTCAAATAAATAGTGAATGTTTTTAAAAATTTCTAATAAGGAAGTCTGAATTTAAAGTTGTGAAAAAAGAATTCTATAGTCTTCTAAATAGGGAAAAATGTTTTTAAAGTGTCCCTTTCTTTTATAAAATGAGTTTTTAGATACTTTTAAAAATGTGTTTATTTTAAAGAAATGTATTTTATAGTGTGGTGTTATTGAAAAATATGTGTTTTTAGTTTAATCCCATATATTTAAATGAAATTTTGTTTTAGATGTGCAAGGCATTGACGGGTCGGACATGTTCCATGAGATATTTCAAAATGAGCCTCCCAAAAAGGTCTTGACATAAAGTAAAATTTTTATCTTGAGGGATAATCCTTTGGATGATTCATCTCACCATTTGGGTATAACTATTTTGGTTGTTGACTCTTAAAAAACTTTGAATAGAGTGGTAGGAATGAAACCTTATTTGTTCTTGGACTTCTTGAATCATTATCTATTTGTTTTTAATAATGAGAAAGGTTTTATTTAGTCTCCAATGACTTTTAGAAAGCTTGTATATATGGGAGAGGTATTTTACTAGGATCTAGACTAGTTGTGTTTGGATCTAGCCTAGTATTACATTGGTAAGAGATTGGGAGGGAGTCTCAGACATGGTTAAGACTCAAGTGATAATCTATTTCTAGGATTGTTATGGATATATGTATTCTTTGGATTTTCCTCTATTTTTATTTATAAATTCCTTGATTAATTGTGATAGTTCTCATACCTTGTAGATTTTTATGCATCTTTATGTTTATACATGATGATATCTATGTGTTGGGCCTTGTATTTTGAGGAGTTCTTTATGGGAATCTTTATGTGTATTCTTGGGTAACTAGGAAAAGTGATTTACCAGTTAAGATTATGCTATGAATGGTACCTGGTATGGGATTATACCCTGTTTTAGGTTCTTATTAGGTCTATCATGATAGGGTATTCCACGATCTAGTTCCAAAATTATTTACCGTTTTCATTTTGTGACCCAAATTCAGAGTCCCTATTAAGTATTGTTAAGGAATGAATTTTTGGATGGATATATCCTTCACATTTAAATTCAATGGGATGATTATGGATTGATTGACCATGATTTTATCCTTTGATCACCTATTTGGGTTGTGTTTCTATTTTGAAGATATGTATCTCTTCTTGGAAAATTGGTTGGACTTTATTGAGTATTATTATTTCCATTAGAATATTGTGTGTAAACATGGTTGATTTAGTGATATCCTTTCTATAAGTGTGTTTTTTGTTTAGGATTTTAGACGAATTCTAAATGGTGTGGATACCTATTGCAGGTTTCTATGATCTTTGAGCATCATGTTTCTTGATTTTTGTTTGGGTTCTTCTTGGTGATGTTTGAAAATTCTTGGGGAATTGGTTCCATTGATTTTGGGAAGTATGTGTAGTCTAATACTCTTTTATCACTAGTCCTTTGGAGTTTTGAATTACCCCTCCCACCTCTTGTGATGGGTGTTGAGGTTTTGAGTTTCCATTTCTTCTAATTTTTACTATGACTTTATAGGGGTAAAAGTGGCATGGTAGGGAGAATCATGAAACCTTCATGCCACTGTAGTATTTAATGTTATATAATTTTGGGTTATTTTTAATTTTTTGTGAGTTTTGATGTTTTTGGATTTATAATGTTTTGAGCTAAAGAAGACTATGTTTTAAGCAAGGTCTTGTGACAAGGTGAATGATTATTTTTTAGCAAAGGAATTCCCGTTCCTTTGTTTTTTTTGTATTCAGGGTTGGACCATAGTGCGGGGGTGTGGTTTTAACATGGTGGTGCTTAATAGCAGAGGGACACTCTAAAAAATGTGGTTTTTGTCATGGAGTGCCCTTATTTTCTAGATGGAGTGTTTTCCCTACCTTTGAAAAATTTCAAAAAGGGTGGCCGAACATGATGCATTGAGTGGGTGTTGTGACATGATGTTTGGTTAGATATGAACATTACACTATGGTTCTTAGGGATGCACCATAGTGACTGAAGTTCTAAAGGATTGAATAATAACTGAGAAGTGGGGGGGGGGGGGTTGAATTAGTTGTTCAATTTTTGTATGTTTCAAAACATTTAGAAGCTTAACCCCTGTAAACTATTAAGATTTATTTCCTTATCAACTTTTAGTAAATACTCATGCATGAAAAAGTAGGAAAGAAAGTAAAGAACACAAGATTTACAAGGTTTAGCCTCAGTGTGAGAACCTACATCATTTTCATAGCCACTCATGTGGGTATATGGAAATCCACTATTAATAATAAGGGAATAAAACTTGTTCCAAAACCCATTAAACACCAACCTATATCTTTATAGGAATGATTATATTGACACTCGTCAGTTTACAATGTTTTCTTATAAAAACATAGAGCCAAAAAAAAAGAATAAATACTTGTTTGAATCTGCTCTACAATTCCTTTGTCTGATTTGGCCGGATCCAATTCTCTCAATACGATGATTCTAGATCCAATTTTCTCAATTCAATGATGCTAGATCCTAGATCTGATTTTCTAAGTATAATAATGCCAGATTCTAGATCTGATTCTCTGAATATGAAAATGTTGTATCATGGATCTGATTTTCTGAGTATGATGATTCAATACAATTAATTTATTCTATATCTTCAAAACTAAAACTTTTTCTAGAATGACCAATTCAATTATTCCTCAATCAGATACGAACTTTCACTTTGAATTCTCTAGTGATCCTCCTTTTTCATGTGTGTGAAATTTATGAATAAACAAATGATCTGGAAAATTATCTATAGGATAATCAAAAAACAAAGGCGGGAAACTTGGAACCATTCCACACTTCCTCAAATCTCAAAATATCTAAAAATCTCCCTCATTTAAAACTTCAAATTTGACTTACTTAAACCTCCTAAGATTTATCCAAGATTTATGCAAAAATTGAAACTCAAGTTTAACTTCTTCAACTCTTTTTATATTTCTCAGTTCATTTCAGTCTGTTTATTTCTCATGTCATTATGATATGTTTCTTTCTCATCTCATTATAATCTATTTCCTTTCTCCGCTCATTACAATCTATTTCTTTATCAGCTCATTAGGATTTGTTTCTTTCTCAGTTTATTACAATATGTTTCTTTCTCAGTACTATTTTACCAGTATGAAAATCCTAGTACGAAAATCCCATTATGAAAATATGATTATAAAAATATCAGAATGAAAATCCCAGTATTAAAATATGAGTACGAAAATATCAGTATGGTAATCCAAGTATGAAAATATCAGTACGATTTTCGGAGTATGATTTATTTTTTCCTCAGGCTTAGAAACATCTTTTTCTTTCTCAGATCATTATGATGTAATTCCCATTATTATGGAAATATCATTTTGAAACTAGGAAATTATTCAAATCTCTCCACCATTTATTCAAAATATTTTATCATGAGAGTTTTCATGATTTGTTAGAACTTATTTCACCGTAAAGCATCATATGATTTTGCTTAGAAAGTATGAAAAATTTCTAACTCTTAACTTCACTTTCTTCTTTAAAAACACTTCCATAACTTCATTATTTCTATGATTATTTTGAATTAAATTATTTTCAATGCCATCGATGGACTTGAAGATGATAAAGTGTTTGATCAAAAACTTAATCTTCCCGATTTCATCTATGTTCAGTGCAGCTCAATATGAAAATATGGGTCTAGAAACTTGTATCTAAAAAATAACCTCATTATGATGGACTGGGTCCGATTTATGGAAAATAAAAACATTCCATTACAAAGAGAGTTAGTTGTGAACAAATAATTTTTTTTTCAAAACAAAACATCACAAAAGTTCTTCAATCTCTCCCTTTTGATTTGTTTACAATCCTTGTTTAACAACTTTTTCAACCCAGAATTTTTTTCATAGATCAACTTTTGTAAACAAATCAAGTTTTTTTTTTGAATTTTATCAAAACATAGACTTTCTCAAAAGAGAGTGTCTTGAAACCACACTACTGGATGAAGTATTGTTTTTAATGGAATTCCATCCCTAAGAGGAAAGAAAGTTTTACGACTACGTAAAGATAAACTCCCCCTCACTTTAATCTTTTCCTCTCTCTTTTCTTTTTATCTCCCCCATTATATGATAACCACAACTTCAGATTAATTTAAGAAGATAAGTAAAAACTTATTAAAAATTAAATGTTTTTACTTTCTCCCACCCTTTGTCAACATAATCCAAATCACAGTGGGGGTTCTTCCTTATGAGGTTTAGGGAGACATGGGAGGGGGATGAACATGAAGTTGCAGCCTCAATTACATAAACCTTTCTTTTGGTATTGATTTTTTAAATATATCATAAATATTATTTTTTGTTTAAATGTATTCTAGAAAAACATCTACAGGATAAACTTTCTCTTTTATAAAGTGAAACTTTATATCAATGTGTTTTGATCATGAATGTTGGGAAGGATTCTTAGAAAGAACAATTTCTCTATGATTATCACAAAGTATCTTCAATGGTTTCGAAAATTTTACTTTCAAATATTCTAGTTGAACTTTCATCCACAACGTTTGAGTACAATATTGATCAGTTACAACATATTCAGATTCATCTATGCTCAAAGTTACTAAAATATGTTTCTTACTAAGATAACTTACACAACATTCTCCCAAGAATAATTTTCCTCCTGAAGTTGATTTTCTATATTTACAATCTCCAGTCTAATCGACATCATTATAACCATGAAACTTCATATCAATATTTTTTTTGTATAACAACCCAAGTGAAGTTGTTCATTTGACATATCTCAGAATTCTTTTTTCTGACAACATATGTGATTCTTTCTGATTGCTTTGATACATGGAACACAAAGTCACAACAAAAACAATATTAGTTCTTGAGGCCATAAGATACTGAAGACTTCCTCTTAGATTTTAAAAGTCTTTCTAATTCAAAATTATTCTGGATTCATGTTTACTCAAATTTGTGCTCACTTTGTATTACTCCATCCCAAAATTCTTTAACAATTCCTTGGAATACTTTTCTTGAGATAAGAAAATGTATTTTCCTTTTTGTTGAACTTGTAATCCGAAAAAGAAATTTAATTCTCCCAATTTTTTTATTTCAAAATTTTTCTTCATTTTCTCAAGAAATGATTTAAAATCATCTTATATATCCCCTAAAAAAATTATATCATCCACATAAACAATTACAATTAGAGTTCCAGAGTCAACTTCTTTCACATACAAGTTACTATCAACTTTTCCTTTATAAAATCTCAACATTATCAAAAAATTGTTAATCTTAGAATACCATGAACATGGTTCTTGTTTTAGAACATACAAATATTTCTTTAATTTACATTTTTTTCATCCTAATCAAGTAGGAATACACTCGTTTTTTCAATTTAACTTCTTCCTCGATCTCACCATTTAAGAAAGCTAAGCTTAAATCCATCTGATACTTTGTAATTCTAATGAAATGACACTACAAGAAACATTTGAATAGTTTCTATCCTTAAAATGGGGGAAAAGGTTTCATCAAAATCCATACCTTCCACTTGCTCATATCCTTTACAAAAAAGTCTTGCTTTGTTTCTTGAAACTTCTCCGTGTTTATTCAATTTGTTTTTATAAAACCACTTTGTTAAGATAAAATTTTTATTTTCTTCTCTTGAAACAAGTTACCATGTTTAATTATTTTTAATATGATTCAATTATTCATTCATATCATCCACCCACTCATTGTGTTGAATAGATTCTGAAATAGATTCTAGGTCAACTTTTGAGATAACTTTTGAGATAAGTGAAGTCTGATTATCTAATATCAAATTTCTTCTTGTCTGAATCAGATCCTTCTAATTCCCAATAATGTTTTCAGATTCAACATGTTTTGGTAAGGTAGGAAATTTTAAATTTTATTTCCCATCTTAAATTTCCTCATCACAATATTTTTCTGAGTCTTGATAAGGATGTTTTGAATTACTTTCACCATTTTTGGAAGTCTCCAGTTTATCCTCCTCATCATTCTCAAAATTTTTTTTTAAGGAAATTTGATTTTCAATTACCTTCACATCATATGAGTCCACCAACTTTTGTAAAAGTTTGTTCCAACATTTGTATCTTCTTCCATTTGGTGAATAACCCATAAAAGTTCCTTCCTCATATTTCTCATCAAACTTTCTGAAATATGAATTTTTGATTTTGAGTGAACATGGACTTCATAAAACATTGAAGTATTTCAATAACTATTTTTATACCACATTTTAAAAGGAGTCATGTTAGTTTTCATTCTCAACAAGCATATATTTTTTACATGTACAACAGTACTAATAGCTTCTCTCCAATAGAATTTTGAAAGTTTGTATTCAGTTAACATACTTCTTCCCATTTTCACCAAGATTCTATTATTTCTTTCTACTACTCCATTTTTTATGGAGTATAAGGAGAACTATACTGATGTTTTATACCATGATTTTTATATAATTTTTAAAAATATTTCTTATAAATTCGATATCATTATCTATTCTCAACTTCTTTATGGAAACCCCTATTTATTTCTCAACATCCTTTCTAAAGAATTTAAACATTTAAATAGCCTCAGAATTATCCTTCATAAACATGATGTTTGTCATCCGAGTGAAATAATCAATAAAAGTGATAAAGTATAAATCTCCTTTTTTTGACTAATGTATCATTGGCCCACATAAATTAGAATGAATAAGAAAAAGTGGTATGGTATATTGAATCTTAATTCTCTTATGAATTTGTTGGTCATCTTTCCTTTCTAGAAAGTAATACAAACATCTTCATCACTTTTTTTAAATTTTGGAAAATTTGGAATAGCATCAACTTTTGAAAGTTTATTCATGTTTTTATTCCCAAGGTGGCCAAGTCTTTGATGCCATAATTTTTCTTTATCTTCCACACCCAAGTATCAAGAGTTATTGAATTCTTCTATTTGAAAGAGATTCCCACAAGTTCTTTCTCTTTTTGTAATGACTTTTCTATCCTTTACACTTTTGATGATAAAAAATTAT